>CM077106.1:11849735-11861072 GCA_039619505.1 Cimex hemipterus | reverse complement strand
TTGTCCCAAACGTTGAGATAATTTTGGAGTTGACTGAAAAAATAAACAAAGCATTTATCCCGTTATTTTAATGATTACAATAAATTCGTATTTTAACTAATATTTTCCAATTAAACATACAATTATTTATTAAAGGCGATAAAAAATTTAAAACTACCATACACCAAGTCATTGTAACTTTGGCACAAACATTGTGATAATTTTGGAGTTGCCTGAAAAAATAAATGAAGCGTTTATCCCATTAGTTTAATAATTACAATAAATTCGTATTTTAACTATTTTTTTAAATTAAAAACACATTTATTTATTAACAGTGATATAAAATTAGAGTAAATTTATAAAAATCTAAAAGAGAAAGCGGCCAATTTTATTGCTGACTTGTCAGACTGTCACTATTAAATCTAAAACCTTATAACCTTATAAATCAGAAGCGAACGAAGTGAGTCCTGTATTTTTCCGGTCATTGGCCAGTGTTAAGGGAATAAACATTTTTTTATAAATGTCCACTATTACATGGGCAAGGACCCTGGGGAATATTTATGTGACGTCTCAACCTCAATTTACGACCGGTATACAATTTTCAACGGGTTGGGCCCTGCGCAGGTTTTCCTGGCCATGATCGTCCTTTCGCCCTACTGGTCGTATTGTTTTTTTCTTCTTCCCCGAAAAGAATTTACAAGCGGAAATGATCTGATAGGATCATGACTATAGATAACAGGAATATGAATAAAAAATGGAGTCAATGGCATGAATTTTGAAATAACCAACTTTTCAAATTTTTTGGCTTATTATAAACTTCTTTTTATTTACGGTACTTTTTTTAAAATCTATTTTTACAATATGAGATTTTTTGAAATAATGTCATTAATTCCTATTCCACTTTTTCCTGTAGGATTTTATTATTATGTTTTGTACTAAAATGACACGAGTAGGATCAAACGGTCGGATTTAACTAAGTGAGCCTCTAAAAGGTCTACTCGTCGAAAAGCCTTCAAGCCATTTCCCCATTTTCCAACCTTTTTACTTCGAATCCACAGACCTTCAAATCCTATTTGTCTTCGAAACCGCGAAAAGCCGATACAGCCTATACGCTTCCATAAATCCCTGGACCCTCATCCTAAGCGAGTAAAGTGAATGGTGTTGTGACAGGGGTGTAATTAATGGACTACTTCTCCACTTTTCTAATCTCCTAACACAAAGTCTTAAAGACAATAATGTTGCTGGATATGCTCTAGTGCAGTTGTAACTGTAATGATAATAACCATTGTAATATCACAATAATATTTTTATTTTGAAAATTTAAAAATTACTTCCAAATAAGAATTACTATCATAAATTAAAAAAAAAATCAATAATTCCTTTTGTGTATTTTATATTCTTTTACAATAATGAATACCCAATTTACCTAGTACTTCGCGTACATACTTATTTATTAGTTTAAAAATATCTTCCTCCGATAACAATATCACAACAAAAACTAAATTTTTTTGAAAAGCCATGAGTCCTTTCAAAACTTTAACACAATTGGTTTAGCAAACCAAAAACACAATTGTAAATGGTGCTGTAACAAAATACGTTGATTGGATGAACGAATCATCTGCGATCGAACTTGAAAGGCAAGTAAAGTAAAGAAACTTTTTAACGAATTGTGTAATAAATATTCGGTAAATACTTTACTCAGTAATAAAAACTAATTTTTACTAAAATATGAGATATGAGAAAGAGAAAGGGAGAGAGAGAGAAAGAGAAAGAGAAAGAGAAAGAGAAAGAGAGAGAGGGGGGGAAGGAGGGTGACCGTCAGATAGACAAAGAAAGAAATACATTTCACAGAATCGTTGTAGCAGGAGGGAAGAATATACATACAATTATCCACTCAGTACGGTTCGGCTGGGTACGATACGCGAATCAAAGCGCAACAAAATAAATTGTTTCCATACAATCAGCGGCACTCAAATTCAATATACGCGCAAATGTGCTTTTTCCAACAAAAAATCGTTCTTATTACTACTACTGGTCACGATAGTTCAAGTGGTAGAGCAGCGGCGTATCAAGCGGAGGATTGTGTGTTCGAATCCCCCTTGTGCCACCGACTTTTTTTTTCTCAGCCATAACCTTAATTTAAGACTAATTAATTGTAAAGAAATTATTTGGTCAAGCCGACCACGAAAGCTCATAATTGTTTTGATTTTTGTTGTTTTTGTTCAGGGCCAGGCATTTATAAACATATTTTAAATTTTAGAAATACAAGTAGGACGTGAAAAAATGTCTTATTCAAAAGTACTTTTATTCAAAGTATGAATGAATGTAAAATTTCTACCATTGTATAAATTCATTTTTTACATCCAACATGTATTTGTATAATTGAAGTAATGTTTATAAACCCCAGGTTCCGAAGGTGATCTCAATAAAGATAGAAACGACGGCACAATGAAGAAGAAAATGTTTTTCTGAAATTATTCAGATTTCGTGAGATGGGGGTCTGGTGTGTAGATTTCAGAAAAACATATTCTTTATCGTGCTAAAGCTATTGAAAAGAAATTCGCCATCAATCGGAAAGCGTTTTGCTGAAATACAGACAAGACGAGGCCCTGAAGATGATCTCAGTAAAATATCGAAACGTTGTCACGATAAAGAAAATGTTTTTCAGAAATCTATATCACAACAGTTCGCACCTCACGATTCCTGAAAAATTGCTACAAATTTTGTATAAAACAATGCTAAACAAAAACTGCCAGACTGCATTGCGATTCGTGTTGAAACGAGATTTCATTCCGGTCCGTCTAGTCTCGCTTTAAACTAACAGTCAAACGGTTTTTTGTAATCAAAAGTCTATTATTGAATTAAGAATCATTACAGTGAAAAAATGCCACGTTACATTTATTTGATATTTTAAATGTTAACAACATTTTTGTTCTTTCTGCCGATTCTCAATTTGCACTGAGCTCTCTTCGAAAGTTCCGCAAAAAAACGTACAATTAGTTGATATTTCCATTCGTACGTGAGGCTATTATTACTAGTTGGAATTAGTCTGACCTCTGCTCTTGCGAACTACCGTTAGAATATTTACATAAATAAACGTTTGTACCGGTAAGCTGGGAAGTGGCACTTTCAACACGACACGAAAGAATGGCACAAGTAAACAAGAGAAAAACCTTCGAGCCCTGAAGATGATTTCAATAAAGATCGAAACGTTGGTACGATAAAGAAAATGTTTTTCTGAAGCCTACATCACACCAGGTCGCATCTCACGAAATCTGAATAATTATATATTGACGGTCACTAATCTCTGCACACGTTAACTTTTATATTGTATTGAAACGTTAATATAAATATTATTGTTGATTGATTTGTACGGAAAACTTAATTCAGTAGAAGACTTGTACTGTGTAAATATCTGTCAGTATCGTCGGTATAACCGAAAGAGTGGAGTTTCTTCTTCTAAACATTTCTTCTGCAGGAAAAGAAAACCAATGATTGTTTCTTGTGTCAATCCAGGTGGAATAGAAGAGACATGCCACTTTATTGAAGTTTACCCTGTTCTTGATGAGTACAGGATATTATACTTACGAGAAGGAATTCTAACACACCTTAGAAACCACTTAGGTTTTTTGTACCGTACTGTAAGGTGTACAAGAAAGAAAAAGTTCGACGTTTTATTAAAAAGAGAATTAACTGACTTCAGTAAATCTGTTACTTTTGATCGTTTATTTAAAATGAATCATCTCTGTTTATCAAAAGGCACTCCATCTAGATACCTAAGATTATGTGGACAAATTACTAATTTAAAGTAAAACAATTTATCAATATCTTGTAACACATATTTGTATTATATTTGAATATATTTATGTACTTTTCATAGAAGTTTACGACTCAATAACTGCTCTCAAATTACCCTGTTTAGAAATCAGTTGTCAGGAAAGTTGGACTATTGTGGCCGGGCTCTACAAGCTGAGAAAGTCAGTCAGCTCTGAAGGCTTCACAAGTTTCTACTTTCAACTTAAAAGCCGGATGAGATAAAGTACTTCAATATAACAAAACATAAGTCTATTTATGAGGAAATACGGTAAGGGCGAATCAGATCGCTCTCTAAACAAAAAATGTCTTTAGGAAAAGTCCTTCCTTAAAAAATTGTGGAAAAAGTAACGATAAACAATTTCTTTTTTCACTCTATAATTTTAACCTCAAGCAAATACAACACAATAATGTGTACATGATATCTATATAAACGTAGTTTTTATTTGAAAATTGTAAAACCAAAAACATTGTACTTTTATTGTATAAGTACGCCTTCTTTAAGAAAGCAGACTAATAAATAATTTTAAAAAATGTAACTTCCTAAATTTCCCACTGGGTATCACAAACTACTATTAAAAACACTGAATTTAAATGATAAGAAAAAGAAATACAAATGCAGGAGTAGTCCTGGCCTGCAAATCACAGTAATGGACAAAACATACCATTACCAAACCATTATCAAAAAAAAAAAAAAAAATCTTTCCCCCTGTGCATTGTACGTGATTATAGTTTGGCCCATTAGCATCATTCGTTCCTTCCCGCATTCTGCATCTGTAGAACCGGAAGAAATCGACGTTTAGCCACGTCAGTTATTTTTTCATTGTAACAACGGTCAGTATTAGACTCAGTGCTGGTTTTGTACGGGAAAGTACAGCCGTGATGATGTTTTTGATACTCGAAAGCGGACGTTTGTTCTTTTCCAAGCTTACAACCTTTTGGCGTTTTCTAGATGCTTAAGTTTAGTTTAATGGTGCCTTCATGGTATGTTGAATTTCAACTAAGCGGTAGTCTCGTATTCCAAGAAAGGCAGTTGGGGTGAAAATTGGACGATCACTATCCATGTTGTGTAGGTGTTTCTAAGATACCAGTGACCCGTGACCATATCAAGCCTCTCATTTTTACATTGTCTAGCTTTACCAACGTGCATTCCAGTTTCGTTTGGGTATCTTTAACTATGAGTTTAAAGTCTGGTACTTCTGCAGTTCATCAATTTCAGTTCGTGTGTTATAGAACAATTCTGAGTTTATAGAAACTATGCTTGTTCTTATTATCTCAATTTGTAGGTTATATGCCTACATGTGCTTTCGCAGATCCTCCTACTGATCATTTATCTGCTTGATTCCACAATAGCTATATGTCCTGGCACCCTATACGGTTAAGTAGATTTGTTTATAATATTTTCAATGTTACTGAGTTTCTACAGATATTCATTTCCTCCGGCATACAAAGATGGGTTATTTGGACGTACAGTATGTCAGGTATTTTTACGCCTTTCCCGAAATTTTCCTAGAGTTCTTGTTCCAGCCATTAGAGAGATTTCCTTTTAGCTCTGACTAGAAACCTGCAGAAAAGTTAGAAAGTCATAATAATATTCTTGTGAGCTGAAAATACGCCAAAATATTATCACCATACTCCACCCACAAAACAGCATCTCACGATTCCTAAATAATCTTTATTTGACGGTCACTAAATACTACACATTAATATTGATTTTAGACCAATACTTATCCCTTTTTACAGATTTATCGTAAAGTTACAGAGACAATTCAAATCCTTAAATATTACGAGACAAACAGTAGACAAAGACCAATGTTCCGCCCAACGAGGAAGCCTGGCCCAATTAAAGTTAGATACTGTTCTGAGTAATCTTATTCAATTTTCAAGTTATTCGTAGCATAACTGGGGATGTTAGAACCCTTGGGGGAAAGAAGTAAGCTCAAAGGTTCTCGTGTCATCTATCAAGAGGGTGGTAGGCAGGGTAAAAAAAAGGTTGTTTTTACTCGGCGTTCTCTGTTAATTAAGTAATCTCTTTTGATAACAACTCCGGAATTCCTCGTCCCTCCCATTGGACAACAATACGACTTATTATAACGGATTATACTGAAAGGACATGCCGGTGAATTTTAGATGGAAAACCGGGGTCGCTTCTTGCCAATTAAGCGTAGTTTCATTTAATTCCAGAATGAGCCCGTCTTGTTTTTCACCCCGTCATCATACCAAGTGAGCGGGGAGTTGGGAAATTGTAACCTAATTGCGGGTGAAAAGCGGATTTTCTTATTGCATTATTGCTCTACAACTTCGTCAGTTTCCTTAATATAATTAATTATAAGCGAGTGAAAAGCAAAGTCTTTACAATTGTAAATTTGACATACATTCAATAAAATTCGTTATGGGTCGAGATTCGGTCGAATGTCCTGACCTCCTAAACCATCAAAACCATTAAAAATTTAAATTCTTTATGAGGTGACAGCAACTTTACATAGGAACAAAGCGAGCGAAAAGAAAATTAAATAGTTGTGATCTTTCACTTTGTTGTCAACGAAATTATGGAACTTTATTTTACGAACAAGCAATTTTGCTGTTTATTATTATTTTATTTAACTCTTGTGTACATACACACTATATTTTGCTAATAAATAATGATATACAGCACACTCAAAAAGTGTGATTAACATGGTATTTGAGGGCGGGTCCTGCCCTATGGCAGTCCACACAAAAATTCACTCATTGGAATGTAATTTGAGATAAATAAATATCTGATTATTAAATAAATCAACCTACTTTTTTTGTTTTATTTAAAACAATGTAACGTCAATCGCACGTTTACACTATCACTTATTTACATTAACACATATTTTCAATCTATAGTCCGTATGATGCTTTCTTTTTAGCCGTCTTTGTTGGCGGGGTGGAGGCATATTCGTTGAGATTTGAGTAATTGCCGGATTCGGGTGGCAGTCATCTTTGGCAAGCAGCATTGAATATCTCTTCTTTAGTTCGTCTTTTACCGATGTCAACGATATTTCGTCGAGGAGCTGGTCATTCCTTACGAACCAGGGCGCGTTTTTTATTAAACGTAATACACGATTCTGCAGCGTTTGTATCCGTTTTATTTGCGAGGTGGATGCAGAACACCAAATGGGCGAGCCATAAAACCATATTGGTTTTATTAGGCTTAGATAAAGGAGTCGCTTAAGTGGGATTTGGACCGGTTGCTAGAGAGAATTGGTTTGATATTTCGAATTCGCAAGCGAATTCTCGTTACACATGCGGATATGTGGTTATTCCAGGTTAGATGCTTGTCCAAGTGCAGCCCTATGTATTTATATGAGTCCGCTTTATTACATTTTTCCTTCTTCTCGGGAAAAAAATAATAAAGTTTAAGTAGTGGCGGGATGAGCCGAGAAGAGACGCGCGAGAAGCAGGAAGCAATCCGCGGCCGGTAAGATCCTGATCGGGGTGGCACTGGATCCTGGATTGGAAAAAAAAGAAAGCAGAAAAAAAAACAAGGGGACAGTTGGGAATAGACGTTCCGAGGAAGAGGTGTCTCCGCGACGAAAAGAATATTGTTGTTGTGTGTTTTTTTTTTAAGTGTATGCGTGTGCGGTTTGTAAACCTCGTCGTGAGTTCGAAGAGGTCCTAGGAAGAGGAATTGGCTGATCCCGGCAAGTGTGGAATAATCTCGGGAGTGGACACATCTCCGACTTCTTACGAGGCCTGATAATCCGGGACTAGTGACGTTAAGTATAAGTTCTGGCCTTTGATGGCTTTTATTTGAGAAGGATTTGTTTGTACTTGAAAATAGAATAGTTATAATTAAGATTCTTTTTTTTTCTTTTTTTTTATCGTAGTTTTAAGGCCTAAGTAAGGTATTCCTTTAAGGCATCTTGCTTATCTTAATGAAGTAACGTGGATAGAAGCAGGAAGACCTCATTATTTGGCTCCCATCATCCTGGTTGGAAGCATTATCAGGAAGACGAGAACCAGAAGCGCTGTATCGCTACCCACCCCCTTTCCCTTCGTCCTATTGTCCAACTCTTCTTTTCCTTTTATCCCCTGGTTTCGGTATTTACCCTTCCCTAAAAATACCGTGGCGCTCAACATAACACCTGTATATAAACTTTCACCTCCTCACCCACCATCACTTGTCTCTCCCTTAAACACGTCCCCCGCCCTTCTCCACTGAGCTACCGCCAACGTACGTGCAGCTGCAGTAAGGAAGTTGTAACAGCTTGAGGTACTTCCCAGTAATATATGTGAGTGCCTTGAGGTCTTCTTATAAGTAAAGTTAATGAGTACGGACTTATTAGAATTCAGCTTTACTTTCCACTTTGCAGCCCAATCATAAATTTTTTGGCAATAATTCTGCACCTTCGTTTCTGCATCACTGAGCGTGATACTTTGGGACAGCACTGCTTTGTCATCGGAAAATTGGGCTATTTCGATGTTACTATCTTCTGGAAAGTCATGCACGTAAAGAATGTAAAGGAGGGGTCCCAGAACACTTCCTTGAGGAACACCCGCTGAGATGTTGTGTACTTCCGAGTTTGCTCCTTTATAGCTGACAAAAAGTAACAATATTAGTTATTTTCAATTAAAAAAAAATCACTTTCATTTTTTGTAGCCATATGGCGTACTAATTATGTAGCAATATTATATTTAAGACCACATTATACTACAGAATAAGACCTTTTAAACAGCAAGTTGTCAAATGCAGCAGAATGCCCTTTTAAGGACCAATGGCTTTTTATGCTTTCATTCTTTATCTGTTCAATATATTTCTCCAAACTAAATTTAGAGTTTTTGAGTTATAAGAGGCAAAAAGGACTTTAACAGATTCAACAGTTAATAAGCTTCGTCTACACCTCAAATACAACGAAAAATCTTGTGCAAATCATGGCCTTATTCAAAGCTGTTTTGCAGATATTAAAATTTTATATTCTTTACAAATTAATTATTCAAAAATCGTGAGATGCGTTCTGGTGTGATGTAGGTTTCTGAAAAACATTTTCCTTTATCGTGCCAACGTTTCGATCTTTATTGAGATCATCTTCCGTGCCTGGGATTTAGAAACATTGTTTAAATTTAACAAATACATCTAGAATGTGGATAAAAGTGAATTTATACAATGCAAAAAATATTTTTTTTTTAAATATTCAATCAAAGTGTTTTATTTTCTGCGTTAGAGCGCCAGTGAGATAGTGCTGTTTTATGTTTATATACCTAGGATGTTTAAGGGGTGGGGAAGGAAGTCGGTATAGAAAGCCAAGTATTTGATGGAATATGAAAAATATATTTTTTGCATTGTATAAAATTCACTTTTTTCATATCTTCCATGTATTTCTTAAATTGAACAATGATTATAAATCGCAGACTGTGGTCCCATTGTATCGATTAATTAGTCTTAAATTAAGGTTTTGGTTGAGATAAAAAAAGTCAGGGGCACAAGGGGGATTCGAACACACGACCTACGGCTAGATGCATCGCTGCTCGACCACTTAAAAGGTGGGGTGTGGGAAGTAAGTATCCCAGTGGATCAAGGTCACGATAGTTCAAGTGGTAGAGTAGCGGCGTATCAAGCGGAGGATCGTGTGTTCGAATCCCCCTTGTGCCATCGACTTTTTTTTATCTCAGCCGTAACCTTAATTTAAGACTAATTAATTGTAAAAAAAATTATTTGGTCAAGCCGACCACGAAAGGTAATAATTGTTTTAATTTTTGTTGTTTTTGTTCAGGGCCAGGCATTTATAAACATTTTTTTAAAATTGTAGAAATACAAGTAGGAAGTGAAAAAATGTCTTATTCAAAAGTACTTTTATTCAAAGTAGGAATGAATGTAAAATTTCTACCATTGTATAAATTCATTTTTTACATCCAACATTTATTTGTATAATTGAAGTAATGTTTATAAACCTCAGGTTCCGAAGGTGATCTCAATAAAGATAGAAACGACGGCACAATGAAGGAAAATGTTTTTCTGAAATTATTCATATTTCGTGAGATGGGGGTCTGGTGTGTAGATTTCAGAAAAACATTTTCTTTATCGTGCCAACGTTTTGATCTTTTATTGAGAAGAAATTCGCATCGGCCATCAATCAGAAAACTTTTCGCTGAAATGCAGACAAGACGAGGCCCTGAAGATGATCTCAGTAAAATATCGAAATGTTGTCACGATAAAGAAAATGTTTTTCAGAAATCTATATCACAACAGACCGCACCTCACGATTCCTGAAAAATTGTTACAAATTTTGTATAAAACAATGCTAAACAAAAACTGCCAGACTGCATTGCGATTCGTGTTGAAACGAGATTTCATTCCGGTCCGTCTAGTCTCGCTTTAAACTAACAGTCAAACGGATTTTTGTAATCAAAAGTGTATTATTGAATTAAGAATCATTACAGTGAAAAAATGCCACGTTACATTTATTTGATATTGTAAATGTTAACAACATTTTCGTTCTTTCTGCCGATTCTCTATTTGCACTGAGCGCTCTTCGAAAGTTCCACAAAAAAACGTACAATTAGTTGATATTTCCATTCGTACGTGAGGCTATAATTAATTAACTGGCCGGCACAAAACCTAGACTACTTCAACTGGCACTACTTGCATGCAAACTGGCTTCTAATTTGTTATACTATTCATAGAGAATGATACTCATTTCACATAGTCAAGTAAGAATGGAATTCTTTTTATTTCATCGGGGAGATTTTTTCTAATACGCTACATTTTTTGTTTTTGTTCAAAATATTACAATCTAATAAATTTTCAAAACCACGGAACACACGTGTAATGATACATTTTCATAACAGATAGAAGAAAAAAAAATTAAATACTGCACATGAGTGTCTTCCTTTCTACGAGTATATGAAAGCATCTACTTATTTAAAATTTATATTTTCTTTAAATAATCAACAATAAAATTACAAAAACCAGAAAACGTTAATTACTTTTAAAATAAGATAAATTATCCCAAAATAAGTGTTTGTCTACACACGTTTTGTCTACTTGAAATATGCACTATAAAAAGGCAGAGAATTTACGTAATCCTTTTGAACTGTTTATATTCAGACCAGAAGTCAATAATCATTTCGTAATATCCTCAGCAATCAAAGCATAAACCTACAAACTTTTCTACGCATACTAACATTAGGCTGTTTGATGTTCTCGCAATTTCATAACGGTTAGTTTTACTGTTTTTCGGAAGGATAACATTCCGCGATGTTTGGTTGTTTTAGAATGGATTGGCATTTAAACCAAAGTCGGTTAGTTTCATGACGCAAGAAGTCTTCTTATATTTTAATTACTTTAAGAAATTTCAGTGAGAGAGGGGAAGAGAGAGAGAGAGAGAGAGGGAGAGAGAGACAGAGAGAGAGAGAGGGAGAGAGGGAAAGAGAGAAAGAGAAAGAAAGAATGCGAAAGAGATAGAGAGCGAGAGAGAAAGAGAGAGAGAGAGGGAGAGAGAGAGAGAGAGAGAGAGAGAGAGAGGGAAAGAGAGAAAGAGAAAGAAAGAATGCGAAAGAGATAGAGAGCGAGAGAGAAAG
>CM077106.1:11804412-11849635 GCA_039619505.1 Cimex hemipterus | reverse complement strand
GTGAGGGAGAGAGAGAGTGGAAAAGAGAAAGAGAAAGATTGAGAGAAAGTGAGAGAGAGAGAAAGGGAAATAGAGAGAGTGAGAACGAGAGAGAGCGAGTGAGAGCGGGAATGGGAGAGAGAGAGGAAATAAAGAGCGAGAGTGAGAGACAGAGAGAGTGTGTGAAAGGTGAGAAAGAAACAAAGAAATTTAATATAAATGATGTAAGCACGCCAAAAACAAGCATGAATTATAATTTCTTGATGATTTTTCTTTTAATTCATAAGAATTGTTTAAAAAAATTTAAAAATGTGTACAGTAATTGACGGTCGCTATGCTAATAGCAGCAGATTAGCTGTGAGGTGCAAATAATATTTTTAAGCCTGTTTTTACTGATTATTGATAAATTCAAATCTGCGACGTATGTACATACATAAGCTGGGTACAGAGCTGTGTTTCTCGCTTCTCGCAGTCTACCAACAATTGTACCGTTTGTAATTTCCAACAAATTACCGGCAGACCTCGAAAATCACCAAACCCAGTCCGGGGTCTTATTATCCGCCCAACCAACGAGGTTGTCTGGAGTCTATGAACACCTAGGTCATTTCAGCCCTCGAAAGTAAACAGTTCCTACATTCATTCACACTCTCATTCAACCTTAAAAACATTCTTAATTATTTAGACGCCGTTCATTAAGGGAGGTGGTGATACTTGAAATTTCTTCATCATCCTTTTTATATATTCACTCCCACACAAGCTTGGGGCTCAAAACTAACATTATTGTATATAGTAATAACAACCCTCTTTCCTCCAAGAATCGGAAACGTGGCCCAGATGCACTTTGCCGTGCATTATCAAACGTAATTCTCAAATCGACCTGCTCATATCTACGCGTTCTCTATACGGAGCCAAGGAAATGCACCCTTCAATTTGGAGGGACTCATCAAGCAGCCGGACGCGTAGGCGGGTTTTAGCCTAAAGTGTCAAACTTACCCGGCCTATCTTTAATTGAGAGATAATGACCATTTTCTAGGGTACTATGATAGTGCCATCATCATCCACTTTTCGAAAGTGCTCAAAGTACGTGAGAGCTTTACTGTCACTGTACTTTACTTACCTAAGAAACCTAGTTATATTTTACTCTGTTATTGTGGATTCAATGACAAATCCATCGTACTCGTATTTTAAACTCAATATACATTGTGTAAGTAAGTGTAAAAATGAGCAGCTAGATTAAGACTATAAATTATTAGTGTTAATGAACCCAACTGACACAATACCAACATCTATCATCAGTCTAATGAAGGTATCGAAACGTTGGTAAAAAAAATATCACGAGTCGGTAGGGGTCGCCTACGGACCTTCCATGGAAGAAGGTAGGTGAAGCGAATTTGGCTAATAAAATCTCAACTCCTGATCTCTGCGGACTGATCCTAGCTTCTCTAACTGGTTAAACCGTAAGTGCTTTTTGTCTCCGCCGAGTAAGCTCTTCCGTTCGCTCAATTGTTGATTATTAATCATTAATCATTAATTGCCACAAGAAAGTTTAAGGCCTGTTTATTTTTATTTTGTACAAATTTGAACATTAAGTTAATAAATTTATTTTTCGTCACAGCGCACTCTGCTAATTTTGTTGTACGTGGGCTTTGGAACTCGAGCCATTTCGCGGACTTAAGGTAAGTTTAGGTATCCGAAGTCCGTCGCAGGATAGAGCAAAGCAGATAATTGCAATCGTGTTTTTCTAATCTACATCGTTCTTGACGGCTCTTCACAATTCAACAAATTATGAAACGACAGGTCACAAAGAAACACAAGTTTTGATAAAACATACATAACATTCTTCACAGGAACCATTCGGCTCAGGTTGCAGCACAGGAAGTCCCACCCCGACCTAACGGACAACTGATCAGGGATCAACGGTCAGGGATGCTCCCAACATGCCACGTAACAGGGTTTAAACATCTAACAGTAGTACCATCAAATCAAATACAAACAATATTAAACACATGTAACAACTTTCACACTCGCTTCGAATTCACAAGAATTCTAAACCCATATCAAAATGCTATCTCTAGACACAGTCAGAATAAAACTAACAGATGGCACACTAATCACAGATTGGAACCAAAAATCTATGAACGCGGATCGCTACCTCAATAATGCATCGCACCACCCCCAGCACACAATAAGAAACAGAGAATTGATCACTAATCATCCATCATTTCACCTAAAACGTATTTAAACATACGAACAAATTTTACATGACACCAACTACCTAAAAATATAACAAACAGAATCGTAAACAATTAAAACTCGACACTGTACTAAACAATATTTTCCACAGTGCAAAACACTTCCCAAACAACACCCAATCACACATAGCAACCAATATACATGTCCATTCCATTCGATCATACATTGACACATAAATTAAATAAATTTCTCTTTTCAGAACACATTAAAATAGCTTTTAAAAGTCATAAATCAGTATATACACTTTTTTTTCCAAAGATCGAACACCAACCTATCATAAAAATCCGATGTAATTTATAAAATTATTTGTATGAACTTTCCAGCATATCTAGCATTGGAATTACATCGCAATATCTAGAACAAACCGAAGAAACGCCGCAACTCTGTCGGTAAAATAACAAAAAACAATCCCACTGTATTAGCCACACGCCACTGCAAAATACAACACAACCTTGATTTCGACGAATGACAAACACTAACACGGAAACAACAAATGCTAAATCAACTTATCGTCCCAACGTTTCGATCTTTATTGAGATCATCATCAGAGTCTGGGATTTGGAAAAATTATTTAAATTTAACAAATGTATGTAGGATGTGGAAAAAATGAATTTACACAATGCAAAAAATATTTTTTACAATAATATATACATTTTACATATAATGGCACAATTACAGAGAAAACAAACACTTCGAGTGAGCAGAAATGTTTTGATTGAATATAAAACATATTTTTCGCATTGTATCAATTCACGTTTTTTCACATCCTACATGTATTTTTTAATTTTAAACAATGTTTCCAAAGCCGAGGCTCTGAAGATGATCTCAATAAAGATCGAAACGTTGGCACGATGAAGAAAATATTTTTCTTAAACCTACATCACACCAGACCGCACTCACTGAATTAATTAAAGAACAGATACATGCAAGCTCAGTCATAGTTAGGCCAACTTCATAATGAATTAGTTTAATAAACTATTAAACAATTTTATATTTACCTTTCCTTCGAAAACGTCCTTAATAATTAATCTTCTTTGGAATATTCACAGCCGAATCACAAATCCAAGCCTGAAAATCCTTATTCTCGACTTCCTTTGCGATATATAAAACCGCCTATGATCAAAGAAAATTTTCCAGTTTTACTGCGTTCCACCCAGTAACAATCATATAAAAACAGTAGAATACAAATTCACGTTCCACAACATTTTCACAACAAGAATAGCAATACTTTATATGAGTATGAAATGCTTGACTGAATCATTCATGTTTACATCTTAAATTGTGTTTATTCCAATCAACCTGATGATGACCGGAATAAAGGTCGAAACACCGACAAAAAAATGAAACCGGTGTTTTTCTGAACTACCTCATTCATGACCGCTCTTCATGACTTCAACAACAGGTCACGAAGAAACACAAATTTCCATAAAATGTTAACCTCGATCTCCAGCATATTATAGTAAAAAGTAACATATCGTTAAAGACCGCAAGAAAACACCTAGGCAAACCTTGCGGTTTAAAACTTAAAATGACTCATTGACTATACACGATCGTAATAAGACCCAAAATAACCTATGGAACATTTATCTGATAAACCAACGCTCACCAGAAAATAGTTAACCACATTCTAGACAGCATACAAAGATTAGCAACCATACCTAACATATAACACAGGGCAATGAGAACAATCCCTACTAGAAGCTTTACTACTAGAAAATTTACTAGAAACTCTGCTAAAACCTACCTCCACTGGAAATATTTACAGGAGGAGCTGGGCAAAGCTCATTTGGGCTCGAAAAACAATCATGTTGTATGAAAACTAACCTAATTATCAAAATCAGATGCAAATTCTTAGAAATTAGGACTGATTACATTATACCGGAAACATCATCCATAAAATCTCAACAGAATAAGACGAAAAGAAACAAGCTGAAAAGAGGATCAGATGATATAGCACAAAGACGGATGCAATGTTCAAGCCCAAGACATGAAAAATCATACTTATTAGGAAACTGGCAAAAGGAGGGCAAACTCAAAGGTGGGGTTGAGATACAATGTTGGTGTCCGAGTGGATCGAGGTCACGATAGCTGAAGTGGTAGAGCAGTGGCGTATCAAGCCGAAGATCGTGGGTTCGAACCCCGCTCGTCCCATTGACTTTTTTATCTCAACTTAAAAAAATTTTTAATATTTTAATTGGTCAAGTGTACCATGAAATTAGAGAACTTATTAGGAACGTACACTTGGGACTTTCAACTCGAAGTACATGCCACCAATGCACTAGAAAATCTAAAACGGGGGTACGCTGAGAAAAAATCCTCAATAAATCTGATATCCAAGTAGCTTTAAATTGTATGATAGTACAATTTATAATGGCCGCTAAAAGCCATTAAAAGGAGGAGGAAGGATCCTTCCACAGGAAGAAGCCTGTCGGCTTTGAGCTGCGCTAGAGGCGACACGTTGGAATTTTTTTGGTGGAATAAAGGACCCAGGATCAACCCATTTTCATCCAGTGAGTATCGTGACGCAAGTTTTTCATTTCAATTTTTTTTTCGTAAAAAAAGGATTTTTTTCATCGTTTAATTCACAACAAAGATTAATTTTTGTTTGTTTGTTTAATTAACACAAAGTCGGTTTTGCAACTTGTTTATTAGTAAGAATTGTTTCTTTTTTTACAGTCTTTTATTATTATTCACTCATTTACCTATACAAGGAAAAGATCCACTCCCTTGGGGAAGGACCAAACAGTAACGGTATAAATGAAAATAATTAACGTGTAAAAAAATTACGTCAAAATTTGTCAGAGAATGCACCCAAAATCTCCAAATCCAGGGGAAACACAACAACGTGATGATATTTGGGTGCCAGGACACAAAGGAATTTCGGGCAGGCACTGGCCAGAGGAAGATCAGCAAGACGATACATAGGTCCCGAACTTGGGATAATAAAAACAAATCAAGAATCCTCCATCGAAGAATGGGTCAACGTAATACAAACGGAAAATTCGATCAATATCGGCTAGACACAGTAAATTTATGTAAAAACAACCCTCACCAATCCTGGCAAACTCACCGCTGCAGTTGGAGAAGGCTTGAATCTGAGGAGTGACTATTAACCGGCCTCTGGTATCTGAGGAAACATCTACACAGCATGGACATGTACAACGATGATCCCATCTGCAGATTATGTAATGATGATGATCGTCGAATGCGAACTTCAAAGGTCACCCAGTTAGCATAGCAAACCAATTGTGTTGGTCCGAATTAAAGGCCAGTTTTCCAAATGGACACTACATATTCGCGGATGGTTCGGTTACAACAAAGGGAGTTGGTTGTGCTTTTTACGACCCCAAAGCAAACCTTAAACCAATGCCAGATAATTTGGCAATGAACTCTGCAGAATTGGGCACAATATAAAAGGCACTGGAATATGCGAACAAAAACAAATGAGGCACACGGTGGTTTGCTCAGATAGAAATTTCTTATAGAAACTTCAGATAAAAACTAAAAAGAAATTAAAAGAGTTTTATCACAGAGCAACTATTAATGAGAATTCTCCCGTGTATCAAAGAAATACAGTCGGGTGGGGGGAAAGTTTCATTAGTGTGGATACAAGCGCAAGTGGGGATAAAAGGTATACATAGCTGACAAATTAGCCAAAAAAGCAACGCAGTCTGGACTCACATTGGCTACACCAGTTACAAAAAAAGACATAAAAAATTTCTTACATTTGACCCTTCTCATTGACTGGCAATTGAAGTATTCATCCGCAGGAGCTGGCTAATTTTTCAAGAGAATTTTCCTCTTAGTAGGACGAGAGCCTTGGTACCGTGGAGACTACTACGACTAAGCGCAGACCACGACCATAAATAGACTGCTGACGAATCATGGGCTATGTGGCAACTATCTAAATAAGATAGGGAAAATGGATTCACCTCAAAGCCAAGGGTGCGGTTGGTTTGGAGATCTCCAGCACATCTTAATGAGATGCAAAAGATAGAAACTAAGAACTACGAAATTCTTCTTTCCTCGTACACCAAAACGACATATAATAAACTGTATGAATTCTTGTGCAGTGCAAAAATAAAAATATAACTAATGAAAATGAGTTTTGTATAAAAAGTTAACCATGTAATAATTATTTTGTTCATAAATGGTAGTATATATTAATTATAGAGTGTAGCTACTATACAGTAGCTCCGTGGAGATACAAGTTATCATACGAAAAAACTTAGGGAATGTAGCAGTGACAATCAAAGACCTGATATTTCTAAGAAGGAGGATTGAGTCTATTGCACTGAACTAAGGAACTAGGAAGTTACAATCAACTAGAAGGCTGCAGTGCCTGCGGAGTACAAACTCCCGCTTCTTAGTACCATTATTATCATTATTATTTTTTTATAAATCAATAAGGAGAAGAGAATGGTACGATTTTTTTCAATACTTGAACATGTTCTTTAATTAAATCATACTACACAAAGAATGTTTACAAATTCGTACAGAATGACGTTAAAGAGAGATTTAATTTCCCACTTCGTTACATCATTTGGTTCATTGGATTGGAGCATCATTGGCATGGGTGTATTTAATTCCCTACTCATCGACGGAGGGGACCGTGTGTTTTTGGAAGTATGCCACAAACAATGGTGGATGTGTGCTCCGCTGAACGAAGTTGGCACATCAAAGCAGAGGGGAATAGTGAAATTTGCTCCATCATCGGCCAACTCGCCCGATAACAAATATAACAAAGCAAACAGCGTTAATCAAAGCGTAAAAGTTGGCCGTCTTTGAAACCGGATAGCAACTTTTGCCAGCTGAGATAGAAGGCCTCCTTAACAGGTCGTTCAATATTAAACAAAATATACTATAATCTCTTTTCTCAAATGTATTGTTTGAACTTGTAAGATTATATAATGAAAGTCTATTTTCATTTTCTCCTTTGAACTTATTCTGAGATGATTGGCCTTAATCTGAAGATGACTCGGTCTTATGAAAATTCATGGTTAAGATAAAGGCTCTTTTGTTTAGTAATTATTTTTAGCAGAATCGCATTAAAATAGTTATGCGAAAAGTGCATAACCCAAAATAGATTAATTCTCCAGAGCGAGGATAATCGTCACGGACAATGGGTAAAAAACTGAATAGCAAGAGGCATAAAAAACTTGTACAAACAAGAAGATAAGATAGGATAGAGATAGAACAGGGGGCAAACGTGACACTGGGTGATTTGGCGAATTTTTAGCGTGTGGGGTCGCAGAACTGTACGATCACAATGTCGCGTACATTCGAGATGTCACGGAGCCCGTTGAAAGACACTTTTCGACAGGAGACAAATGGGATTTATTCGCTTTTTATTTCAAACAGAAGGAGAAAACTGAACTGTATTTGACCTTCGGATGTGATCGGCTTGGAATAGGTACAAACACACTTTTTCACCCATAAATGTTAT
The DNA here is from genome assembly GCA_039619505.1 of Cimex hemipterus. NCBI lineage: Eukaryota > Metazoa > Arthropoda > Insecta > Hemiptera > Cimicidae > Cimex > Cimex hemipterus. The sequence goes on along the minus strand of CM077106.1, from coordinate 11,841,957 downwards.
GATAATGTATCAAGATATATTGTCAACGTCTCATCAAGCAGACAATCGTCTTATATAATAAATCAAGGAAACTACTTTCGATTTCATGAATATGGAAATCTCTACTGTTTTGTTTGTTCGGCAATATTATTAATCTTAATTCTTATTTTGGAAACATTTTCAGATAAATATTTAATTCTAAATCTAAAATTTTCAAAAGAATATTACCAAAGATTAGGAACCAATACGTTTCGCCACGGCGTATGAGTAATAAAGACGTAAACCATCCAATTGTTAAAACTTCAATAATCGTGATTATTTTTTTGTATTTTTTTTTTTTTTTAACGAGGGTTCCACAATAGCAGAGGTCATATAAACCCTCAGGGTGCCGGTGTTTTTAAAAAAAGCCCATTTGTAAGTATGTCGGCGGGTTCGAAGCGGGTTCGAATGCAGGGCTGCTGGATTCGAACCCTGGACCTTTACCTTACAGTGATGAGCGCCGAGTCAAAGACGGAACCTTGCGGCCACCGACGCCCCGATTATTTAAAAAAAAATATTATTTATTGTGTTTATTTTATTTTATTTTTTTATTAAACCTAGTATGAGATCTAAGTGTCTTTTAAAAGCTAAATAAAACATATTGTTTTTTTACAAACTAAAAATTGTTTTAAAAAAAACCTGATCACGGTAAATGTTGGATTTAGTAATTATTTAAATTTACTTGAGAAATTCGATTTTAAAGTACACATAAATAACAATTAATTCAGGTTTTTAGTTGAGATAAAAAAGTCAATGGCACGAACGGGATTCGAACCCACCTTCGTCGGCTTGATACGCCGCTTCTCTACCACTTGAGCTATCGTGACTTCCATCCACTCAACCGCACCTTTTGAGTTTGCCCGCCTTTTTGCCATTTTTCAAATGGCTGATTTTGATAAATAACAACATTGATTAACCTATTCTGAATTATAATTGTACATAAATCAAGTGTTTATTTTTTAATTTTTGTACGGAGGTTCGCAACTGCAGCGGTCATATCAACTCTCAGGGTGCAGGAGTGTTGAAGGAAAAGCAGATTTGTAAGTTTGTCAGGTTATGAATTCAGAGCTGCTGGATTCGAACCCGGGACTTTTACCTTGCAGTGATGATCGCCGTGTCAACACCTAAACCGTTGCGGTCATCAACACCGCCTTCGTGTTTATTAAAAGATTTTTTATTAAGTTAAATGGGGACGTTCTTTTCCCAAGAAGAGAGCGTTTACGTTTAAATATTATATGATTTCCAACACTAGGATATAAATATTTACGATACGATCAAAACCATTATGGTTTTACTCTTAATTCTTACTTAAACTTTAACCTTTTTTAAAGACAACCCATACAGACAGACCTTATCAACAACGCACTAAATCTTGTCTCAAAAAAAGAAAATAGTGGTATAAACCTAATTCTGACCACGAATCACCATAGAGACTTGAGAAAAATAAAATTGATTTGCGAATTGGGGTAATTTTGTAGGATGAATTTATGCCGTCTTCTATGGTTTGTTCCTAGACCATCAGTGAGTTGTTTTTTTCCTCAATTAAGCTAAACGGCTGCGAATCCCCCATTGCTCTGGCGCTATCCTCTGATTTTTTCCCGATTTCCATAAAACAACTCTGTGATCAATGTGTGGTGATTAGTGACCGTTAATCGATAATTATTCAGAGATCGTAAGATGCGGTTTGGTGTGATGTAGGTTTCAGAAAACGTTTTTTTTTTTTTGTCGTGCCAACGTTTCGATCTTTTATTGAGATCATCTTCAGGACCTGAGATTTATGAACGTTGTTTATATTTAAAAAATGCATGTACGATGTGGAAAAAAGTCAATTTATACAAGGCAAAATATATATATTTTTTATATATTCAATCAAATTATTTCTACTCACTCAAAGTGTTTGTCTTCTGTGTGATTGTGCCATTCTTGCTTGTCGTGTTGAGAGTGCCAGTGAGATTTTGCTGTTTTATGTTTATATACGTTGGATATTGAAGGTGTGGCGAAGGAAGTCGGTATAGAAAAGACATTTTTGTATAAGGCGCCGGCTTCTTGAGGTGAAAAAAGCCGTCGGAGGGAAAAAAATGTGTCGGTAATGGTTCGGCCAGATCATCGTTTCTATATAATTCCGAACGGATAATCTGGCCGAATTTCCACATCCTACATGTATTTTTTAAATTTAAACAATGTTTGTAAATCCTAGGCTCTGAAGATGATCTCAAGAAAGATTGAAACGTTGACAAGATAACGAAAATATTTTTCTGAAACTTACATCACACCAGACCGAATCTCACGATTTCTAAATAATTATCTATGTGTCAGCCCTGTGTTTCATACTTCCCATGTAATTACTTCGTTAAATAGAAACCCGTTGACTAGTGTTGAATCTTGGAAACTCGCCATTTGCATACTAAAATATTGGGAGAGATATTGGGTTGTCAATGCAAAAAGGATGTTCTACTTGCCTACCAGAAGTTTATTTCCGTCTTTAGACCTTGCTTTATAACCTCAAACGTAGTGCGCGTTTTAAATACAATACAAAAATTCGTGTTGCCCCCTAAAATTAAGCATTCAAGGAATATAAATGAACCTTTTATCTTAAAATCATTTTTGGAGTCTTGGTATCAAGAGTGAAAGGCTAGGCCGGTTTATCAGAAGATTTTGAAGTGGAATGCGGTGTTCGGTAGGGTTGCCCCTAAGTCTTTTATATAATCGACCTTCCCGAGGTTTTAAAATAAGGTATAAAAATAGAAAGCATAGCCCTAATAAACATTTTACTGTAGGCAGAAAATATTGTAATCCGCGCGGAGAGCGCTTATGCCCTGAAAAGAAATATTCAATTAATCGAACCTTTCAACAATGGAACCTGACTAAATCATAAAAAGTAAAAAGTATCCAGGAAGAGTGGTAAATTGTAGAGTCATGACAAGTGGTACTTACCCCAATTTGGTAGGTCGAAATATTTCAAGCAAAAGGCGTGTGCAGCAAGTTTAGCTTAATAACCGGGGTCCAATGGTCAACCCCGATTGTTTTTTCTATCAAATGAAATTCGCTGTCTTTAACGCTGTTCGCCATTCCATCCTTTAACATGGGTGTCACGTATGGTTCTTTCAACCGAAGGACAATAATAAGAAGATACTTTTTCTTTTTGTCAAAGGCTTTTGGTGGAGATGAAAAATCAAGAGCGGGGTTCGAACACACGACCTTCGGCTCAATAAGGCGCTGCTCTAACTGATAAAGACATCCTCTTAGACATCAACTTCCCCATTTCAGCCTACGACCATCGTTCGACATTTCCCTTTTTTTTTATTTCTTCAAAAATACGATATATAAAAAATTCAGAGATTTTTATGCGTAAAATTTGTGGCATGGCAAATTTACCATTAACATCTATCTTTAATTAAGGTCTTGGTTGAGATAAAAAAAAGCCAGTGTCGATCCACTCGGACACCAACTTCCCATCTAAACCACCTTTCGAATTTTCCCCCATATTCGTCATTTTTCAAATGGAGTAGATGAAATCATGATTATTCAAGTGGTATAGCGGCGGCTTGAGCCGAAGGTCGTGGGTTCGAATCCTGTCTCGAACGGTTTTTTTTAAATTTCAACTACCACCTTTCTTAAAGATTAATTAATTGAAAGAAGTTATTTGGTCAAACGGACAACTAAATCTCATGGACTAAACTACATTTTGCTATGTCTAGAAACCTCCGTAGACCTTTATTTCATATTTGAGATAAAATATAATATTTCTTACGTCCAACAACCTGCTTACCGCCCAAATCATGACAACCAAGATACAACTGAGATTATCAACTAGAATTTTTCCTGGTTCTTACAATGGTGCTACATAGCCGAAAAATAAGGTATTTTAGACCTTAAAACCAAGTAGTAGTGCATCAGCCAAATGTAGTCAGTTGACGTACAGCTAGCACTTCTTAAATTCAACTATGTTTTATTTAACTAATGATCTAAGTGAAAGATCAAAATAATTTTGAAGGATTTTAGGAAGTTGTGAAGCTGTACACTTGACCTCTCTTAATCGCATCGCGGGTGGTAACGGCTGTGTACTCTGTACTTCTCTGACACTCAAATTGTGGAAAATCCCCTTCATGTCTAAATACACGATCTTCCTGGAAATTGTTAACCCACACTTTGATAGTTTAATCTAATCAAAAGGAAACCTAATTAAATTATTGGACGGAAGAAGCCATGGCCCTAATACAATATTCCCCCCTAGCATGGAGGTAAATTCATTGTTTCTTTAAGGGCAGTCATATTAAACCACAAAAAATAAATTAATTTATATCCTATAGGTTCCATTTAATATCATTTTCTAGAAGGTTCGTCTTTATTTAGCTTTGTATTCATCATTAACTTTAGTATTTTTCATTCATGTATATATGCAAGTGATGATAGATTGTAATGACCTCCGACAGACGGTTGTATATTATGTCCTATCATACTTTGGGTTGAATAACTTTCACTAGTGTAAGCTAAATTTTAGTAAATAATAAAGTATTTTGTATTCTATTTCTGTTATCTTTGTCTTAGAAGTTATTTGATGTCGTGTGAGAACTGAAAATACGCCTGGGATGGCTAAAAATAATAAAAGTGGGACGATTGCCATTTGCCGGAATTAAGAACGCTAGACTTTCGTTAAACCCCACAAATTCGTGGTGTGTACTGCGCTGAACTATTCTTAGAGCAAAATTAGTCTGGCAGGAAATATGATAATTGCGTTTAAATAATAAAAACTTGGGTTGCCGCAAAGGTTAGAGCGGTGACCACCTCTTTTGAAGGCCCTGAATTCAAGCCCGACTTTCTTATAAATGCACTTATTTTCCAAAACAACGAAACCCATAGGATTGATATGGACTTCCTCAGAGCCCTTGTATAAATATAACAACGAATATAATAATAAATGACAATTGGGGTCGTCGGAGAGGCGTTTGCGAGTCAAGAGCACGCCGGTAGATGGCCCTCAGGGAACCTGAGCTGGAGAAGAGGGATCGTACTCACCCAACTGAGGATTGGCCATACGCGGTTGACACATGGGCATCTGCTCTTGGGCCAAAGCCCGCGCAGGTGCTCCTTATGAGAAAGGTTGCTCGATGTGTCCCACAAAATAAAGGCGTGTCATGCCTTGGCTCCATACAGAGAGCGTGTAGGCATGCCGCCGGACATAAGAAGGGTTCTCGGGCACAATAGCGCGTTTCACACCCCCTGTTCCGCTTTTTAGAGGTAATTGGTTTTTTTATTGTATATAGGACGTCTTATGTGTTGTGTCTGTACGTTTTCTGAGTGCATGTATATATTAGTGTGAATGTCGAGGGGTGACGGTGAAATATAACGTCATCATCACCCCTCGAACGATAACAGCAAGTGAGTAAGACAATTAACGAAGGTTTTTAGTTGAGATGAAAAATATGGCACGGGATGGATTCGAACACACGATCTTCGGCTAGATACGCCGCTGCTCAACCACCTGAGCTATCGTGACCTCGATCCGCTCGGACATCAACTCCTCATCTCAGCTCAAGCGGGCCACGAAAGTAGTGAATTTATAATAATAAACACAACAGGAGATTTATACATTGATCTAAAAATATGACTGTCATAGAAAATTCTGTTTCTTCTCCCTGGAAAACTAGTTATAAACAAATATTGTTCTGGTAAAGAAGTTAGCAAGTAGGAAGGAAAAAGTTAGATATAGAAAGAATTAGTTTGTCACAGGAAAAATTGGCTTTTGTTCAGATTGAATCTAGAAATAAAAGCAGAATACGATATTATTTACATCACGTATAAGCGGTATGAAATACTGCGAATAAGTATAAAACATGATAATAAACGAATATTTAAAAAAATGTAAAGTAGGTAAAAAGTAACAGTAAGCAAGGTAATATACGCAAGAGTAAAACTAAGAGTGGAGAGAGCACACTTTGGTATTACTCCAATGTTACAATAATATTGTTTGTTTAATTGATACATGTGTCATTATCATGTTCGCTGTCATCACCATCATTTCGTAGGAGATCTTGCGGCCATTATCTCTTCAGTCGGCGTAGAGGGTTTATGGGGATTCGTCGGGATGCGAGGTTTCTGATGCGCTGGTTTATGATGGGCTTGATGGGAGGTTTTTATTAAATTTATGGTAACGGATATGTAAATCCATATGTGTAGTTTGGTTCCATACATAAAATGGAGCATCAAGTATTTTTCGTAGTATTAAAAACTGGGAAGTTTGAATGCGGTGGATGTTGGGATGTTTGGCTGAACAACACACTTCCAATCAATAAGTACAAATTTTAACTATGGTGTTGTAAAGCAGCCTTTTATTTTTGAGAGGTAAATTAAAACGTTTGTCAGGAAGTCGTGCAAGAACTCCACCGGGATTCCACGTCAGGCGTTTGTCGATATATAGTCCGAGGAACCGCTGACCGCAGTTGGGAGGGGAATATTATTTAAGAAAACAGGAGGGAGAGATCTTTTTGCGAAGAATGAAGTTAACCTGGGTGGGTTTGTCTGTGTTAAATTTCATTCTTTTCTTTTTACCCGAAGACAGTAGCAGTATGAGTTGTTGTTGGAGGTTTCGAGTTGTAATGACAAAGTCGGAGTTGCTAGAGAGAATTGTCGTATCGTCTGCAACTGGGAATGTGATGGTTTTGGATGAGATGGCGTATCAGCTGTGAAAACCTGGTATAGTGTAGAGGTTAGAACGCTACCTTGAGGAACACCAGCATGGATAGGAAAATACGCAGAGAGTCATTGAAGTAACTGTGCAGTACTGAGTTAGTAATTGGATGGAAGGATGACCTTGAGCATGAACAACAGGCTCGGGTGCCAAACTCGATCAAAAGCTTGGCTTACGTCAAAAAAGGCTCCGAAACTACTATCTCAAGGGAGGAGAAAATAATATCTACCACAAAGTCAGGATGTTTTTAGAGAAAAAATCCCTCCCGAATATCGAGCTAAATAACGATTTTGTAGAATGATTAACAACTAGAAAATTTATATTCTAAGAATTGATATAGTGCTGCTTGTTATATAGTTGTTGAAATTGTTTATATTTATATATTTTAAATATTTAAATGAGCATTTCTATTCTTGTTGTGCATGCAATTTGGCCTTTTCAAATAATTTAGAATTAGAATTTTTCACCATACATACGAAAATTTTGTTGTCAAAACACTTGGCGTAATTAACTTAGTTCCTTCCTCAGGACTTACCTTGTATAAGGCGAGGGTGGAGAGGGTGAAGTGTTTTTCTTCTTTGAACCTCTTACATCGAAGAACGTGCCTTACTGAGTTTCCTCTTTCTAGTGACACCTTTGTAATTAACTTTCAATTAATCAATCTTTATGTAAGGTATTGGTTGAGATAAAAAAAGTCAGTGTCATATCTTGACTAAAACTCTCCGTGGCCATTTCATTTGTCGCTCAGAATCAAAGCACGTCATTTGAAAAATGGCCAAAAGGTGGTAAAATGTGAAATGGTTGAGATGAATGTGTCCGGTTTGATCTAAATCACGACAGGTCAATATTTTGTTCCTTGATTTTGGTAATTCCAAGCCCATAATAGCGCAAGTCCCCGTTTTATGTACTTAATGTTTATATTTTTGCCATCGTTTAAATTAATTCAATGACAACGTAAAGTGAATTCGGTAAATTTTCTATAATAGTCAAACAAATATTTAAAATATTGGTCTTATGGGATTTAAAAAGTGACGGATGTGTTATGGCGTAACTGTCCGATTGACTATGATTTTTACTTTTTAGAAAAACTATGAGAATAAATGAGATATAAATCCAATTTTACCATTTAGGTTAAATTATCGTTTAAATGCACAGAAACGATAGCGACGATGGTTTTCTGAAAATATGACTTTCAAATAGTGCTTACTCTTCAAAAGGCATTTTTAATCGGCTAAATAATGGGAAATAAATTCATTTTTGAAAACAGTGCAAGGATACACGACCGTCCAATTCGTCATTGTCTAATATTTTCTAGTCACCCTTGAAATCTTTTTTAATTTTGTAGTGATTGATACGAAGTACAAGTTAAATTACACATAAAAAAATAACATCAAGTAAAACAATTAATTACGGTTTTTGGTTGAGATGAAAAAAAGTTAATGGAACCACAGCTCAGGAGATAGAGCAGCGGCGTACCTAGCCGAAGGTCGTGGGTTCGAATCCCTCTCGTGGAATTAACTTTTTTTCATCTCAACCAAAAACCATAATTAATTGTAATATATTGGTCGAGCGGACTGTTGACGCGTTTATTCTTATAATATTGAAAATGTCGAAGTCTTGCCTCCTTCCCCCCTCTTTCTCCCTTAATTATATATACTAATGTTTGATTATGGTTGCATGCGTTAAGTTCATTAGTGTTCTACACGTGTATCGGGGATAAATATTCATTTGTTCAAAATTGTTGATTAAGCGACCCATAACGGATTAAACGGACAAAACAAGCAAGGATAGCCGTTATCGCGGACCCTTGGACCAGTAGGAGACATCGAGGAGCAGTCTTTACTCAACCTTGAAAGACAAAACATCTATCTCCGGTCCATAGGCCTATCGATTATTATATCGATTTCGCTCCGTCACATCGTCGATCCCTATACCATCAGGGACCACCGCCGAAAGGATCGAGGAATCTCGAGCTCATACCGTAACGTCACCAGGCTGAATTTTCTGTGGATCGTCTTCATTTCATCTATTTTATTCGTCGTCGTTTTTCGTCTGGTTTTCTTCATCGTCTCCGCTTCTTCGTCATCTTTGGCTTCATCATTTGGGACTTCACATCTTCGATTTTCATGCCTGCTTCGCCATTTTTTCTTCATCCTTAAGTTTACTTTATTTTATTATTATTATTTTATTGCATGCAAGTTTATTAGTTAAGTTAATTCAATTCATAGTTAACGTGCACGTCTTTACAGGAGTAACATTATTAGGGTCAATATTAACTCATTTCCTTTCATTAAAACCGTAATCATTTTCATTTTGTTTCAATTCGGTCAATCAAATAACACGATCTGGTCGAATGACCGTAATTTAAGAAGTTGTTTAGTTTAATTTATATATCGATCAATTGAAAGGTGTTAGTTTTAATTTTATCTGATTTTGTTTATGTTCTAATCAAGTAAGAAATTTTATTTTTCATATTTTTTAGAACAATATAATCTCATATGTATAAAACCTTATTATTTATCGTTTTTACCCGCATACATGTGTCCATGCCATATATTCAAATTGTGGGTAATTTTATTTCATTTCAAAGTTAAGGAGAGTCAAGTCTTCGGGATAACTATCTTCAATTCAATAACCATATATGATTGATTTATTCTTCTTCTCTGAAATTAATTGAGATCTGGAAAATTAAAATTAATTCCCCCATTGAACCAGTGGGACATTGGGTAAGGAAATCGGTATTTCAAATTAACGAAAGCCCTTCCCCCCAACACGGACCACGAAAATAGTGAATGATAAATAAAACCCTATTTTAACCTCATAAAATTACCCGGCAAACGAATATAATTTAAAAAATTACGTGTCCATCCACTCATTAAAAAATAAGATAATTTTTGTTGACATTGATGCGTACAAAGAGCACCAGGGTAATTGGCGGAATAAACAGTGTTTCACATATTAAGGAATTTCAAAATAAGGATATTCCTCGAGGAAATTAGGGATGAACCCTTTCATTCGCGCTAATAAATTATATTCGCACATCGGACTACATGCACACTACCCAAGATCACGCGCTCTTCCTCGGACTAATTTAGGATAAATCACTCCATTCACGCCAATGAATTACATTCTCACGTGCATTCACTCTACCCCAGAGAATTCCATATCCCTGGGGTGATTGGGGATAAGTTACCTTTCAAGCTAAACAAAATTACGCTTACACATTTATTCGCCCCATCCCGGTGTTCCCGATATCTATCGGGGCAGTTGTGGGATATGCCTCTTCACTCATATAAATAAATATCATGTAACATAAATCACATAAATAAAAACTCAAAGATTATTTATGAAAGTAAAAATATTGTTAACCAGTCTAATGTGTTTTTGCTATGTTTCTGTGTATTTTTGACGTCAAATTTCTTATTGGCCTCATTTTATCTGCATTTGACGAGACCCTGGGGTAAAGACAGGCTAGCAATGTAACAAAGAAAAGAAAGAGCTGGTTACCTTTGTGCCATAAAATATCCAAATTCCGCTGGAGAAAATTAATGACAGAAATTAGTAGTATGAGGACGCGAGAAAGATAAAAAAAAAAGAAATTTCAAGCTAAGCAAGGCCATTAGCATTGTTGTTTGCCGGTCCTAAAACTAAAAAAAAAGGTGATTCAGTGACATAACACTGAAGCCATAACATGTGCAGTTAAAACATCAGTAAAATATAAATAAATAATAATTTAGATAGAATGAAATAAGAACTTTATATAGCACTGTACGCCAAACAAAACCAACCAACATAGATAAGAGGCTGTCAGTCATTATTGATAACAATGTGTGATGTTTAGTGATGCTAATGATTGCTTGAACATCCTGAGGTGAGGTCTGGTGTGAGGAAAGTTTTTAGATAAAAATTTTTTGTTTTCATGCCAACGCTTCAATCTCTACTTATTCACATATCGTGACATGCGGTTTGTTGTGATGTAGGTTCCAGAAAAACATTTTCTTTATCGTGCCAACGTTTCGACCTTCATTGAGATCATCTTCAGGGCCTGGGATTTACAAACATTGTTCAAATTTAAAAAATACATGTAGGATGCGGAAATTCGGCCAAGTGTTGGTCTTCTGTGTACATGTGCCATTCTTGCGTGTAATGTTGGTAGTGTTATATCACGATAGGCCAGAATGGCACGAGTACACAGAAGACAAACATTTTGAGCCCTGAAGATGATCTCAATAAAGATGGTTAGCAAGATAAAGAAAATTTTTTTCTACTTCTTTTCACCTCAAAGAAGTCGACACCTTATACAAAAATGTCTTCTCTATACCGACTTGCTTCCTCACCCCGTTAAAATCCAACATATATAAACATAAAATAGCAATATCTCACTGGCGCTCTTAACACGCCACGCAAAAATTGCACAATCACACAGAAGACAAAGACTTTGAATGAGTAGAAATACTTTGATTGAATGTTTAAAAAAAAAAAACAGATTTTTCATCGTATATATTCACTTTTTTCCACATTTTACATGCCTTTGTTAAATGTAAACAATGTTCGTAAAACCCAGGCTCTGAAGATGATATCAATAAAGGTCGAAATAGTGTTGAAAGAAAATATTTTTCTGAAGCCTACATCACACAGACAGCATCTCACGATTTCTGAATAATTATTAAAAATAAAATTAATAAGCAAAAATGCAAACACTTTTTGTCTTGGCCTGACTTTTTCATGATGTCAAGGACAAATGTGAATATACACAGGCTTAAAATAAAAAATATATTTGTAAACACACTTTGCTTGCATAAATAAGTGTTTCACCTACAAAATTCTGTCTGTTTCGTTAAACATACTTAAAAATAGCTCTAAAATATTCTGTTCTGTTTACAATAGAAAACTTTCAAACGAATATTTGAAGCATATTCATAGTAGTATTTTGAGTAGAAGTGAGAGGGAAGTGAAATAACTAAATTCCGACCGTCATTTCCGTCAGAGGTCCCCGTCGTGAATGTTTCAGTTGTGTATTTGCAAACTCGCCAGGCGATAGAAACTCGTTTAATCTTCCGATTTTCCTCCTCCAAAACCCTTCCGTCGTATGAATGCAAAAGTTCCGTTGTTAATAATTTGCGGATGGAGTGTTTCTCGGAGGAAAGATCGATTTTTGCCTCCGCGGCTCAATGTTCGACTCGCGGTTGATGGCGGTTTTAACAATGGGCCTTTTGTCTCGATATGAAACATTTTCTGGTTCAGATTATCAGACTAAAAACTTAAGATTTAACAATCACGCTTTTCCGCCACAACTGATCCATTCTCAACAAGTGGGATCTGTTTAATTGTGATGAGCCAACAATACATATCTCAGAATTTTAATAAAATAGAATAACGAGAAATTATTACAAAGGCAAAGTATCCAATTAATTTTCTGTGTTAGAAGCATCGACATTCAGGAAAACTCTGGTTTAAGATCTAGTCTTGAAGAAAAAACCAAATTCAGTTAATACTACCAAGCTTTTTTTACCAGACCTATTTTTCTGTCATCATCAGAGGAAAACAATCTTAAATATGCCTACGGATGAACATATTTAAATTTTTTTTACGGACGATCTTAAATTTTCGTTAAGGCCGACACACGCCTAACATTGCTAAAGACGTTACAGTCACGATCTTTAAAATTTGTTTTACTTCCCACAGATCAAATTGAGACTGCATTATATACATTTAACCGCTGTCACCTAAGGTTACAGTTTACACATGAAATTGAAAACAACAAAAAATAATTTTAGATACTTCATTAAATTCATTAATTTCCGAGGTCCGCTTGGTCAATTAATATACTACGATTAATTAAGGTTTTTAGTTGATATAGAAAGTCAATGGCACGAGCGGGATTCGAACTCACGATATTCGGCTAAATACGCCGCTGCTCTACCACTTGAGCTATCGTGACCTCCATCAACCCAGACATCAACTTCCTATCTCTACCACCTTTTGAATTTTCCCTCCTTTATGCCATTTTTCAAATCCCGCTTGGACCATTGATCTTTTTTATCTCAACTAAAAACCTTAATTAACTGTAATATATTAATTGGTCAACGGGACCAGGAAATTAGTGAACTTAATGAATTTAAATGAATCGTACTTCACTAAAGCTCTCCGTCGCCATTTCACTTGTCGCCGAGAATCCAATCCGATTACACGACGTTTGAAAAATGGCAAAATGAAGGGAAAACTCAATAGGTGGGGTTGAGACGAAAAGTTAGAGTCCGAGTGGATCGAGGTCATGATAGCTTAAGTGGTAGAGCAGCGGCGCATTTAGCCGAATATCGTGGGTTCGAATCCCGCTCGTGCCATTGTTTTTTTTTTTATCTCACCTAAAAGCCATAATTAATTGTAATTTTTAGATAGGTTCATAATGAAACAACGAAATGGCACAGTAATCTCAGATTGACATCAACAACCACAGATCTCCAACTCAACTTTACATCACACCCCTTCACGCAGTAATAAACATGGCAAACAGGCCACTTCACAGAATCATTACCCTATGCTATGAATTTTATCACCACAAGAACATAAAGATATACAAACATATCCTACATAGCAATCTCTACCCTAAACATATAATCAACGGAATAATCTAGAAATGCGAATCAACACTAACATCATATTACTAATAATACCACAGCATATCTATCAAATATCCATGCCATTCTTTCACGATCTATCACATAAACTAAACACATTTCTCCCTTCTGACAACTTAAAAACGACTTCCAAAACCATTCACACCCTTTTTTACCCGCACTAGTAACAAAAGAGTCCGATGTAATTTACAAAACCGATTCTTTAAATTGTCCAAAGTGTGAGTAAGTGAGGAAAGCAACGTATGTATGATTGAAAGAAAAAAGTCCTACAGCTTTGGCTACCCACCATTTTGTACAACAACGCAATTTCGGACCCTTTCACCTCATAGAAACCGACTCCTCGTAGAAAAATGAATTTCTATTCCTACCTCCTTACCCACTCTGTCGAAATGGAGCATGCATAAACAAAAAACAAAAATATCTCAATCTAACACTCTCAATACGACGTAGTAAACACAAATTTTGAGCTAGTGCAAATACTTTGAATAAAATCTTTTTATAAAATTTTTATATTGTGCAGTCCATTGTATAAATTCAGTTGCAAACCTTACATGTATTTGCAATGGAATCGGTGAGTGTTATGAGGTGTTCGAGTTTTGCGAAAAGAAAGAATACTCATTTTGTACATGAAAAATAGTTATGCTCAGAAAATTTTTATTTTATGTGCATACTAAGTTTTGAAGGAATTTATGAGAGTTGTTGAAAAAAATGTCCACAGTATCTATAGCTATATTAAAAAAACAGCTGTTGGAATTTTCTCTTTCTTCCATTAGTTGAGGAAAAATCAAATTATTCCAGTTATAAAAAATATATTTAAAAACAAATACTTTCTTTTAAAAAAAGTATTTATTTAAAAAGTATTTTACTTTCTTTAATAAACGCAATAAGTCGTTTTCGTCGTCAAAAAAAAATTTAAAGTCAAAGTACGCAGATAAAAAAATTGAGAGAATAGAAATACTTTGATTGAATATAATTTTTTTTAACTTTATATAAATTCACTTTTTTCCACATCCTACATGTTTTTGTTAAATTAGAACAACTCGTTTTTAAATTCCAAGTCCAGAAGATGATCTCATTAAAGATCGAAACACTCTGAAATCGTGAGATGCGATCTGGTGTGTTGTTGGTTTCAGAAAAACATTTTCTTTATCATGCCAACGTTTGGTCCTGCCTGGAATTTACAAACATTGTTTAAATTTAACAAAAACATGTAGGATGTAAAAAAAGTGAATTCATACAATGCAAAAAATATAGTACGCCGAAAAAAACCACTTTAAGTGAAAAGAAATACTTTAATTGAATACGAAAAAATTTTTTTACATTGCATAAATTCACTTTTTTCCACATGCTTTTGTTTAATGTTAAATTTTAACTAAAAACACATGTAGGATGCAAAAAAAAGTGAATTCATACATTGCAAAAAATATTTTTTTGTATTTAATCAAAGTACGCAGAAAAAAACACTTTGAATGAATAGAAATATTTTGATTGAATATATTTTTTTTTACTTTATATAAATTCACTTTTTTCCACATCTTACATGTTTTTGTTAAATTAGAACAACTCGTTTTTAAATCCCAAGTCCAGGAGATGATCTCATTAAAGATCGAAACGTTGGCATGATAAAGAAAATGTTTTTCTGAAACCAACAACACACCAGATCGCATCTCACGATTTCAGTGTTTCGATCTTTACTGAGATCTTCTTCAGAGCCTGGAATTTACAAACATTGTTTAAATTTAACAAAAACATGTAGGATGTAAAAAAAAGTGAATTCATACAATGGAAAAAATATAGTACGCCGAAAAAAACCACTTTAAGTGAAAAGAAATACTCTAATTGAATACGAAAAAATTTTTTTACATTGTATAAATTCGCTTTTTTCCACATGCTTTTGTTTAATGTTATATTTTAACTAAAAACACATGTAGGATGCAAAAAAAAGTGAATTCATACATTGCAAAAAATATTTTTTTGTATTTAATCAAAGTACGCAGAAAAAAAAACACTTTGAATGATTAGAAATATTTTGATTGAATATATTTTTTTTACTTTATATAAATTCACTTTTTTCCACATCTTACATGTTTTCGTTAAATTAGAACAACTCGTTTTTAAATCCCAAGTCCTGAAGATGATCTCATTAAAGATCGAAACGTTGGCACGATAAAGAAAATGTTTTTCTGAAACCAACAACACACCAGATCGCATCTCACGATTTCAGGAGTAAGTTTCGATCTTTACTGAGATCTTCTTTAGAGCCTGGAATTTACAGACATTGTTTAAATTTAACAAAAACATGTAGGATGTAAAAAAAAGTGAATTCATACAATGGAAAAAATATAGTACGCCGAAAAAAACCACTTTAAGTAAAAAGAAATACTTTAATTGAATACGAAAAAATTTTTTTACATTGAATAAATTCACTTTTTTCCACATGCTTTTGTTTAATGTTAAATTTTAACTAAAAACACAAGTAGGATGCAAAAAAAAGTGAATTCATACATTGCATTGCAAAAAATATTTTTTTGTATTTAATCAAAGTACGCAGAAAAAAAACACTTTGAATGAATAGAAATATTTTGATTGAGTATATATTTTTTTTACTTTATATATCTTTTTTCGACATCCTACATGTATTCGTAAAATTTAAAAAAATGTTTATAAATCCTTGGTGCTGAAGATGATCTCAATAAAGGTCGAAACGTTGCACGATAAAGAAAATTTTTCTGAAACAACGTCACACCAGACCGCATATCAAGATTTCCGAATAATCATCCAAAAAGTTACGTTTATGTGTGTTTTCTTCTGTGTGATATTTTTCGATTGTTTATTTTGAACTTTCTCGAAAAGGAATAATGATCTACAAAATCTGCAAAATCTTAGTAAGTAATATTTGAACGGAATCATTCCATTTCAATTTATCACATACAACTCATTTTGTGATGTTTTTAGTTGATATATTTAACTGCCGTTCACGTGCGGCACAGTTTTCACTTTCAGTTTGTTTTCAGCTGATAGACAAAAGCTTTCCGAGATTATAAAAGAGAAAAAAAGTGCTTTTAGCGTTTCATAAGATGATTTAAAAGTGACAAGGCCAGCCGTGCTGTTTATTCGAAGCGACCCCGAAGATTGAAGTGCATTTCGGATTGTTCTATCCCGTAATTTTCGCCTGGCACCCTTTGAAAGGTAGTGACAATATACCGGCGGGCTTGGCTGCGACACAAGAATAGGCTCGTATCAACATCAAATGTGGGGGCTTCCTACAAATGGAACTCAGCGTTGGTTTTCTTACGTAGGATCAACAAGTTACAGCCGGGCTCAAAGCAATTGGCTTCCTAGAATATTCCCAGGAAAAGGGATAAAGGCAGACACTATCTCTTCTCTGGGTTCAATAAAAGCGTCCCTTGATTAATGAGATAACATATGGACACTTTGAGTGAAAGATAGAGAGAGAGGGTTTTACCTTCGAGAAAGAAAAAAAGTATTGTTAATTCATACCCAGACCAGGAACACTATAACCATAGAATGGTATACAATACAGTATTTTGATAATGTCCACAAAGTTTATTACCGTAATCAAATTGAAACTGCAAAATAGAAACAGAAAGTAGACCGTTTGGGATGTATCAAACGCTATCAATCAATTGATTTATACCTCGTTTGTTGTATTTCTTTACAGGTACGAACAAATTTTTGTTTACTCTGAAAAAATGTAACTAGCAACATTTGTCAAAATTCACTAGTTTTCGTAGTCCGCTTCACCAATTAATATTCAATTAATTAAGGTTTTTAGTTGAAATAAAAAGTCCATGTGACGAGCGGGATTCGAACCCACGACCTTCAGCTTGATGGCCGCTACTCTACTACCTACTACTTGAGCTATCGTGACTTAGATCCACTCGGGCACTAACTTCCCAACGCAACCCCACCCTTTTTAATTTTCTCAATTCACTCTCTCTCTCTCTCTCACACACACACACACACACACACACACGCACATCCACATCCACGTACTCCCCCCATAAATGTATTTGTTAAATGTAAAGAATGTTTGCAAATCCCAGGTCCTGAAGATGATCACATTAAAAGAGCGAAACGTTGGCACGATAAAGAAAACGTTTTCCTGAAACCACATCACATCAGACCGCATCTCACGATATCTGAATAAGCAGCTACCACTTTTATTCGAGTATTCAAAAGTCTGATTGTTTGTTGAATTGAAACCGTATTAAGTTGAAATTCTTTTTTTTTTTTTTTTTTGATATTTATGAAAAATAATTACACTAAATCACATCAAAATTATACATGTCTCAACTGTCATCCGTATCCGTCATCTTAAAATATTCAAAAAAAAGGTTATAATACACGTTAACATTGCATACTTGCCATACTGAATGGGTGGTAAGTCGGTTTCAAAATGAGCCGTTATGCGGGATCAGTGACGTTTCCTGTCCCATTTCCTTCAAGTTGTAAGGGTCATTAGTCAGTAAGTTTGAAAGCCGTCCTTCCTTACGATGTTTTTTCTCCTCAATACCCCTTTTACACGTTTCAATACTCCAAGAGAAGTGCGGTTTAAGAGCTAATTACTCATATTTATATAGTAATTTCTAATATCGCTAATTTTTCCTTCAATGTTTGATTTTTCTGTTTACAACAAAGATGAATAGAAAGCTGTTTGATTATTTGATTTATTATTCTTAAGATTGTTTTCATTTATAAATAATTACTACAACTATTCAGAAATCGTTAATTGTGATCTGGTGTAATGTAGGTTTCAGAAAAAACATTTTCTATATTTCAAATTCTATATCAAAGTTGCGATATCACACGATACGCAATAAGGGCACAATTACACAGAAGACAAACACTTAGAGCCTTGAAGATGATCTCAAAAAAGATCAAAACGTTGGCACGATAAAGAAAGTGTTTTTCTGAAACCTACATTACATCAGACCGCATCTCACGATTTCTGAATAATTATCGACTAACGGTCACATAATTACTAGAGATCATTTAATTTCTTCAAATTTCAAATTTCTATTGATTTAATTTTATGACATTATTTAACTAGTTAGAAAGACTATTCAAACTTTCATAGATAATTGACTTATTCATCGTTTAATCCAAAAACATTGGAGAATTTAACGGTTTTTCTAATAATCTATTTAAGGTACAAAATTCCAAAAAAGTTCAAATTCCTATGTCAAAATCTCTCAACGAAATATTTTTGGAGGTCAAGTTAAGTCGGAACGTCCACAGTATCTGTTGATACTCGAACAAGGCAAATCTCGAACTTGCAGGTGATTTAGACGTTTCGCTGACGTATGACCTTAAAAGTCCTCGCGAAGATTATTTGGACATCGTGAGATGCGGTTTGGCGTAACGTAGGTTTTAGGAAAACATTTTCTTTTCATGCCAATGTTTCGATCTTTATTGAGATCATCTTCAGGGCGTTGAATTGTCTGCATTTTAACAAAAACAGGCACACCAAGCAAACAGTATTCTAAACGACATGACCAACAATGAGAAGAAACTTGCTTCAGCTATCAACCAGAGAACTGTTTTGTTGAAATGCGGCCACACAAGACCCTGAAGATGATCTCAATAAAGATTGAAACGGTGGCACGATAAAAAAAACGTTTTTCTAAAACCACACTAAACGGCATCTCACGATCTCGAAATAATCATAAACTAATGGTAAATCGTGAGATGCGGTCTGGTGCGATGTAGTTTCAGAAAAACGTTTTCTTTATCGTACCAACGTTTCGATCTTTATTGAGATCATCTTCAGGGCTCAAGGTGTTTGTCTTCTGCGTAATTGTGCTATTCTTGCGTGTCATCTCCCGTGTACCCTACACTAAGACAAGCCCAACACTTTGATCCCTGATGATGATCTCAATAAAGATCGAACGTGTAGAGATTAGTGACCGTTAGTCGATAATTATTCAGATATCGTGAGATGCGATCTGGTGTGATGTAGGTTTCAGAAGAACAATTTCTTTATCGTGCCGTCTTTCTGATACATGATTAATTGAAGAACGAAACGCTGGCTCGATAAAGAAAATGTTTTTCTGGAACCTTCATCCCACCAGATCGCATCTCACGATTTCTAAATAAATATCGATTGACGGTCACTACTTACCATATATTTCTACACTACGTTTGCCTTTGATTCGTAGTGTACTTTCTAGACTGTAGTTAAAAGTAAAAAAAAAATTCACTGCTATTTGTAAACTTTAAACCGACAATTACTCTTCGAAAATTATTCCCTACCAAGAGGCATTTTGTAATGTTTATAAATTTTCTTTAATTTTTAATGAATTTTATTCAGAGACAGACGGAAAATATTGCTTGTTCAAAATTGATTTGGTTCGACTTTCGTTGTTACGAGACGGTTAAAAACAGTTTTGTTATGTCTACATACAATTCTGATCGATATCCGGACATCGCTGATTATCGTTTGATCATTCCAGTACCAAAGCGATGTCAGTTTACAACGTTGCACATCGTGCTGAGAATTATCGCGTCGTAAAGCTGAGCTGTCGTAAAAACCGAATGTAAATGGATGTTACGTTGTGGGATGGTATGAGTTTGTAAGGAATAGAAACTTTCAGATCGGCTGGCTCGTACATCTTTTGGGTGACAGTGTTATTCATATACGACCTGTCAGTACTACGAACAGCTGTAGAAATCATACGCGCGGACAAGTGTAATTTTTAAAGAAGAACTTTGTTGAAAGGACCTTAAACATTTCGACCTTATTCATAATAAAATAGCATTTTACCTTTTTTAGCGTCAGTAATATTCAGCTAGTTAGGAGCCTGAAACAAACAAAACAGAAATAAATTAAACCTAATAAATCACGTATTATTTATAATTACCGTAATAAAATACGTTAATTAAAGTTGCACAGGGTCATTGTATAATTAATTAGCCAAATATAATTGCTTTGATATCATAATAAAACGAAATAAAACTATAGGGGAATTATTTAGAAAATTTTGATTAGCCTCAATTCACAGTAATAATGTTCTGTTATCTAAAACGTGACTCAATTATTCTCACTGGCCTGGCAACAGTCCATGTCACCAGTTGGTTCAATAATCATTTGGGGTCCGTTTATTCTCGCTTTCCGGGCGTGAACTTGTTCACTGGTCCTCTTTGTACTAGACGATAGCACTATATAGCTTGGCACAAATGAATATTTCTAATTTTAGTAGTAGTAAATAATCTACTTTTTTTAAAAAAACGGACAAGGAATGCGTTGCGGATATATAGTTCTCTAATTTGTTTTTGTTTTTTGTACGAATAATTTGGATTTTGGTACGGTCTGGTTGACAGACGAGGTATTTCCATGTCACCACTAAGTGAAAGCTATCTTAAATGTGTCTACAATTACTAATAGATGATTTGAATTTTGTGTGAAGGCCCATTTACGCCCAACATTACAAAGGACTGTAACACTATTCCATGTCCTTGGCAATGTGTCGTGATTAGTGACTGTTAGATTAGTGTTATATAAATATTAGTGTTAGAGTAGTTAGATTAGTGATCGATAAATAATTATAAATCGTGATTCGCTGTCTGGTGTGATGTAGGTTTCAGAAAAACATTTTCTTTATCGTGCCAACGTTTCGATCATTATTGCGATCATCTTCAGCGCCTGGGACATCCAAAATGTATTTGTTGTATGTAAACAATGTTTGTAAATCCCAGGCCCTGAAGATGATCTAAATAAAGATCGAAACATTGGCTTGATAAAGAAAATATTTTGCTGAAACCTACACCACACCAGACCGCATCTCACGATCTCTGAATAATTATAAAAAATAAAATGTGACACAATTATACAATTATTTTAGTACAAAAGCCTTGGTCTTCCGTCTATTTATGTTCTTTGCTGACCGACACTACAAAATTTTACTAAATCAACAATCCATCGTAAAAAAGACTTCCTGTTTCGCTTGCGTTGTATGAAGTTTTCCATTATGCTAATTTTTATGATTTTTTTATGCTCGTAGCACGGCCAGCTAAATTCTTTTGAGGAATAAATCCGATTTTCCCAAATTTACATTCCTTGTTCTCTTTTTTACATTAGAATTTCGTATTTCTTGGGACTTCTCCATGTCTCTCTATGGAGAGCCGGGTGGCTTCAAATTTTTCACTCACCAAAACCAACCACACTTTTACTCCATATAACAGGGGCGGAATTATACATTTCTTAAATATACGATTTTCTGTTGTAGACTCATATTTTTGAAGTATTTGTGTCTCAGTGTAAAGACAAAAACTTTATGCTCTGAAGATGATCCCAGTAAAGATCGAAACGTTGGCACGATAAAGGAATTGTTAAATCTATCTATTAAAAATGCTGTTATGTCAATGAAAGAATATCGAAGATTTTTTTGCCCGGATTGTTGACCCTAAAAACTGTCGAAAGCTTGACGATAACGATGGTATTGCGGACCATACGAAAACTTTGATTATTCGGGTTGTAATTACGGGGGGTAATTTGTTTTAATTAGAAAAATAAAACAATTTTTAAAAATATTAATTTATTATTCCAAAAAATTGTTAAAAAATATTATATAAATTTTATTTGGAAATCTTGAGTTGAGGTCTGGTGTGACATCGATTTTAGAAAAACACTTTCTTTATCGTGCCAACGTTTCGATCTTTCCTGAGATCATCTTCAGGGCTCAAGTGTTTGTTTTTCGGTGTAGATGCGTCTTTCTTGTCGGCCCTGATGATGATCTCAATAAAGGTGGATACGTTGGCACGACAAAGAAAATTTTTCTACCTACATCATTCAGATCGCATCTCACGGTTTCCAGATAATCGTTAACTAATGGACACTAAAAATCACACATTATATAAATTTATTTATTCAAAAATCCTTTATTCTATCCGCCATATTCTAGGATTCTGTAAAAACAGAAAACATTAAATTTTGATTCATAATTTAAAATTAATGTGTTGAAGAACTATTTTTTATGAGGTACTTCTAATTTCTTTGGTCGCCACGTTCAGTGCTTATTTTCCGTAGTTCCTTAGTTTTATAGATCGTCTCTACGTTGAGTGACCTTTGTGAGACGTTTATTGTAATTTCACTTAAACTATTTTCCGTTTTAATCAAATATTTATAATATTCATAAGCTGGTTCTTAAGTATTACTAATTGTTAGGTATATTTCACTAAAGCTCTTCGTGGCCATTTCATTCGTAGCCGAGAATCCAATTCGATTAAACGACATTTGAAATATGGCAAAAAGGGGAAAAAATTAACAAAGGTGATGTTGAGATGGGAAGTAAATGCCCGAGTGAATCGAAATCACGGTAGCTCAAGTGGTAGAGTAGCGCCATATCAAGCCGAAGGTCGTTGGTTCGAATCCCGTTCGTGACACAGACTTATCTCAACAGAAAACCTTAATTAATTAAAATATATTAGTTGGTCGAGCGGACCACGAAAACTAGTGGAATTACTCCAAATGGAATTCCAAATTAAAAGGAGATAATAATTTTCTATTATTGTTGAAGAAGAATTAAACCAAAAGTGTGTTCCAACTCATCTTTCATAAACAAAAGTCTATTTCATATCGTTGAAAACATTTTAAATATTCTATCTATTCTTCAATAATAAATAATGAAGAGTTGAATGGGGCGTCGATGGCCCCAACGGTTTAGGCGTTGACACTGCGTTCATCACAGTAAGGTAAAGGTCCCGGGTTCGAATCCAGCAGCCCTGTAATCGAACACACGAAATCTTCACAAATTTTTTTTTTTTTCCCAAAGCACCGCCACCCTGAGAAGGGTTTGTATTACTTCTGCTGTTGGGAACCCTCGTTAAAAAAAGAAAAAAAGTGGAACAGCTATAATTATGAAGTTGTCTTGGAAGTAAATTTTTTAAGAAAATTATATTTTTGGGGATGTATATCGTTTTTACAAATAGTAATAAAACATTTTGTAAATTTAAACATTTTCTCATGCCTTGAAACTACACAAGATAATAATTATTTAATTAAATACATTTCAAACACGAAGTGACTTTTTTATTTCGTTCCAACAAAGTTTATTTCGTTTTTTATTTCACTCAAGAAATTACGAACTGTCAAAACAAATTAATAGCTTTTATTATAAATGGAAAGGAGTTCCATCTGTGATAATTATAATTTCATAACTCCAACTCCTCAGCTGTCCGCAATTGTTATTTTAAGAAGTTTAGCAATTAATAATAAAGTCATAATTAATTGTCTTTTATGACTGGGCGGCTTCAATCTTCATTAGAGGATAATAACTTTAACTAATTCTGTATAACAAGATCAATTATTGACTAACACCGTACAATTTTGGCGTACAAAAAGAATTACGGTTAGTTCCAACATTTGGCACGGCTCAGGATTGAAATTTTCTTCAAAATATTATATAAATTTGTGAAATTTCTTTTAGTATACTAGTGTAGATAAAATGACCCCAATCGATACCTATTTTCGAGAATATACGCCGGCGACCCATTTCTGGAAAAATGAAGAGTCAGACATCTATCCATCCGTGGGGAGATTATTCTCAGAAAGACGGGATTTGCCGGAAATTGAGTCTCGTGTCAAATTTCAATCGACCGATTTGACTAAGCCCGTTGACAATTTTACAAACAATAAAGCTTTTGTTATCCTCACAGGAAATTTAATCCTCCAGTTTACCAGTTCTGAGATATTTAGATTGTATTTTTTTTTTTAAATTCATATTTTGGACATTTCTACTTGACTTTTTTCGTGAATGAATAAATATTTATTAAAAAATATACTTATACATTATGTTAGATACACTCATTAAGCAAGGGAAGTGGCGGGGCACTTTTGCGTCCTATTACAAAACGTTTCCTATCAACGCACCTAGCCCTAGTTTGTTATCATTTTTAATCAATCTAACTAGAAATATAGAAAAAAGAATTTTCGTAAAAACCCCACTAGGTATCAAATAGGATAACAATTATAAAATTAATAAACAAAATGTGTTAATAAGATTATAAATAAATAAATGAGAATAACAAGAACAATACAGTACGGGTAATTGAATTATCACAAATTGTCTTATAGTATCACAGATCTAGAGGAAACAACAACAAATAAATCTATCACAGTTCCTCGATTTATGTATTGTGCCTGATCCTTCTATGTTTCCATGGAAAATTTAGATCGTACACTCCTATAACCCTACAAGTAGTGTTCTTGCTGGAGGAGACCCATAAAAAAATTCCTGGACAGACGCTTTAATTCGGAATTAATATACGCCACTCTCTCATGGAGGAGGCCATTTCTGGTGTATCGTGGTAGTGATGTAACAAACCTTAGAAATTTATTTTGGACCAGTTGCAGTTTTTGGATGTTGGATTCGCACGTGTAGCTCCATGTTGGGCAAGCAAACAGCAGCGTAGGTTTTATAATTATATTGTAAATAATTTGTTTATTTTCAAAGCTCATTCCACACCCACTGGCCATCACCGCAAATAAGGATTAGGTAAACCTTTTGTAACACTATTTCATTTATAGAGAAGTTAAGTTTTCGGTTCAGAGTTAAGCCCAAGCACTCGATTTTGTGTCCGTGAATTGAAATGGTTTCCCTAAATATTGGTCGTCCTTTTGTGAAAAATATTGGTTCAGTTTTGGGGACATTAATCCTGAGTTTCCAACGGTGACAAAACCTGCAAATCTTGGAGATGCTGTAATTTAATCTACTTTTTTCGTATTAAGTGTTTTACGATTGAGAATTTGGCAATAGTATTTAATTTCAAGGAGATTTATAGTAGTTAACTGCTCTATGCTGATGGACATATCTTTTTTTTAATGCACGTATTAGATTTTTACAGATAAAATATTGTATTAAGTAAATATGGCAGTTGAATATTTTGTAGGAGAGGTTGCTCAGTGTGAACACGCCTTCTCACAGAAATCCTTTCAATCCTTGAATCAATGAGTGACGTCTAGGGGCCACTTTGGCTTCAGAAGTCTTGGAGAATTTTCAGGCAGGGATGTAAGCCAAATATAATAGATTTTATGATATTAGCACTTGTTCTAAGTGAATTTACGTATTTATTGGCGTGAATAAATATAAAAATGCGATTAAAGAGTAAAAACTGAACAAGAATGAAAGATACGGTAATTAACCGAATTAAACAGAGGAAACGAAATAAAACTGAAAGACAATTGAAACTACAATAATTAGGTACATATTTAATGAACAAAAAATGCTCTTTGTAAATATATAATAACATTAGAGTGCGAGAATTAGTTGACCCAGTAAATGAAGTAAATTGTAATAAATTTTGTACGGTATGAAATATAAAATCATTTATCTAAGATTGTAGGATATGGTTTTTCACAGATTGCACAGAACTTTTGAAGAGGTCAATGCTATTGTAGGTGTTGTTACTCTTGATTATCATTCTGTGTAGAGGAGAAGAGAGCATGTTAGGGCTTTGAAATTAGATATAAAATAGTTTGTAGGTTTTAAGATAGTGCGAACGGACATTTAGCGGTAGTTGAGAAAGGAGAGAAGGACTATGATTGAGATTGTTCAATAATTTAAATACAAAAATAATATGAAAGTAATCTTTCCTTTGTGCCAGTTCGAAAAGTTTAAATTCAGAGATTCCAGGGTAGGCAGAGTTCGTAGGAAAGTTTTTGTAAAAATTTGTTTTGTACAGATTGAAGAATTTTTTTATAATTTAGATAAAATGGGTTCCAAACAGGTGTAGTATATTCTAGTATGGGTTGTAAAAAAGCTTTATAAAGATGGACAAAACATAGAGGATTTTTAAATTCATAGGTGTTCCGGATGATGAAACCTAGCATCTTCATAGATCTATTTTTTTTAAGAAATATGTTCCTTTAACTTGAGCTTTAGATCAAAATGTATACCAAGATCCTTTACGACTCGCGTTAAAAGAAATTCATGGAGAGTATAGCGATAAATAAAAGTTTCTTTCTTATGGGAGGATGTAAATGTATAGCATTTGAAAACATTAAGAGCAAGTTTGTTAATAGAACACCAGGTTAGCACATTATTGATAGAATTTTGTAATTGTAAGCTATCAGAAGGAGAAGTGATTTTGGAATAAATTTTCAGATCATCAGGAAATAATGAAAATTGAGCGAAAGGGAGAGGGAGATGGATATCATTAATAAATAAGAGAAACAGGACTGGTCCAAGTTGAGACCCTTGAGGGACTCCCGAGGAAACCGCAAAGCTGATTTAAAAGATTAAATTCACGGCCGCCATGTTTGTTACCTACGTCCTAACGGTTATTCCATTCGATATTTCATTGGCCTTACACTGTTAGATCGAGCAATGTTAACTAGCTGATTCTTACATGTCTACATCATTTTTCCGATCTATCGCGAACTGACAGGATTAACAAAAATCGTGTATACACCCTATTTTAAACATATGTAGGGCGATTGGTAGAAATCCGCTGTTCAAAACATTTTGTAATCATGTTTATTTTACAATACCGAATGTTTTTTGTCAAATTGATCGATGTTAAAGCTGTTTACAAAAAACAAAAAAAAACACAAAAAAACAATAAATATTTTCTACTCGTTCCCACGTAGGGTTTATTCAATTTTGTGCTTACAACAACGTACATAAATAAAACCATGTTGGTTAAATAACATCCGCAAAAAATGAAATAATCCTTTTTAAAGAAGTTAAGTTTTCTCAAGGACCAGCAAAACGCAAGCATTATATTGACGATATGGATTTCGAATGTCATCAAGGCCAACGTGAAAATCCTAATCGGAGGCGGTGACTGAACAAAAATAAACCGTAAGTAGTAAATGAGAATGATTGATGTGGACATGCCGTAGAGTGTCATGGCTGGGATGTCCCAGAGCGGATCCACTGGGGTAGGCAGTTCGACGTCGTATTTGATGATGTTGTCGCCGGATATTATGTGGCTATACGATTTCGGCTTGAAATTAAACTTAAAAACTGTCTTGTAGTTCTGGGAGAAAACTTTATATGTGCCGGCCTCTAGGTAGGTGACGTGTTGTCTGGCTATCCGAGGCATTTTGATGTTATGAAATGTAGTGTTACCGGATATTCCGTGACCCTTAAAAACAAGAGTCACTTCTTTTGAATCGTACAAGGCGTTAATGAAAAGCACCTGCGCCATTGAAGCTCTGCCTGAAAGGTTTACGTTCGGTTCATAATCGTCCACTCTGACGAGATCCCCGTTGTTCGTGATAACATAAATGATCACGTCGTTTTTCTTAGCGACGATAGTCTGAAAGGAGATACCCTTGTGCCACGAGAGACGTTTGTTTTCGATCACTCCTCGACAAACGCCGTATTCGTCTGAGAGGTAGATGTTCCTCACGTACTGCGTTGCACCTGGAGTAACTGTCAACTCTCCCGTGAAATCGGAACTTACTTTGCTCGAGACGTTCATTGCATTGTGTATTTTCAACGTGCCCACGTCCACGAAAGATTTATGGCTATGGGTCAAAATCTGCACACCAGAGACGGCGACGAGGGCACCGCCCAGAAGGAGAAATCCGACTGTAAAATATTTAATTGCCATTTTGTAGTTAGTTTCTTTTTTGAAGCAGAGAGGTATGATGGCATATTCAAAGGCTAAAATAGTGATTATGGACAAAGTGGCGATAGTCATATCGACCGAACGTGTTGCCATTACGAATTCCAACGGCGGTAACCCAGAACCCTGTGTTATCCAAGTGATATAAATCATTTTCGCAATGAAAAAATAAATGATGAAAGGCGAAAGAAAGACAAAAAGATGCAACAAACGGTTCGTGTGTTCTATCGTTTCGTGTGTAAGAATGAACTCGATCATTTCAGCAGCGTTCATTTTATTAGGCACAATCGACGTTCCGGCAATACTCATCCTAGTGGACGAAGCCCTAACCAAGATGAGTTTGTTTCTAGTCTTACGGATAGATTTTTCTGTGAGATACCCGTAAGTCATAAAACATTCAATAATGGATTCAATGTACTTCTGCTTGAAATGATGATTGATTAGTTTTGATTTGACAGAGAACAGGGATATGAGGAAAATGGCCAGCAAGGTCGCATAGATGGTCATTATTACTTGTGGATAGTACGAGTTTTTACCGAATATAAATGTACATACTCCAAAAAATATTTCGCCGATGTTTCTCGATATAACCATTTGGACGCACATGAACTCCACAAAGTTTACGTTGTGTGTCAATTCGTACTGCTCGAGCAAAAATACAACGTTGACCGGGTAGACGGCAAAAGCAGTGTATATAAAAACTTTTCCTATGTAATATATAAACGTAAGAAACAATGAGTCGCCGCCGAGAAAGCCTATGAGGCTGTGTACCAGCGCCATCAAGTAAATCCCGAAGATGACAACACTGAAGCCGCAGAATATAACCCCGAGCTTTCCGAAATGCGAATCCGTCAACCATGCTACACCGACAGTGACAATCCCGTACACTAAATCCCAGTAGCAATTTCTCAGAAGGACAGTGTTCTGCGGCACTTTCAAAGTGATGATTTCGAAAACGGACATAAACAAATACATAGATCTGATTATTACCTCCAAGCAACACGTGAACGCTGCTAATATTTTGACATATACAGGTAACGGCTCGTTCTGTGCCGTTGTCATCTGCTTATGTATATTCCGTAAAGACTTGTATTCTTCATAACTATATCCTAATATTTTAATTGGCATCTTTGTCGGATTGAAACGTTCTTCCGTTAATAATTACGACAATGTTTCTTTCAAAAAGTTAAACGTAAACTGACGAAAACACGTATGATATAATAAACATTTTTATCAAAGCGTAATCATACGTTGTTTTTTTTTTTTTTAACAATAACAAATACTAAAGTGTATATTTATTTTCTGTTATCATTTCTCTAGTTAATTTCAATATCTTTTCCCCTCTATTTTTCAGAATTAATAAATACGGTCATAACAGTACTCAATATTTTTCCTTTAATATTTTCCCCAAAAACAAAATGTATGAAAATTTTCTGGTGATTTTATGATTATTGATTTCGGTGATATATAGTGCAGATTAGAATAGAATTATTACATTCCAAACTATCTTAAAAAGCATGAACCCACAAAAATCAGCTAAAATATAGGTAACATGAGCTGAAGCTCGTTTGCTTAATAACTAATAAATTATCATGTTTTATCAATTTAAAGAATTAGTATAGGAACATATAACTTATTATTGAGCGAGTATCAGTCGTCTGTCATCCTGTATTTGTGTCTTAACGATTTCATTAACCTCCCGGATCGCATCTTCAGTAGTAGTTTGGGGGCCTAAATTCATACTGTTTGTCATTAATTCGTCGCTCCAATCATTAATTTTTCATGTATTTTGGGGCCTATGGTTAATAGCTAATAGGTCTAAATTTATCTGGGCTTTGAATTCGTTCTTATTTTTGGTATCGCTACGACAAATACCTTTTTTCATTTCGCCGAGGAAGTAGGACTTTTTGTAGGCACTCGTACAGAATTGTTTCATATGTGGCTGCAGACCTTGTTGTATACAGTCATTATTCAATTTCGTTGTTTATACCCTATACTACAAAATGTTAGCCCAAGCTTATTATCGCCTTCGATTTTTCGATTAATTTGTCTCTTCCATGTGAGCTTTTGGTCTAGTAGTATATCTAGATATTTAGTGTCAGTAGAGGGGGCTACATTTTTATTTTTAAAGCCGGGCTTATATCGATTAAACTTTTTTTTTACTTTATGCGTAGTATTCGATCAATTTAGCAAAGGTAGACATTTCCTGACACCACCTTTACTAACTTCAGGGCTTAATTTAATACGAAAAGTTTCAGAAAAATGCTCATTATTACTATTAATAAATGACAGCGTATCCTATGGTAAAGCATTTTTACCTTTTTAGTTTTACAATCAGGTCATTAATCACCAACAACAAGAGTGGCGTACTACAGGGGGTTAACTTTTGTGATTTTACCTTGAATGATTGATGTTTTAATTCTGCCTGTTTTTCTTGATGTTAACATCGATATTATTTAGTTAATTAAATTTATTTTAAGCCCGACTGACTAATTGAAATTTAACTTTTGACGACGGGCAATCGGATGAATATTGAAAGTTTTCTCATAATCGGAAATAATCGATAAAGCCATTTCATTTGTCGCCGAGAATCAAATTGATTACACGACATTTGAAAAATGGCAAAAAGGAGGCAAAATTCAAAAGGTGTAGTTGAGATGTGAGGTTGGTGTCCGAGTGGATCAAGGTCAAGGATCAAGCGTCGCATCAATCCGAAGATCGAGGGTTCGAATCCCGCTCATACCATTAAATTTTTTTATCTCAACTTTAGACTTTAATTCATTGTAAGTGATCTATTAGTAAGATATCTTTTCAAGATTGATTTTATTTTAAATTTTGTATTTATTTGACGCTATAATAAAATGGTATTATACCATGACTGGTACCATGACTTCAAAAGATAAGCAATATTAGATGAATTGATCAGAGAGAAAATGAAAGCTCTTTGATGTCCGTGAATGAGATTTCGCCAATCAGAAAAAAGACTTACTAAAACGCAAGGCCCATGAAATTAATTAAACCATTTCAAAAGATATCCGACGATAAAAGACCCTGATTAACCAAATGAACCCTTGTTCCGTCGAGTACGTCGGTTAGAGGCCTGAATTTCCGAATCATATAGTTCTGTAGCTTATTGGGAAATTTCATAAAATCAAAGGCTAATTGGTTTAGAAAAGGTTGAAACCATGGTTGTCTTTTTATTTTATCAGAGATTGCTAGATTATTTGGGAAATCTTTATCTAAATGGTTTTTAATTTGAACAGTAAGTAAAAGGATAAATATAACAGTAAATCAAAGTTCGTTAATCTATCTTCATTTCGCTTCTTTTTTTAATATACAGGCGATGTTGTGAAATCTTCATTTAATTATTTAGAAATCGTGAGGTGCGCTCTGGTCTGATGTAAGTTTCAGAAAAACATGTTCTTTATCGTGCCAACGTTTCGAGCTTTATTGAGATCATCTTCAGGGTCTGGGATTTACAAACATTGTTTACATTTAACAAATACATTTTGGATATGGAAAAATGAATTTATACAATGCAAAATATATTTTTTATATATTCAAACGAAGTATTTCTACTCACTCAAACTTTGTTTGAATATATAAAAAAATATATTTTATATTGTATAAATTAATTTTTCCACATCCAAAATGTATTTGTTAAATGTAAACAATGTTTGTATATCAGGCCCTGAAGATGATCTCAATAAAGAATACAGGTTCAAAATTCAGGATCCCGGGATTTGAACCCGATACCTTTACCTTACAGTGATAGGCGCCGTTTCAACGCCTAAACCGTTGCTGCCACCGACGCCTCTCGACTTCCTAATTGGAAAAATAATTAAGACAATTAGAATCTCGTATAAGAGAAAATAGTTGGATCGCAGGAACGCTTTTAAAAGCATTACGGTTTTTTCTATTATGAAATGAAACTCGTATGATTCCTAACTGAGTTTAGCCTACCAGGGGGTGAACCAGGATCATCGTTTAAAATGGTTCAGGTCAAATTGAAAAACGGTAATTGTTTGGTTGAACCCGGTTCAATTCTGAACTGCGTTTAAACCAAGGTAAAAACGCTTATTCGCATTATTATAATATCAACCCATTTAAAAAGTAGATGTTGGGGTTTGGTCTGCGAGTTGGCGAGCTCATGTCGACCCGGCACACGAGCACTAGGTCTGTCTTCACTCGCGGTTTTATTGAGTCATTCAAACGCGTTTCTGCATTACACCATCTTCACTGATAAACTGTCTGTCATTTATTAATTTCATGCTTGTTCTATTAGAATTTTCTAATAGAAACAAGCATGACATTAATACACAACGCACAAAAAGGACGATAACTAAATATGTTAGAGATCCTCGAGATATACAAACAAATTACATTTAAAAACGGAATACTCACAATCACACTCTAGCTTCACACCACTAAAAACACTTCATAACAAAAAACTAAAACGTTCAGAAGAACAAAACATCACAACCAACACCAGGAAAAACCAAAAAACCAAAAACGCACAAATAATAACTGTCGACGGAAATAACCCCCACCAAGTCCAACCAACGGACACAGAGACCACGCCCTCTAACGCAACGCCCCCAGCGACATGCGACGTACACAACATTATATAAACCCCACGCCGACTAAATGACAGACAGTTTATCACTGAAGATGGCGTAATGCCGAAACGCATTTGATCGACTCAAACAATAAACCCTCAAGTGAAGATAGACCCAGTAACTGCCCGTGTACCAATTCAACATTTAAAAAGCATTTTCTCCTTTTTATCTTTGAATATATTTCAGCATTAATCCACGGGGTCCATTTTTTCTATGTATTTATAATTAAATTTTAAAGTAAATTTATTTTCGATTATGAATAAGAGGATTGTTATGTGTGTTAACTTTAAACCGCAATAATTTTGTTGTTTTAAATTAAACAAGACCGTAAGAAAATTGGACATAATTTCATCAAAAAAACTTCCATTCTTAATAATTATTCTTTTATGTTTATATAATTTTGTATTTATAAGGTTGGAACTTTGTATAAAAGAAGATGTACAATATTGTTTAAAACCGGAATAAGAAAGACTTTTGATAAATATAAAAAACAACTCCGGGACCCTAATGGAAAAATACTTAGAGCAGAACCGAGGGGAAAACTTGGGAAGGACCATCATCCTCTTATTAACATACACAGGCCTAGGCATTACATATGTAACGCCCTCATTGGCGGGGGTCTTATTTGAATATTATTATATCCTGGATCTTGGAGCTTTAATGAGTGCCCCGGGTGAACAAGGATTTGCAAATTTTCTGACTAAAATTTGAGATTTCTTATCTCAAATGCTAATGGGTTAAGGGGAAGTTTTTTTTACTGTAAGCGTATGAAAGATAATATTGGTGTAAAAATTACTTTTAGAAATGGCTTAAATTTTTTAAAACTTTTTTTTGCACCGTTAAGCGCACAAATTCACGTAAACTTAAAGCAATTTTATAATCATAGCATCAGAAATGCCACCTTTTTTCTACCTTCAATAAAACGGTTTCACTGGATTAAAGATTAATAAATTCATATAAGTCTCCAGTAAACAATAATAAACTTGTTCGATACAAAAGGAAAATGTATTTTGATAATATCAGTAATAACAAATGGATGATTTAAAAAAAAATAATGCATGAACGACAGACGACACAGATTTTCTCGACTTGGTAGATTATATATTATTAACGAAAAAAGAGGATTTAGAAACAGACAAGAACATTTTCACGACTAAGACAATGATTTCTTTAAAAAATTCAGAATTTTAACAACAATTTCCTAGAAACATTCGAAGAAAGAAAAGTAAGTACGAATACAAACGTAATAAAAATAAAAAGTTTTCGGCAAGAGGTACAGCAGATATTGTCAACATTGAATAAAAACGATAACTATCTAGCCAAACAAGGAGACTACTATCAATTGCACAACTTTTAATTGAATTAGAAACTGTTGGACGGCGATAACAATGTATGTAGCAGGTGATGCAATCCCATATCTGAACCTGGTTTAAGTTTTAAACGACGTTCCAATGAACCAGACTTTAACCGTGACTCATTTTACAAAATGGGCCATTTTCTCCAATGCGTTCCATTTCAATCTATCGCAATTCCTCGCTCACTGACTCGGATGGAACACAGGACAACGAGAATCGCTCGGACGAAGACGGGTCCAACAGATGTTATACAGAAAAGGCCGCTTCTCAGCCGGGGAGTAAAATTTAAAACGGGGGTGAAATCGACCTCGCGGCTTTTATTTCCCGGCCTTTCCCACGGCTTGATTGTCAACAAACAACGACTTTCATTAAGGATTATTATTCCGCTAATTTTTTTAATATGTGAATTATTCCAAGAAAATTTGCACTTTGTTAAAAAAAATAATTTTCTTAAAGGAGATAAACGCATGTATTGAAAAATGGGCGGTACTATACCAATTGAAATGATTTCATAAGGATTTTTAACCGGGCCAAATTTTTGAAATTAAAAATGATTTTCCTTATCGTGCCAAAGTTTCGACCTTTATTGAGATCATCTTTAGAAACAAGGATTTATAAACATTTTTTTAAATTTTACGAATACATGTAGGATGTGAAAAAAATTATAAAATGTTAGCTTAACTTTTTAAACTATTATATTAAAAATAAAAACGTATAAAACACTTGCTCACTCTACAATGTGACGCGAGAAAAAAATTAAAATGAACCGATTAACTTTATTTTTAATTTAAAGTGTGTAAAAATATTACTAACCTATCTACAAAGGTACAGAATGTTGTGTTTATGTTGTCAGCCCTCTTTTACTCTGTGTATATAGTTTTAAATGATTTTTGTAGATCGTGAGATGCGGTCTGGTCTTACAGGTCGTAAAGAAAAATTTTCTTTATCGTTTTACATTCGAACTCAGTCGTAGCTACTCTAATCAATAGCAAGACAATTAATGAAATTCAATAACGATGATATACATAAATCATCATCACATCACACAACACATATAGTTTAACATATAAAACAATACAGATGAAACATTTCTACATAGTCTAATTATTGATCAATTTGGCTTTCCTTTCCCTAACTATCCCCATATATATAATCCTGAAAGAATAATCAGGCCGAACCATTACCAACGTTTTTTCCTTCGTCGGCTCGTTTACCTACAAGAAGCCGACGCGTTATAGAAAAATATAAAAAAATGAATTTTCTCTACCGACTTCTTTCCCACCACTTCAAAATCCAACGTAAATAAGCAGAAAACACCAACATCTTACTGGCACTCTCAACACTACATTCAATAATGACACATCTATACAGAAGACAAGCACATTGAGCCCTGAAGATGATCTCAATAAATATCGAAACGTTTGCACAATAAAGAAAATGTTTTTATGAATCCTACGTCACACCAGATTGCATCTCACGATCTCCAAATGAACATTCTTCTTCTTGATTTATCGTTACACCATATTCAACACGTCTCACAGATCTGTAATAACTACATCCAATAACATTCCGTTTCGGCTGTTGCCAAAAAGCAAGGTTTTGTTTTTAAACAATAACCTTAGATCTTTCAAAGTATAATTTAAACCAAAGCCCGACAAGGAATTATTCTATTTTACCACATTGGCTTGAGATTTATTGCAGGTTGTTAACAATATACATCATACCGTTATAATTCACGTTGATTATTAGAGGAAAATACTCGTTAATTAATGCTAAAATATGGCTCTCTATGTATGAGTTGTTATATCGACTGTCACAATGCTATTGGCAGATTGGTAAATGGGCGGTTTGGGGTTTGTGCGGCACATCGAAGCAATGATTTCAAAACCGCTCATATATTTACTTCTGTATATTTGATTTCGGTCAGCATGTAACAATGTTCAACTTGCAATTTGAGCTTTAACTCTCCCGTTCGCACTGTTAATAATGCCTTTATTTATGTTTTATGTCAAATGTAAAAAATACCAAAAAGAAAATTTTCAGTTGAAATAATGTTTTTATGCATTGTTTTTTTTTTCAAACAATTTTAATGTGTAATTTTTGAAATGAATGAGTTTATTGTTAATTTCACTATTTTTCGTGGCCCTCTTGACCAATTAATGTAATTCAATTAATTAATGTTTTTAGTTGAGGTAAGAAAGTCACTGTCACGAGCGGGATTCGAACCCACAACCCTCGGTTTCATGTCTTCACGATTGAAGCCGCGATTGCTCAAGTGGTAGAGAAGCGGTTTATCAAGCGGAAGGTAGTGGGTACGAATTACGAATCTCGCTCGGGACACTGATTATTTACCTCAACTGAAAACCTTAATTAATTTTATGGTTAATACTTTATTTAGAAAAACAAATGTTAGCTATTGATTGCAGTTTGTGGAGAGAAAGCGATTAAAAGACGATACGAAAGTAAAACGATTAAATTTTTAAAAAGTTATATTAGTCAAATTTTTGAAGAAAAATGAGAAAGAATAATATATTATATTTCATTAAAATGCAAGATCATTATTACTAAAGTCGAAACCATTGAAGTAAGTGTTCATCTTGGAAGCAATAAACTTATGTTAATAAAAAGTTAGTTTTATACCAAACAATTAAACTGGTTAATGTCTTTTAAACACTTTAAATGCTGGAAAATTATTTGAACTGTTTGAAAAGCAAAATAAATTGTCAACTCAAACATTTAGAGAAAAATTCTGTAGTAAAAGATATCCGGCGTAGGTTCGAAATTTAAACGGATTGGAAGGATCTGAGACATTTCTTGTCTAACTTCCTCCAAGATGCAGGGGTCATTAGTCAGTAAGTTTAAAAGCCATCGTTTCTCGAAACTTCCGTCTGCTGAATGGTCCCGCTTTTGCATACGGTATCAGAAGCCGGGTTTAAAATATAATTTGTCTGAATGATAACGTCTTGTCTAATTTTCTAACCTGTCGCAATTAAGAAACTTTTCAGCAACAAACAGGAGTAAGTGGAACAAAAGAAGACAACCAACTCTCATAAAAACGAAACGAAGTAAATAAATTAATCGAAATTGTTTAATTTTAAAGAGAGTGGATTTTGTGACAGTTAGGTGATGATTATTTGCAGGTCGTGAGATGAGGTCTGGTTTGACATACGATTTAGAAAAGCATTTTCTTTGTCGTGCTAACGTTTCGACCATTATTGGGATCATCTTCAGAACCAGGGACTCAGAAAAATTGTTCAAATTTTACACATACCTAAAAAATTATATTTATACAATCCTACAAAAGTTTAGATAAAAAATGAATTTATACAATGGTAGAAAATTGTAGATTTAAAAAAGTGAAATTATACAATGTTAAAAAATTTTCGATTAAAGAAAATAAGGAATTTACATGCTAGAAAATTTTAGATTAATAAAAATGAAATTATACAATGTTAAAAAATTTTAGATTAAAAAAATGAACGTATACAATGTTAAAACATTTTAGATTCAAGAAAAAAAGAAATTATACAATGTTAAAAAAGTTTAGATTAAAGAAAAAAAAGGAATTTACAATGCAAAAAAATGTTAGATTAAAAAAATGATCTTATACAATGTTGAAACATTTTAGATTC
>CM077106.1:11719778-11796856 GCA_039619505.1 Cimex hemipterus | reverse complement strand
TGTTTATTGGACCTACAGAAGACTCAATTTGTTTAAAAACGATTATTTCATCTTTGCCGGATGTTATTTAGTTGACCTGGTTATGTTTGGAGCTGTAATTATGACTGTAACGTTGAATAAATCTTATGTGGGAACAACTGTTTCAAGATAACGTTTTTGTTTTGTTTTTACGCTTTAAAATTGGTTTTGCAGTCTTCACTATATAAATTTTGAAGAAATTATAATTATATGTAGTTAGGAACACGAAAAGGTTTGATCGTAAAATTTATACTAATAAAACTTCCTAAAATCTCATTACGTTTTGAATCGAATATTCAAATCAATACTACATATTATTTAATAACGAAAAGCAAATAATTTAAGCGAAATAGTATTGTTGTTCAAATGAAAAACACCAAATTTTCATAGTCGTGCATACGTTCCTTATAATTATGAACTGTATAACGTTACAGTTTAACATATTTATATAGCAGGAAGCCACTATTTCCTCCAAGAATCAGGACTGGGAACTCAGAAATTCTCCGCTGTGCTAAAATTCGGTTCTAATATTAGATGGACTATTGGTTGAGATAAAGTCAGTGCCATGAGCACGACCTCACGCTCTTCGGCTAAATACGCCGCTACTCTACTCGACGACGAAAAGGAAGGAAAATTCGAGATGTGTGGTTGAGATGGGAAGTTAGTGTCCTAGCGTATCGAATTCACGATAGCTCAAGTGGTAGAGCAGCGGTGTTTTGAGCCGAAGGTGGGTTCGAATCCAGCTCGTCACACTTATTTTTTATATATCCATCACTACCTGTCATAATTATTAGTTAATAATAAGTTGAAAATAGTTAATTGACCAATCGGATCACGGACTGTAATGCAACTTACTTGTTTCTTTATAAAGCCAAGCAAACAAATGTACCTTCCACCACCCGGTCTCAGCATGCCAAATACGTCAAAGTTTCAGGCAGATTTGGATGACAGAATACAGTGTAAACTGTACTTGGTTTTTTGTTTTACCCATGATCTTCGACTAGAGACGCCGCTGCTGTATAACTTGATCCATCGTGACCTTGATCCACTCGGACAATTTCCCATCCAGTGTTAGAGCAACGACGTATCTAGCCGAAGATCATGGGTTCGAATCCCGCTCGTGTCATTGACTTTTTAATCTAAACTAAAAACCGTAATTAATTGTCATATATTGTGAAAGAGGACCTTGGAATTGGTCAATTTAATGATGTTGAAGCGCCAGTTTAATGAAAACGTTCGCCCATGCTGATGAACCCACGTTCACCTATAATGGATTTAGTAATCCTTTGAAATTTTCGAACTAAATCCGAGAATTTTGTATTCTTGTAGTTCATCAAGTAGTTCACAGTATCAATGTTTGGTGCGAGATTCTCGGAAATAAGTTGATTGGGCCTTATTTCTAC
This sequence comes from Cimex hemipterus, assembly GCA_039619505.1. Classification (NCBI taxonomy): domain Eukaryota; kingdom Metazoa; phylum Arthropoda; class Insecta; order Hemiptera; family Cimicidae; genus Cimex; species Cimex hemipterus. The sequence goes on along the minus strand of CM077106.1, from coordinate 11,795,435 downwards.
GAAAATAATTTATATGTTGCTCACATCAATTATTTTGGGGAGGTTTTACCAACATTGTTGCATGATGTTTCTCTACAACAACGACAAAGAATTCTCAAGCCAGATGGATGCCCCGCACACAATTCTTTGCAGGTAATCGTCGAAGTTTGGTGGGTAGGATCTCGTGGCCAAAAAAAAAAAAAAAAAAAAAAAAAAAAAAGACTTCGCTACCTCATTCGAAGAACTGCGGCCAAGGGTGGAAAATGCTTATCAATGCTTCTCCCCTGACTACATCGCCCTGAGCACCGGTGAAGATTGGTTAAAAAACGCAAATCTTTGCATCTTTAGGGACGGCAGGTAGTTCGAACTCGAAATGTAGCTAACCAAATAATGAAATTTTTAATTTGAAACTGGATTAAGAAATATAAAACACAGATTTTTTGTTACATTTTTCAAAAGAAATCCAGCTTTTATAAACAGACAGACATGTATAAATAATGAAGAATGTAAATAATATCCGCGAAATTAAGTACGTGATTTGTTGTATTTTTAAATTATTATATTTTATACTTTTATGAAACCAAATATTACATTCGGCTGTAACAATTTCGAAACAGATCCTTTTTAAACCAGATAAACACACGGCTATATTTTCATTTGTAATAATGGAATTATATTAGTAGAAGTCGGTGGAGCCCGTTTGTTTTCATCTGATTTTCCCTGGGCCCGTAGGGTTTTTGCTGTAACGCCAGAGCAGAACAAACTTTCCTTGACAAACAGGTTTCTCGGAAAATGGCTAATTAGTCATGCGGAACGGTGTTTGCAATTTAATTTTATTGACACGATATCCTGTATATCTACAAATAAGAATATTGACCCCGCTTGTCACCAAGCACTCGCTATCAATTTTCATAATTCTCCATTTTCGTCAACTATATTATAAATTGTAGTAATTATGGTTCATGGTTTTAATCAATGTAAATGTTTTCTGAACCCTACGGCTTTTCAATTAATTAATCTTAAGTGTTGGTTGGGATAAAAAGTCAATGTCACGAGCGGGATTCGAACCCATAACCTTTGGCTCAATACGCCGATGCTTTAACCATTTGAGCTATCGTGACCTTGATCCAATCAGAAACCGACTCTCCATCTGAACCTACAAGCGTTCGAATGTTTCCTCCTTTTTGCCATTTTCCAGTTCGAAAGGCTGGGTTTTTTAAAACCATTTTTAATCCCTTTTTTATCTCAACACTTATCCTAAAGATTAATTAATTGAAAAACCATTGGGTTCAGAGAACATTTAAATTTATTAAAACAATAAACGAAAATTGCTACAATTAATAATATAGTTTACGAAAATTGAGAATTTCGTTTTTTTTGCAATAAATAATGCAGTTGTTTTCTATAAAAAAACATGCTCGATTTTTACGAATTAACAGCGGTTTTAATAAACGATTTTATAACTACACATATTTATTCCTTAGTGCATGTAAAAAATGAAATAGAATTTGAATATTAATGAAAATATTTTTTTTTGCAATATAATTGTTTGCCAGTTGCTGACCCAGTAGGGGGATTTAAAAATATATTCCCTCGTGATTGGCGAGGATCTGCTCGGAAAGCAGTTTTCCGGATAAGAATTCCCCCAGGCTTAAAAGGATAGGATTTATCTTTTAGGCCAAATCCTCTCTTTGATTTTTATTTAAAAGGTAAGACGGTTTTAAATTATTTCTTCCGACACATTAAAATCATTCGAAACATGATGACAACCTCACTTAGATGGTAGGGGAACAAATCATATTATTTCTTGCATTAAGAGTGTACCATATCAACGAGGATGATTTAGTGCGTGGAAAGTTTCACCAGATGGGATGAATCTCTTCAGGTTTATTAAAGTTTATCCTTATTACCCCGTTATTAAAATTAAGCATCTTGCAAATTGTGATTTACATAAAAACTTAAACGGCTCTTACGTCCGTCGCCAGGTATTACGTTCATCCGTTATAAGAAAAGTACACGTATAAAACCCCCCGGTGAAAAAGTTGTTTTCAAATGGGTTGACGTGCATTATGAGATCGCAAATTTTAACGATAACGCAGTTCAAATTTATTTTTTCATGGAACGCATGTATAAACTTAAACGAACTATCTATAATTAAAAAGACGTACTTTGATTTGAAAATAGCAGTTTTGAAAAGCATTCTCTTTCTGAAAATAACCGTTCTATTTATAATTATTATTAAGTGTGGTAAATAGTGACCGTTAATCGACATTTATTTAGAAATCGTGAGATGCGGTCTGGTGTGATGTAGGTTTAAGAAAAACATTTTCTCTATCGTGCCAACGTTTCGATCTTTTATTGAGATCATTTTCAGCGCTAAAAATGTTTGTCTTCTGTGTACTTGCGCCATTCTTGCGTCTCGTGTTGAGAGTGCACACTGATTGGCGAAAGAAGCGCCGAAAGAAGAACATCCCCCACAAAATTTCCTAGATTTTGAGGTCTATGGAAACAACATTTTATTCTTTACGGCAATTATCACGTCGTAAAATAATTCACATCAATTGTCCAAACAAAAAAAACTGATCTAAACAAATTGAAAATTAATAATTACGAAGGGGGAGTCGGTTATTCTTAAGAAATGTCCTGTAGGTGTAGCGTTGGATTTAGTGTCACTAATGTGACAGGGATTAAAAAATGAATTGGTATTGTGACGTGATATGTACAAGCTGCAAATAAATTATTATAAAAAGACGAGCACTTTTTTTATTTCAAATTTGACGTAATAAAACGCGAATGATCATTAGGTACCAAATATATAATAAGTTATACTTCGTTTTATTTATTAAATTCATCAATGAAAGCAAAACAATGATCGAACTGATATAATTCGCGATATCGCAAGTGTTAGAGCAACGGCCTATTGAGCGGAAGGTCTTTGTTCGAATCCCACTCGCAACACTAGCTTTTTCCTCTCAATCAAGATCTTCTATAAAAAATAATTTGCTTAAATTAACTTATTAAAAATCGGTGAGGGGCGTAGGTGGCCGCAAGGTTTAGTGTTCCACACGGCGCTCATCACGGTATGGTAAAGGGCCCGGGTACGAATCAGCGGCCCTGCATTCGAACGCGTCATACTTGCAAATGAGTTTTTTTTTTTTTTTTTTTCAAAAACACCGGCACCCTGAGGGTTTATATGACCTCTGCTGTTGCGAACCTTCGTCAAAAAAAAAAAAAAAAAAAAAAAAAAAAAAAATGAAAGTTTGCCGTAATGCGTTAACATGGGAATTTGAATTTGTTCTGGCTTAAATTTTGTCAATTATTTTTAATGGTTCACCTGTTAGTATTTTTGTTATCAGGGTATTTCAACTACTAAGTGGTATGATCTCTGAGGGTGACGGTGTTTTTGAAAAAAGTCCATACTGGTACAAAATTCAGGATTCCGGGATTTGAACCCAGGACCTTTACATTACAGTGATGAACTCCATGTCAACGGCTTAGCCGTGGTCGTCTCCGACATCCCTTTAAACGCTTCTTAAAATTCGAATTTGAGTTTATAAACAAAGGAACCTAAATAAATTAATTAAATTAAATAACATCGGAAAGTAGATAAATCAGAATAACGGCACTGTTTCATAAATCGGGATTGAATTAGCTTCAATAATTAGAAAAAAATGTGTACACAGTTATAACGAAGCAGTTACAATGGAGCCATGAAAGGTGTAAAAGAGCCGCAGGGAATTAGTTATGAAATGATCACTAATGAACAAAATTCTAGCAACAGTTAACCAACTGTAACATAATCGGTCCAATTTGATTTTGACACTTAGGGTGATCGATACGTGTTTTGTGACCAGTTCTTCAATATTGATCGCAATTTCTTGCACTTCTTTGTTTTCCTATTTTCTATTAAGAAAGGGCTCGTACTATTTACTCCAATCTAATTAAAACGAACTGATTATAATTTAAAAAAAACTACAAATGCAATTGGAATGACTGAAAAATAGATTTGATCAAACGAGAACAATACATTCTTCAATATCTCCATGTTTTCATAATCTTTTCATCTACACATTCCCAAGGAAATAAAATATTTTTTTCATTTTAAATCCATTATCTTCCTCACGTATTAATACATTGATCTTCCTTTTGTCATGCTTCCTTGCCAACTTTGTTTTCCTTTATTATTTTTGCTCGAAGGACTCAATTTTTCATTTGTAACTATAACTTTCTGTTATATGTTCAGTCCATGATTATTTTTTTTTTTTTTTACTTGGTTTTAGGTATTCTATCACATCCTCGCTTTATCATTCACAAACACACTCCTACCTTTATGTGCTCTCGTTCTTTCTCTCTTCAAACTCCAACAAATACTTTAAAAACGAAATAAAAAATAAGACATGTGAGAAATTCTTTTTCAGAAATTCGAAGATGTACTCGAATCGGCTTCGGTCACAAGAAATTGTACCCTTTTCTTCGTAATTCCGTTCAGTTTCTTATTTCTCGCTTTAATCTTAAATTAACACTTTCGTATCTTTCAAGCATACGTGGAAAGGGAGGAACCATTCAAGCAGGATTGGATCAACTGCTGGCCTGGAGGTGGAGAAAAAAAGTAAAAGAATCGGGGGGAATGGGTGGCTTTTTCCCTTTCAGCAAAGTGCGTGGTTTCTGCAAGCCGATGCCTGTGTCCTTTTAAGACAAAGTGAACTTCCTTTTTCCTTTTTTTTTCTTCCCCCCCCCTTTATTCCTTTCTCCTTTTATATTGAAATTTTTCTTCTTAATTTTGCTCCGAAAAATATCATTTTTCGCGGAGAGAAGATCAGAATTGACATGCTGTTTAGTTGTGTTATTTGATCCCTTTGATATTAATACGTTTAAAATTGAATTCATCTTTGCGCCTGGGTGTTTTTTTACGCGATTAGAAATTGCAAATAAAGATTAACGAGTACATCATGTTTAGAATCGTTTATATTAAATTTTAAATGTAGAAAAATTATTTAAAAAATCTATTCTCGAAAACCTACCATAATAAATAATTATACAGATATCGTGAGATGCGGGCTGGGGTGATGTAGGTATCAGAAAAACATTTTCTTTATCGTGCCAACGTTTCGATCTTTTGTTGAGATAGAAACGTTGGCACGATAAAGAAAATATTTTCCTCATACCTACATCACACCAGACCGCATCTCACGATATCTGAATAATTATCTATTAACGGTCACTAATCTCTACACATACCATAATAAATAAATAATTTGCAACTGTACACATAATATTTGCCTTATTATTAATTTTAAAAATGTGTAATTTATGTTTATAAAATTAATTTAAAATTTGATATAATAAAAATGTATGTATCATTATCGTATACAAATTTCTCTAACTGTATATAATAAATAATAGAAGCTTTTTTTGCTGGAGGGAGGCAAACGTAATTCTGTTCATCGCTACCCCTCTGTTTTCTTTTTCTTTGCTCTTCTTATCTTTCTCACGTTTCTCTATTATTTTAAATTATTGGAACCCACGACCTTTGGCTAGATACGCATGTCTAAAAACCGTAATTAATTGTGATATATATAAGTCGATTGGACCAGGAAAATAGTGAATTAATGATTTAAAATGAAGTACACTTCACTAAAGCTCTCCATCGCCATTTCAATTGTCGTCGAGAATCCAAACAGATTACACGAAATTTGAAATATGGCAAAAGGAGGGAAAACTCGTAAGGTGAGGTTGAGATGAGGAGTTGACGTCCGAGTGGATCGAGGTCACGATAGCTCAGGTGGTAGAGCATCGGCGTATCTCGCCGAAGATCATGGGTTCGAATCTCTCTCGTGCCATTAACTTTTTTTCATCTCAACTAAAAACCGTAATTAATTGTGATTTATTAAAATATTTTATTAATTAGAAAGTGTATTCAAAAGGATTAACCAACAAGGGAGAGACCTATTAGATTAGATAAATGAATAATAAAAAAAATGTCTTTCTCCCTTGGGTCTTTCCTATCAGGGCAAGTTCGAAGGAAGACGTTAAGCACAATAAGATCCCCTAAACTTGCATCCATCCCTATTGAATTAGTTTAGTGCCGTGGTCCGCCGGTATGTTGCCTCCCTTAAGTACGGCGGGGAGATGGATAGGAAAAAATAAAAAAAGGACCACTAAATTAGCGAATTTTGTCTAACAATAAAGATCGACTTTATGATCCTAAACACGTGGCTGAAAAAAAGAAAAAGACGACAAATAGAAATGTCGATAAAAGCCAGTACATAACTTTTACTATCCGATGTAAAATAGTGTCCAATTATGTCTAGATCACATTCTATCTTTAGTTAACCACGTTCACTAGCTGGGCTGACTGGAATGATTAGACATTACAAAACACTCTCACGACCTCTAAAGAAACGATCAAAACTGACATTCTGACTGACGACCACACAAATTGTAGAGTTCAGCACATTCCAATTCTAAAGTCCTCCTAAAACTAGAACTCTCTCTTCTACTATAAACATTGGTCTGTATACGGCTTTTCTGAAAGATGCCACAAAAGTCGGCGAATTATTTTAAAACATTGAAATCCATTGTTACTAACCTTTACACATCCCATATAGTACTTATTGATCATTCCAGAAGATTAAAGCGGCAGTGGTCGACCTGTTGGACGGTGAGGTCTAGTCTACAAGGGTTGCCCATTACCATTCGTCACTGTTAGTAGATAATTTGGTTAATAATAAATTCCAAAATGGTTAAAACCGACGATTCATAGCTTAGAACAGAATGGCTTTGAAATAGATATTGAACATTATAGAAGTGTTCCTATTTAAAAAGGGTTTATATTTAAGACCTTGAACAACCTTATGATACTTTTAAATGGTTGAGCGGAAAGCTGTCTAAACGAGGATAAATTGCTGTGAATGTGGGACCGTTGTCAGTCGTTATACGAGAAGAAAGGTATCGCTTGTGCAAAAGGTCGATTCGATGAAATGTTTTACTGATGGCGGTACGCAAAGAGATGCCATCAATCTATAGCGTGACAAAGCGTGTGTCACACCGGGATTGGGGATATTCAAAATAGCCAGCGGGAGGGGCTCGAGACAATTAATTTGGCCGTAAAGACATTTGTCTGTTGAAGACTAAAGGGAGATTAATGCCCCTGGACGAACCGGCGGATATACTTTATCCCTACGACTGTTTGTCTGATCATCAATAACTTGAGTATAGGTGATGCCACCCCGACGACGGGGGTTCCTCACACGGCGGCTGACTGGGTGGGGAGAAGCCGGTCGAACCGGGACATAGCCAAAGGAAAGACGTTTATCCAAATAGCATTCTCCACATACCCGGCCCCAATATGATGTAGCTAATGAAATTCCACCGGAGGTTAACCTCTCCTCCCTAAGCCTCAGTCCTTTAAAATTGTTCAGAAAAATTATTCAATTTTATTCCCATTTAAAAATAACCATTGAATCGATTTAGTACAACTTATTAAAAATACAGTAAAAATCTAGCTCAAAAATAATCATACAAAATTATTATGTTAGTAAAATGCGAGCTCATACATAAATTTGTTTGTTATTATGTTACAAAATGTGAATTGACGTGTTAATGAAATTCCATTTTAATGTAGGAATATATATGGCCATCCAATTTTCTATTTCTAAAATAATTATTAGGACTGTGGAGAATTTATAACAAAAATAATAATAACTCAATGAAAACAATTCCTTAGCCAAAAATGCATTAATATTTAAAATAGTTTAATTATTCATTGATTCCTACCTACGAGAAAAATGATTAATAATAATTGTTAGATTAAATCATAAATATTATTAATTATTTTTCTCTTAGGTAGGAATTAATGAATAATTTTATAATTCATTGTTAAACCTTTAACAGAATTAAGCACATCTTATTAGTATTCCGGTTAACTGCTAATAATGAACAGATAATTATATTGAAACAATTGAAAACAAATTGCAGACATAATAGCAAGAAAACTTTATGGTACAAAAATAACTATAATAATAATAATAATGTGTGGTGATTAGTGACCGTTAATCGATAACTATTTAGCAATCGTGAGATGTGGTCTGGTGAAAGTTTCCAAAAAACATTTTCTTTGTCGTGCCGACGTTTCGGTCTTTATTGAGATCATCTTCAGGGCCTGGGATTTACAAAAACTTCTACATTTATTCATTCTACACATTCGACATTCTAAATTTTAACAAAGTTTGTAAATCCCAGTCACTGAAGATGATCTCAATAAAGATACAAACGTCGGCACGAAAAAGAAAATATTTGTTTGAAACCTACAGCACAACAGACCTCGCCTCACGATATCTGAATAATTATTTAATAATATATAAAAATTTGGTTTAAATATAACTAGCCATTAACAGTCCAAATAAAAAAATAAAAATAAAAAGTACAAAATGTTTGTAAAGGTGAGCATTAGATAAATTTCTTGATAAATTTTTGAAATCCTTCATCACACCAGACCACATCTCACGATTTCCCAATATATTTTCTTGGAATCTTCATCCCACAATACCGCATCTCACGTTTTCCCATTATTTCTTTATTTCTTTTAAACCTTCATCACATTCGACCACATCTCACGATTTCTACTGAATTTTTCTAAAATCTTCATCACACCAGATCGCATTTCACGATTCCCAAATAATTATAATAATAATATTTTTCTATTACAATTTCTATAACAAATTCAAAAATCTTAGATAACGAAAATTAATTTTGGTAATTGGTATAATTTTAACCGTACAATAAAATAAGGGGAATCCCTCAAGGTGCCGGTGTTTTTGAAAAAATCCCATTTGGAAGCTTACCGTTTAGATATGAGAACCCCCCCCCCAGGTTTTGAACCGGGACCTTGTTTCACACAAACTTATTTATGATCAGAATAAAATTATCCCGTTAGCTCGTTGTTGGTAGCGGGTGAGAATGGAGGGACAACTTGCAAAATGAAAACAAGAACAAAATAATTAAAGGCCAAAAAAAAATATTTCTGGGTTGGGCGCCACCCCATTTTATGCCTCTGGAATAATGGGGATCTCCCTTAACTAAAAGAATATTATTATACCGTAAAGTAGTACATTTTCTATATAAAAAATTATTTACTTCATTCTATGGCGGACACTTTATAATAAGATGGGGAATGTATAACAGAAAAGAATAATAACTTAATAAAAACAATTACTTAGCCCAAAATTTATTGATATTTAAAATATTTTTATGGTTTAATTGAACTAAAATATCCACCAGGTTATTATTTTTCTATTATGTACTAATCAATCAATAATTTAATTATTCGTCGTTATGCCTTCAGGAGAATTAAGCAAATCTTATTACTATTCAAGTTAAATGCTAATTAATCAATGGTTTTAGTTGAGATAAGAAAAAGCTAATGGCACGAGCGCGGTTCGAACTCACGACCTTCGGCTAGATACGCCGCTCCTGTACCAGGTGACCTATCGTGACCTCGATCCACTCGGACATCAACTTCCTATCTCAACCCCACCTTATGAGTTTTTCCTTGAGATAGGATGTCGATGTCTGAGTGGTAAATGCCAGGCCCTGAAGACGATCTCAATAAGGAACGAAACCTTGGCACGATAAAGAAATTGTTTTTCTGAAACCTACATCATACCGGACCGCATCTCACGATCTCTGTATAATTATATTTACAAAATTAAAAATTACTGACAGAATAGTAAAAAAAACTTATTGTACAAAAAAGCACTATTATAATACAATTTAAAGTTTCTAGATAACCTTTTTTACAGTATAATATTGTACAATTACATGCCTACAAATACTGTAATGTGGCTGTAGGAATGCTTCCCAATTTGCCTAGATTCTTTTGACCTAATGTTTTTATGGTAAATCTATTGATCTTTTTACACACATGTTTGTTTAGATAAGGTGCCCGAGGAAACTTTGATCATTTTACAAGACTTTTATAAAGAAAAGAATTAACAATTAAATAAACAATTAAAGAATAGACAAATTTTATATTTTTGAGAAAAAATTAATTTGTAACATTCCAAAAGGTTTGAAGATTTGATCTTATCACAGGAGATATTTAGAAGAAAAAAATTAACTTGAAAGTAATTATAATACTAACAGACATATTTAATGCGGTAATGAAGTTAAAAAATTTTCGTGGATTCATTAAGGAGGCAGAAATTACAATGAAAGCGAAGCTTGGTAAAGCAGTGAATGAAGTTTTAACATTAACATTAATATCGTTGCTCTCTTTGAGAAACAAACTTTTAACTCAGTTGACCTCTTATCACAATTACAAAACTTGGTACTCATCTGCAATTATTAATATACTAGCTGCTTTTCTTGTCCGTACAGGTTCTGCTGTTAATGTAACCACAACGGTATACTAGAATTCCTCGTTGGAATTGGAGTTGGACAACGTGGAATCCTTTGCTCCTTGCTGTTTCTGGTATTGTTTAATGGCCATCCTCATGCTTTCGATTTTGTAATTAGATGTTAAAGTGTAATAATTAAAAGAGTGTTTTCTGCTATGTAGCCATTCTGGCCGCCAGTATAACCTCTTTTAAGATTTTCCAGGGCACAAGCATTGACAGCATGTATTTCTGCTTGAAAGACCGAGGTGTACTTCCCTAATGAGTTTGTTTGCTCATATTTTGGGCTTGTGCAGAAAACACCTGATCCGGTTCCTTCATTTGTTTTGGAGCCATCCGTATACCATATCATTGTATCCGATGTTCTCCTGTGGTCTTCCTCTCCTTTGTAGTCTGTTGAGATTTTGTAGGAGGTCGTGAAGATTGTTTCCGGGACCATGTAGTCAGTCTCCATTTCTAGTAATGGGTGTCTGATTTTGTTAATTATGGTTGTGTGCCCGAATTGTTTGGTTCCTTTCCAATTTAATTGTTTTTGGAGCCTGATTGAGTTTTTCCTAGCCTCTCCCTGTATGAATATTTCTTGGATAGTGGAGGTAGGTTTAGCAGGGTATCTAGTGCATTTGTAGGGGTTGTTTTCATTGCCCCTGTGATACATAGGTTTGCTAGTCTTTGTAAGCTACCTAGTGTACGGGTAGCTACTTTTTGTTGAGCTTTGTTCCACCAGAATAATGATCGATAGGTTATTCTGGGTCTTATTACAGCCGTGTATAGCCAGTAGGCCATTTTCGGTTTCAGTCCCCAGGATTTGCCTAAGGCTCTTGTTGTGGTTATTAGCGATATTTTGGTTTTTGCTATTGTATGTTGCAGGTGAGGGTTCCAGGTTAGTTTCTTATCAAAGATTATTCCTAGGAATTTCACCTCTTTTTTTAAAGACAACATTTCGTTATAGAAACGTAGTCCTTGTATTTCCATTTTTCTTTTTTTGGTGAAGGCGATTAGGGTGTTTTTGATGGGTTTGCTCTAAGTCCCTGTTTTGAACACCATTGTTCCACCAAGTTTGGTGCTCTTTGGGTGAGCTCTTTTAATGTTGAGTCGAATTTTCCCTGACCAGTATGACGATGTCGTCTGCATAGCCTTGGGCGTAGATTCCGCTTTCATTTGGTTTGCATATGAGGTCGTCCACTACTATGTTCCACAGCAGAGGTGAGAGTGTTCCTCCTTGCGGGCACCCCCTCGCTACCACTGCTTTAACTTCTTCGTGGAACATGGAGACCTGCACTTTCCTGCTCGTATTCCTAGTTGGAATTGGAGTTGTACAACGTGGGTGGAATCCTTTGCTCCTTGCTGTTTCTGGTATTGTTTAATGTCCATCCTCCTGCTTTAGATGTAATTAAATGTTAAAGTGTAATAATTAAAAGAGTGTTTTCTGCTATGTAGCCATTCTGGCCACCTACACATCTTTCTTGAAAAGAAATTTGACACTTTAAAAAAAAAAAAAAAAAAAAAAAAAAAAAAAAAAAAAAAAAAAAAAAAGCTCTTTTTTCATCTGACAGTAAATTCGAATAAATCCAGAATATTTCTTTTCTTAGGGAGAGGCAAGATGGCAAGTAGTAGCACTGGATCTTTTAAAGTTTAAAGTTTACTTTTTTCTTAGATCTACTAAGAAATTTGTAATTAATCTATTCCACCTAATATTAAGCTCAAGGTATTTAAGACACTGTATCCTGGATGGTATGTTTTCTAGGTTTAGGAGTATCAGAGGTTCGATCTACTCGGGCCGTTTCAGCTTAGGTTTTTTAACCGTAAATTATTTCACTGGTGAATTTTACGCATAACTACATGTTAAGTTAATTAAGCAGTTTAATTTGTAATTTTACATTTAGAACCACAATAGTTTTTATTTAGTTTTGTTTCATTTAATTTTTTAAGGGCATCGGACAGCTTCATTTCAGGCCAAAATCTTACGACCATACAGTTCACAACAGGATATGTTCTGTTTGGTGGAGCTCTCATGGCTGCCGCTGGTATTCAAATTTTGCCCCTCCCTCCCCCCCAAAAAAATAAAATAAAAATTCTTCCTTATGGGATGTCCAGCATGAGAAACGACTTTTTAGATTCAAATAAATTAACTAACATTGTAGAAATGAAGAAATGGCATAGTGAAATCTCTAAAGATTATGATTAGTTTGTAAGGTGGCACGATAATTTTGAAAATTACTATAAAAGAAATATGGAATCCGGGTTTATTTTAACTATTTACGTATTTTTCTTTTTTTTAAATTTTATTTTCAGTAACCTGAAAATAACTTTTATAGATCATGTGGCGGACCACGGAATATAATGGATTATATTTGAATTTTTTGATCAGCAAGAAAGCTGAAGATGCGAAAATAATTTGCTTGCGGAATCGATCGTATGAAAATAATTTTCTATTCGGTGAGTTGAAGGCGTTGGCCAATATTCAAAATTTTCACTAGTTTTCGCGATCCCCTTGACCAATTAATATCTTTCAATTAGTTAAAGTTTGTAATTAAGGCAAAAAAGTCATTGTCACGAGCGGGATTCGAACCCACGATCTTCGGCTTGATACGCCGCTGCTCAACCACTTGAGCTATCGTGACCTTGATTTTCGAATTTTCCCTCCTTTTTACCATTCTTCAAATGTAGTGAACACATACTTCTGTTTACTTATTATTAATTACTAAATGATTAAATCCAATATATTTCGTGGTCCGATTGACCAAATAACTTATTTCAATTAATAAGCAAATGGTTGACCTACTAGTGATAAATTCTTCTGGAATACCCTGCAAACTAGGTAATTATTTTAATTTTTTTTTGTTTTCTTATTTTTATAGTGTTGTATGAACTGTTATCAATCATAACTTCAGAAATTGCAAGTTTCCGCTCAAGTAACAAATGTTTCAATATCCCTAGTTGAGGAACATGTTTTTCAGAATAACGTTAGGCAAACAAACAAGTTTAATAATCCTTTTATCTCGTAAACCATCCATCTTATATTTATCAGGCGATCCCGAAAAACAAGAAGCTCTCAAAGAAAAGACGGCTTTTTTTATTTCTGTTCGTTTTCGTGGATTGTCATAAAGTTGGCAGAGCGGCCCTTATCAGGAAAGGAAACAAGGCTGGTTTTTTTTTTGCTAGAGTGAGAGCGCTGCCGGGCCACTTCATTAGCCTCAAGTAGGGCGTAAATTCCTCTGAGTGATCCTGGGCTTTTGCCGCAGTGGATTTCGGGTCATTCACTCATTGCGTTTTTTTTTAGAAACGAAACCTTTTTTTCCAATTTCACTCCGATGAGAGATATATAATAGCTTCACAAATGCGAATGAACTATTTGTCTATAAGGAAACAAAAACCTAAAAAAAAAACTATAAATTTCTCCAGAAACAGTTAGTACAGACTTGCTCAGTTTAATCTTATTGGAATAAGACAGCTTACCATATCGGTTGATTTTAATTGAACAATTAAATGATGCTTCATCTTCTCTAAAGAAAGTAGACGATGTCCTATGGAAGTGAACTAGTAAATCCGGCGAATTGTGATAACGTGAGATCGAATCGAACGATGGATTAGGTTCGGGGCCTTTGTATGGTCTTGTAGATCCTCCTCTGCGCCCTGGCACCCAAGATATGATCAGGTTGGGTTTCCACAGGTTTTGGAGATTTTGGACGCCTTTACTGACTAATTTTGACGTGATTCTTTTACATTCTAATGCTTCAAATGGCTGCTTAGCTATCAGGTTTTGTAAAAAATTTTTTGTCAGTGTAACCGCTTTTAAGATTTTCCAGGGCACATGCCGAAGAAGACCGAATACCGGTAGAATACCGAGATGTACTTCCCTAATGAGTTTGAATGCTCACGTTTTGGGGCTGCACAGAAAACGCCTGATCCGGTTCCTTCGTTTGTTTTCGAGCCATCTGTATACCGTATCATTATATCCGATGTTCTCCTGTGTTCTTCCTCTCCTTTAGCGTCCCCTGAGACTTTATAGGAAGTTGTGAAGTATGTTTCCGAGATCATCAGTCCCCATTTCTGATGATGTGTGTCTGATTTTTTGGATTATGGTTGACCGAATTGTCCACCAATTTAATTGTTTCTAGAGCTTAAGTGAGCTTTCTTTAGTCTCTCATTGTATGAATATTTCCAAAGGTAGGTTTAGCAGAGTCTATACAGCATTTGTAAGGGTTGCTCCCATTGCACCTGTGATACATAGATTTGCTAGTCCTTGCATGTTTGGGGAGCTACTTTTTGTTGAGGTTTTTTGTTCCACCAAATTTGTGATAGGTTATTCTAGGTCGTATTAATGCCGTGTATTCTACAAACTGGTAACGGTTGGAAATTTGAGAGCAAACATGAACATTTAAATATTTGAAAACTAAAGGCAAAAGCACATTTTGTATAAAATTAATTATTGGATCCAAAATTGGATAGAAATGAAAAGTTTATGTAGCGTGTGGATGTGGATGGATGAATACCAGGGACTGAGCACTGCAGCTGTATAGCTTATTGTACTATACCCTGGCTCCATTTTTGGGGGAGGGCTCACAACACAAAGTGAACTTGAGCTCCCGTTGTACCAGTGTTCTTCCATCGAAGAAACTCATTTTTGAAGGGGGTTGGAACCAGGTTCAGGGTCGCTGAGATCCGGTCCCGCCCCTTCCATTGATGAGTGCCGTGTCAATTTCTTTTAATTGCGGCCACCGGTCCCCTTAGTCGTCAGAAAAATTCCAGAGGCGGCGGTGGGGATCGAACCCACGACCGCGGGGTCTACTTATGTAGCGTGTAAAACATAGCGAGTTTTTTCAGACCTTGATTTTAAATTTATCAACACACCTAAAAATTAAAATTAAATTAATGCAAAATTCAAATATATTAAACATTTTTTTTTACTTACAATTCTTACGTATTCTAAATTATGCTAAATAAGTATATGTAAGTTTTAATTAAATACAATTAGGTTCAACCAATCGAAGTCACGATAGCTCAAGTGGTAGAGTAGCGGCATATCAAGCCGAAGGTCGTGGGTTCGAATCCCGCTCGTGACATTGATTTTTATATCTCAACTTAAAACCTTAATTAATTGTATGTTAGAATTAGGATTGACGGCATGCGTTTTTCAAAAGGGATTTGTATTATTTATTACATAAAATACTTGGTTTTATTAAATTAAAATGATCATACAGCTCCTTTGGACATCGGCCTGCTTACGTAATTGATGGTTTCTAGCATCTTTGCGGCTGCTTCGGATTTAGGGAGAAATAAATAAACTGAAAAAAAAATCCCTTAAGACCTGGGTACAAATGAATGGAATAGAACAGAATTAGGTCAACGCTTTTTCTTGTTTGTCCTTTTCTTTTGATTCGAGTCTTATTATTCGTACACCTCAAGCAAATAAACGGGTGAAGATGTTTACAATACAGGAATCAATAATCCGAAAAAAAATTGTCATTAGTGGCATACTTGACCATTCGCGATGACAAAGCAAAATATTTGTCTATCTTTCAACGAGGGTTTGCGACAGCAAAGATCATATAAAACCTCGAAGTATCTATTTTTAATGCAAGGCGGCTGGATCCGAAACCTGGGACCTGTACCTTAAAGTGATGATGACCGCCGTATCAGGGCCTAAACCTTTACGGCGAACGACTCCCCCGAATCATTTCATTACCTTCATTCGGCCTCAATCTATCTTTAATTAAAATTAGGCTTAATTTTGAAATGGTAATGTCGACTAATTTTCTTTTTCTCAAGATGTTTAATCGCTTTTCATTTTGAAACGTAAAAAACCTGAGGCGAAAGAACAAAATTAAAATAGCGAATGACTGTATAATGCGATTTCCAGAGATGGAACTGATTAATAATTCCAGAATTAATTTACACAGATTTCTTATGAGGTGGTCCTAAGCAAGCTTTTATTCGTTGTGCGTCGATCAGCTCCAGCAATTTTTTTCTGTTAGTGCAGACTTCAATGGAGGGTTAGCAAGCATCATCTTTCCTATTTCAAAACGGCTGCACTATGTTTATCAACAAGGATGTTCATCTGCACCTCTTAAGCAACGTACATCAATTTTTCCTTGCATAATCAGTCTTTATTTGTTCCTTTCTCCTCTCATTACATACCAAGGACAAATTGATGTATCCGAGTTACCTTTCTATGCACGAAGGAGCACTGCTTTATTAGAGATGTGATCAGCCTAACCAATTTTAAACATTCTGCAGTAAAGCCACCCATCAAACGCTGCCACTTTCGTTACTTGGGCGTGTTTTTATTTCCTGAAGAATTTGTTTCTGGAGAACTCTATTTTTTCTATAAACTCTGTTCTTATTTGGTTCCCCGTATTGAAGTCAGTATAACTGTTTGCAGTATTTTTGTATAAACGGCAGTTACAAAGTTTTCATAATTTTTATTTTTCATTCATATTACAACTAGTTTTATTAAAACTCAATTTTTCCATTGAACATTCTATTATAAGAGCCGTATCGTATGTTCATGTTGAATTGGTACACGGGCAGTTACTATCTTCACTTGTGGGTTTATTGGTCGAGTCAATCAAACGCGTTTCGCATTACGCCACCTTCAGTGATAAACTGTGTGCCATTTAGTCTGCGCGGGGTTTATATAGTGTTGTGTCCGTCGCATGTCGCTGGGGGCGTTGCGTTAGAGGGCGTGGTCTCCGTGTCCGTTGGTCGGTCTTAGTGGGGGTTATTTCCGTTGTCGGATATTATTTGTTCGTCGTTGGTTTTTTTTTTCCTGGCATTGGTTGTAATGATTTGTTCTTCTGAACGTTTTCGTTTTTTGTTAGGAAGTATTTTTAGTGGTGTGAATGTGGTCTGTGATTGTGAGTTTGTTTGTGTGTTTATAAGTTTTCCGTTTTTAAGTGATATTTGTTTGTACATACAAGGTTCTCTAATATGTTTAGTTTTCGCCCTTTTTGTGCGTTTTGTATTAATGTCATGCTTGTTCTATTAGAATTTTCTAATACAAACAAATTACACTTAAAAACGGAAGACTACATGACAGACAGTTTATCAGTGAAGATGGCGTAATGCCGAAACGCGTTTGATTGACTCAAACAATAAACCCGCGAGTGAAGACAGACCCAGTGCCTGTGTGCCGGGTCAACAGGAGTTCGCCAACTCGCAGACCAAACCCTAATTATCGTATGTTGTTTTGATAATTTATTTTAGGCTCTCGGAAATTTTTGAGATACCTTGAAGAAAAGTGCATTCAGCGTTTTATTGAATGGGGCAGGTGACAAAATACATCCCGGGCGAACTCCTCGTTTTTTCTCAACTGCCCCAGAAAGTTTTCCCTACTCATTTATAATCTCTTTGACCCTTTGATTTAATTTTCTTATAATTTGGACATCATTAACGTCGACCCCTTAAGGGGTATTCGACAGTTTCATTTCAATGGTAGAGTGTGATAAAATAATTACTACTTTTTCGTAAAATTCTGTCTTATGACTAATTCTTCCGACGGAGATGGAAAATTGAAATCTTTTGTGAAAGTGTTTTTTAAATGTCCCTAAAAACAAAGAGGTCCCATCCACCTATCCCGGAAATGATGATGCAAATGATACCTCACTTGTAAAAATGTGTGTCCTGGGCATCCATCAAGCTGGAGAATCATTTATTGTTGTAGTGGCAGAAGAACATCATATAATAGTGTTGGTGAAATCTGCTACAAAAAATTGAAGAACTGAGCTGCATTTAAAAGAGTTTCGTAGAAACAAGACAAAATTTATTTAATTTCATACTCCACACCGAACATTGATACTTTGAACCTGATGATAAGTAGGAAATTCCCGGATTTTCTTCTGCCAATGTTTGAAAATTCCAATTGATTAGTATATCATTGGATTTGAACTTGGATTCATCAATCCATACTATGCCTCTGTCTTATGATTCTAATTCTCTTCTTTTCTTTATTCGTTTTACAACATATTCAAGCGATCATGATGTAAGATTTTCGTATAGATTGTAGAAATATAAATAACAGAACGTTTATATCAATGTCTTAGTGAAAAGACAGACGTTTCCAGAAGATACAAAAGTTTTTTGCTCTAAGAAAACAGTTAATGAATTTCGTTTACGAAATACGCTAATCCAAAATTGAAATCTTTCAAGCAGTTATCGACTTATTTTCTTAAGACTAACAAATCGTGCCATTTGGGCAATCGTCAATCATATGGTCAACTCAAATAATACACATACTTGTTTTGTTTTTAATATAATTTAGTAACCGTTACATTGTAAAAATACGACAGAAGCTTCCAAAAAGCAATATGCCTATCTCTGTGTTAGGATACAGTTATGAAGAGTACAGGCGTAGACGGACTGCTATCAGGCGGATGACAACGGTCGTGGTAGAGCCATTACCAGATTTCGTCAAAACATTAGCATTATTTGCATGTTGGATAGAGATAATAATGCGATTTATGTATCGTTTCATGCTTGGTTTTGAAATCGTGACGTTGAAAGTGCCTCACCACACTGTCCTCTTGAGGAATTCCTACTGGGATTTAACCTATGGTGTTATAACTGTGATTGTAGCATGGATAACTGATTCGCACGTCGGGAAGCAGACAGTCATATTCTGCGGCTTTAGCATTATCATAACCGGCATTTATTTAATGGCTCTGGCATTTTCTCTTGCCGAAGTTCTCGGAATCCAATCTATGCTACTGACCGTGATATACTACATGGGGAAAATGCTCGTCTTTACCGCTTTTGCCGTAAACCCGGTCTGCATTGTATTTTTGCTGGACCAGTACGAAATAACTTACGACGTCCAGTTCATAGAATACATGTGCGTCTATTTAGTCATCGCAAGAAACGTAGGTGAGCTTTTGTTTGGCTTTTGTGTATTTATATTGCAAAGAAATTCACATTATCCACAAATAATCATGACAATGTTTGCAATTTCACTCACATTTTTTCTCTTTTCACTTTTCTCTATGAAGTACAAACTTATACATCACCATTTCAAAGAGAGGTCCATCGAATCCATGTTTGAATGCTTCATGACTTACGGTTACCTTACCGAGAACAAACTACGTGGTGGCAGACATAAAACCCTAGTAGTGAGGAATGCGTCAATAATTCCACATTCTGGTGGGATCAGTTTTCACATACCTTCAATTGACGCAGTCGACGTGATCGAGCGTATTCTTGCTCACGAAGTGGTAGAACGCATAACCCGTGTTGTGAACCTTGCTACATTCCTATCGCCTTTTATTGTTTATTTTTTCATTGTAAAAATGATTTACATCAGTTGGATAACCGAGGGACCAGGGTTAACACCATGGGATTTTACGATGTCTTCATGTGCAATTGACATGTCCATCGCCTTTTTGTCCTTAATCACAATTTTAGCTTTCGAATACATCGTGAATCCGTTGTTTTTCAAACAAGACTCCAATTTCAAAATGGCAACTAAATACTTCACAGTAGGACATATTCTTATTGGTGCATCCCTCCTGACTGCCTCTGGTATTCAAATTTTGACTCACAGCCAACAGTCTTTCGTAGATGTGGGCACTTTGGTAATACACAATGCATTGAACGTCTCTAGTAACATACGTTCCAGATTCACGGGCTCATTAACACTCAAGCCAGGAGCAACGCAATACGTCAGAAACATCGATGTGGACGATAAGTATGACGTTTGTCGCGGAATAATTTATAACTCACGACTCTCGTGGCATTTGGGGTTATCATTTCAGACCTTGGTCGTGAAGAAAAATGACGTTATCATTTATGTTGTTATGGAGAACGGGAATCTTGTCAGGGTGGATGATTTCGAACCGACCGTTAACTTTACCGGCAAACGTTCCAAGACCCAATTGCTTTTCATTAACGCCCGTACTGATTCACAAGAAGTAGAGCTTCTTTTCAAAGGGCATACGACGAGAGGTAAACCGGTTTCGCATACAATACAAATGCCAAAACTTACAAAGCAAAAAACGGTTTTTATAGAATCGGGAACGTACGAAGTATCTTCATCTTTCTACAAGAAAAGTTTTAAATTTAATTTCAAGCCGAAATCGTACAGCCACATCATTTCCGGAGACACCATCATGAAATACGACGTTGACCTTCCTTCTCGGGTTGATCCCATCTTGGACCTACCGGCGATGACACTTTATTGCATGTCCACATCGATCGTTCACATTTACTACTTACGGTTTATTTTTGTACAATCGCCGCCCCCAGTTAGAGTTTTTTGTGCGGCGTTGTTGTCCTTCGATATCCACATCGTCAACGCCATTCTCGCTGTTTATTGGACCTACAGAAGACTCAATTTGTTTAAAAACGATTATTATATTTTTGGCGGATGTTATTTGGTTGAACTGATTTTGTTTGGAGCTGTAATTATGACTGTAACGTTGAATAAATCTTATGTGGGAACAACTGTTTCAAGATAACGTTTTTGTTTTCTTTTTAAACTTTACAATTCGTTTTGCAGGCTTAACTATATAAATTTTGAAGAAATTATTTATAATTATATGTAGTTAGGAACACGGTAAGGATTGATCGTAAAATGTACTCTAATAAAAGATCTATTAAAATCTCAGTACGCTCTGAATCGAATATTCAAATCAATACTACATATTATTTAAAAACGAAAAGCAAATTAAGCGAAATAGTATTGTTGTTCAAATGCAAAACACCAAATTTTCCTACTCATGCATACAACCTCTTAAATATGTTCCTCATAATTATGAAGTGTATAACGTTACAATTTAACTTATGTATATAGCAGGAAGCCACTATTTCTTCCGAGAATCAGGACTGGGAACTCAGAAATTCGCCGCTGTGCTAAAATTCGGTTCTAATATTGGATAGACTATTGGTTGAGATAAAAAAGTCAGTGCCATGAGCACGAACTCACGACCTTCGGCTAAATACGCCGCTACTCTACTCTGCTCGTAGATGTAATCTGTTTGCTTCTCGACGACGAATAGGAAGGAAAATTCGAGATGTGTGGTTGAGATGGGAAGTTAGTGTCCTAGCGTATCGAATTCACGATAGCTCAAGTGATAGAGCAGCGGTGTTTTGGGCCGAAGGTGGGTTCGAATCCAGCTCGTCACACTTATTTTTTATATATCCATCACTACCTGTCATAATTATTAGTTAATAATAAGTTGAAAATAGTTAATTGACCAATCGGATCACGGACTGTAATGCAACTTACTTGTTTCTTTATAAAGCCAAGCAAACAAATGTACCTTCCACCACCCGGTCTCAGCATGCCAAATATATCAAAGTTTCAGGCAAATTTGGATGACAGAATATAGTGCAAACTGTACTTGGCTTATCACGAATCGCCTATTTTCCTCGGCTGGGAGGAACTGCCAGGGCAACCCATCGGTATGTGAGACTCCTGACTCCATAATACCTTTTGTGGTGCAGCAATAGAATTACATACGGGGAATATAGAAGTTTCCAAACTACGATGAAAAATAAATAAACGTAAAATGAACGCTAAAATTGTCTTAATGCAACAACCTAAGATTTTGTCTTAAAAATGTTCTATTTTGTATCATCTCGGTGTGATAGTTTCAAATTTTTCCCTTTTTTGCAGAACAATTATTTACGGCGACTTAGGCGCAGTTCAACAACCCTATACGTTGTTATAAAAAATTTTTATGCTGAAGCCATGTTTTAGTAGGATATTAAATTGTTCAAAAAATGGCAAATTCAAGGCAAAATATTTGAATAAAACGGATTTTGTTTGTTTTGTTGTTAATTGAAATAATTTGTTTTTCACTTAAGTAAACATTAATTGTCTTTATTATTTACCGTCTGTCTTCGTTTTTCAAATCCGCATTAGGAGAGAAAATATGGTTTGACTTAATTTTGACGAGGAGCATAATATTTTAGAGTATGTCCAGGAAAATCCGAATTCCTCTGTCGGAAATGTTGGTTTTAGGCTTTTTAAAAAGCAAAAAAAAGCAATGTACTTGACTTACAACTTTATAGCACTCATCTCGTTCTAGGGACTCTGATTATGACAAGCATATAACGTTCTTTTGACAATTTTCGATTTGGATGGTAGAAGAAAACAATTAATTAAAATTTTTAGTTAAGATAAAAAAGTCAATGCACGAGCGGGATTCGAACGCCGCTGCTCTACCACTTCAGCTATGGTGACCTCGATCGTCTTAGACACCAACTTTCCATCTCAGCCCCACCTTTGGAATTTTCCATCCTTTTTGCTATTTTTCAAATGTCACCTATCCCGGAAGTAACGATGCAAATGACGTCTCACTTGCAAAAAACGTGTGTGAGCGGCATCCATCTAGGTAGGGAATCATTTTTTCTTGCTACAGAAGAACATCATGTAATAGTTGGTGAAACCTCTCACAAAAAATTCAAGAACTAAACACCAATTAACGAGTTTCGTAGAAAACAGACAAAATTTATTTAATTCTATGAAGTCCACACCGAACATTGATACTGTGAACCTGATGATAAGTAGGAAATTCTCGGATTGTTTTCTGCCATGGTTTGAAAATTCCAAATGATTAGTATATCATTGGATTTGAACTTGGATTCCTCAATCCATAGTATGCCTCTGTCTTATGATTCTAATTCTATTTTTTTCTTTATTCGTTTTACGCTATTGCCGTACATTCATATTCAAGCGATCATGATGTAAGATTTTCGTATAGATTGTAGAAATATAAATAACAGAACGTTTATATCAATGTCTTAGTGAAAAGACAGACGTTTCCAGAAGATACAAAAGTTTTTTGCTCTAAGAAAACAGTTAATGAATTTCGTTTACGAAATACGCTAATCCAAAATTTAAATCTTTCAAGCAGTTATCGACTTATTTTCTTAAGACTAACAAATCGTGCCATTTGGGCAATCGTCAATCATATGGTCAATTCAAACAATACACATGTTTGTTTTGTATTTCATTTAATTTAGTAATTGTTTCATTGGTAAAGTACGTCAGAAGCTTAAAAAAATATGCCTATCTCAGTGTTGGGACACAGTTATGAAGAGTTCAAGCGTAGACAGACTGCTATGAGGCGGATGACAAAGGCTGAGGTAGAGCCATTACCCTATTTTGTCGTAGTATTAGCAGTGTTTGCATGTTGGATGGAGATAATAATGAAATTTATGTATCGTTTTATGTCCGCTTTTGAAATTTTAACGTTGAAAGTGACTCAAAACACTGTCCTCTTGAGGAATTGTTACTGGGATTTAACCTATGGTGTTATAACTGTGATTGTAGCATGGATAACTGATTCGCACGTCGGGAAGCAGACAGTCATATTCTGCGGCTTTAGCATTATCATAACCGGCATTTATTTAATGGCTCTGGCATTTTCTCTTATCGGAGTTCTCGGAAACCAATCTATGTTACTGGCCTTCATATACTACATTGGGAAAGTGCTCGTCTATACCGCTTTTGTCGTAAGCCCAGTCTATATTGTATTTATGCTTGACCAGTACGAAATAACTCGCGACGTCCAGTTTATAGAATACATGTGCGTCTACATAGTCATCGCCAGAAACTTAGGTGATCTTTTGTTTGGCATATGTACATTTATATTTAACAGAAATTCACATTATCCACAAATAGTCATGACAATGTTTGCAATTTCACTCACATTTTTTCTGTTTACACTTTTCTATTTCAAGTCTAAACTTATACATCACCATTTCAAAGAGAGGTCCATCGAATCCATGCTTGAATGCTTTATGACATACGGTTACCTCACCGGGAACAAACTACGTAGGGACAGAAATAAACTCCTAGTAACGAGAGCTGCAGGAGTGAACTCAAGTTCTGGTGCAATCAGTTTTCACATACCTTCAATTGACGCAGTCGACGTGGTCGAACATATTCTTACACACGAAGTGATAGACCGTATTACCCGTATTATGCATCTCGTTACATTCCTATCACCTTTTATTGGGTATTTTTTCATTGTAAAAATGATTTACATAAGTTGGATAACCGAGGCGTCATCCTATTCACCATGGGAATTTGTAATGTCTTCTACAGCTGTTGACATGTCCATCGCCTTTTTGTCCGTAATCACAATTTTAGTCTTTGAATTCGTCATAATTCCGTCGTTTTTCATAAAAGACACCAATTTCAAAATGGCCATTGTGTACTTTTCAGTAGGACATATTCTGATCGGTGGAGCCCTCATAACTGTTTCTGGCATTGAATTAATGATTTACAGCAAACAGTCTTTCGTAGACGTGGGCACTTTGAAAATACACAATGCCTTGAACGTCTCGAGTAAAATACATTCCAAATTCACCGGCCTGTTAACTATCAAGCCAGGAGCAACGCAATACGTGAGAAACATCGATGTGGACGATGAGTATGACGTTTGTCGCGGAATAATTTCTAACTCACGACTCTCGTGGCATTTGGGGTTATCATTTCAGACTTTGGTCGTGAAGAAAAACGACGTTATCATTTATGTTATCACGTCCAGCGGAGATCTGGTCAGGGTGGATGATTTCGAACCGGACTATAACTTTACCGGCAAACATTCTATGACCCAATTGCTTTTCATTAACGCCCGTACTGATTCACAAGAAGTAGAGCTTCTTTTCAAGGGGCGTTCGACCAGAGGTAAACGGGTTTCGCATACAATACAAATGCCAAAACTTACAAAGCAAAAAGTGGTTTTTATAGAATCGGGAATGTACGAAGTATCTTCAGCGTTCTACAAGAAAAGTTTTATTTTTCATTTCAAGCCGAAATCGTACAGCCACATCATTTCCGGAGACACCATCATGAAATACGACGTCGACCTTCCCACTCGGGTTGATCCCATCTTGGACCTACCGGCGATGACGCTTTATTGCATGTCCACATCAATCGTTCACATTTCCTACTTACGGTTTATTTTCGTACAATCGCCGCCCCCAGTTAGAGTTTTTTGTGCGGCGTTGTTGTCCTTCGATATCCACATCGTCAATGCCATTCTCGCTGTTTATTGGACCTACAGAAGACTCAATTTGTTTAAAAACGATTATTATATTTTTGGCGGATGTTATATGCTTGAACTGATTTTGTTTGGAGCTGTAATTATGACTGTAACTTTGAATAAACCTTATGTGGGAACAACTGTTTCAAGATAACGTTTTTGTTTGTCTTTTAGACGTTATAATTTTTTGACTGTTTGAAATATATCAGTTTTTAAGGAATTATTTACAGTTTATATATGTGTATGTATGTATTGTAAGAACAAGACAGCTTTGCTGTTTGAGCCCCGAGCTCATGTAAAGTATGACCGCACGTATTAAATTCATTTGTACATTCACACACACACACACATACACACACACACTATATATATATATATATATATATATATATATATATATATATATATTACATTAATTCTATTTGGTAGAAGGAATATATCGCTCCATCGAACAGATACCATAACAAACAAATCTAATTGAGGTCGATGGACTACTTTTACAAATATTCCACCATCAACCCCTCCCCAGTCACTCTAATAAATATACTCACTCATACAAAACACAAAAAGCATATTTTCAAGGCTATATAAAATACTTTAAAAAATCGCAATTCCCCCCCCCCAAAAAAAAAAAAAACAACCGGAGAGGGGAACCTGAAACTCGAGTCCCAGAACCATTCTTCAATCCGCCGCCATGCCTGTACTCTCTTTGTACGGAGTCGACGCATGACACGCCAACATAATGTTGGTCATATCGAGCAACCTTTCTCTGTATGAGGGACACTAGCGCGGCTTTGGCCCAAAAGCAGGCACACGCATGTTAACCGTGTATGGCCAATTCTCAGTAATGACTAGTCCTCGTCGCCTGCTCAAGCTCCCTGACGGCCGACTGCTAACGATCACTTGACTCTCAATAGCCTCTCCGAAACACTATTTTTTGTAATGCCTATGAATAATTTTTCAGAAATTTTTTAAAACTAAGTCTACGAAAATCTATGCAATCCTATCCTGCGTTTGGACGTGTAACGAATGAATTCACTTCTCACTGTTGAATAATTTTTTAAAATATTTTGATTATTATTTTCATGTTCATCAATTAATGTTAAAATATCCACAGGAAATTCCATTATATATTCACTCCTAATTTTAATTTTGCGCTTTTCCTAGAGTTTTTTAACGTTTAGAATTGAAAAACCGATCAAACGTCGTGCGTTAAGGGAAGACACATTAGTCGACGTTACCATTTCAAAATTAAGCCTAAATTTAATTAAACATTGATTCAAGCCGAAGGCGGATAGTAAACTACTATTGGAAAAATTAATCAAGAATGGACAAAGATAAACCACTATTAACGACGTTTGCTCGGATTATTGATTCCTGAATTATAACATATTCACCTCGTTTATTTGCTTGAAATAGAGGAAGAAAAAATCTCGAATAAAGAGAAAAGAACAAACAAGAAAAAGCATTGACCAGATTCTGTTCTTTTCCGTTCAATCTTACCATCGTTTTCTCCAAATTATAAATTTCTCTCCATATCCGAAGGAGCCGCAAATATGCTAGGAGCTATCAATTCACGCTACCAGGTTGACTCCACGGAGGACTATAACGTGATTTGATTTTGCAACCTGGATTATTTCCGCTATTGCAAGATCTGGTATAGCCGCAAAGTTATATTTCAGTCTATTGATGAAGTTGGGATGTTTCGCTGTGTTAAACAAAGTTGGAAGTTGAAACTTGTAGTCCGGCAATTTAATTGGTCAAACCAAGCAGACTCGCTTAACCCGTGTAACTCATTTGTGACTACACTTACACCCTTGTTTTGTATAGAGTTATTGTCCGGTCTATAATTTGTTAACCGATTAATAAACGTACCGTATGTTACGCATTTTAATTGAAACAGCGAGGGCACTATTCCATATTGTTAATGGCATAGTTTATTTTTCATATTTAATTATCAACAATATTATTTATTACAATTAATTAAGGTTTTTAGTTGAAATGAAAAAGTCAATGGCACGAGCGGGATTCGAACCCACGATCTTCGGCTAGATACGCCGCTGCTCTACCACGTGAGCTGCTGTCGTGCCCTCAATCCAATCGGGCACTAATTTTTCATCTCAACCCCACCTTTTGAATTCTCCGTCCATTTTACTATTTTTCAAATGTCGTGTAATCAGATTTGATTCTCGACGACAAATGAAATGGCCACGGAGAGCTTTAGTGAAGTGTACTTCATTTAATTCATTAAATTCTATAATTTAGTGGTCCGTTTGACCAATTTGTACATTACAATTAATTGAGGTTTTAGTTGAGATGAAAAAAGTTGATAAAAAATGGCAAAATGGAGGGAAAACAAAAGGTGAAGTTGATGTCCGAGTGGATCGAGGTCACGATAGATCAAGTGGTAGAGCAGCGGCGTATCTAGCCGAAGATCGTGTGTTCGAATCCATCCCGTGCCATATTTTTCATCTCAACTAAAAACCTTCGTTAATTGTCTTACTAGGCAGAGTTCAACGGCTTTTTCTGTCCACCATTCCGCGTAATAGGTCAGTAATTCGAGTTTAGCATAATTCCCCCTCTTCTTCAGCAGCTTGTACAATTAGGTGGTCATCCACTAACATCATGGCTGTATTCTTGTTAAAAATTTACTGTCGGATTTTACCGCCGAATGTCAATTCAAGGAAAAAATAAAATAAACGGAATGAAAATCAGGAACGATGATAATTCTGTATGTGGGATAAATGTATAATTAATGAAAGCCCATTGATTTTTCTCATGCTTTGATCTATTTGATATTGCCTTGCGTTCTCGTGCTGGAGATCTGTTTACTAAAGTTTGGTTAATTTTCGGCGAGAAAATCATATTCCCGCTAAAATTGAAGAAGTTCGACCGAGTTCATATTTTATCCCCTGACAGGGAACTCTGGGCTAATTAATTATTCTTTGCAGGTTCTATCAAAAACACTATTTTTCTTATCTTCACAGAATAAGAGCGGTTTGGTCACATGACCTATCGCTTTAGTTCAAATAATGCTATAAATAAATATTTTGCTGTCAGAATAAGGTTTCGGAAAGATTTTTAACACCCGACACCAATGTATATTTTCTTGAGTGTCAACTCAAGACAAACGATTTTACAACTTCTGGGAATTTCACCATTGAATGTTCAATGCCATTTTACTGCAAAGCGAAAAATCACCAATTGATCTATATACGTTCGTGGTTCGGTAGATTCGGCAGTTTTCAAAACATCGTTATCATGATGGCCAGATCTAACTTTATTTTTAGGGCTCATGTCTTTTTGTCAGAATTTTTTAAAAGGGCTCTTAAAGGGTTGGAAGTTGAACGGGCAACGATGCTACAGCGCTTTCTGTTTTGCATATCTGATGTGAAATCGGGGCCTTTGAAACTTTCAGAAAAAATACAGCATCACGAATTCGCGTTAATCCCACGCCTTAAATTAATCATCCTTAAAGTTTTATAATAGAACTTTTAATTTACTCGCCCCCCCCTCTGTGGGGTAAAGGAATAAATCTAATAAATCTGGACTGTACTAATTATTTCCGTTCTGTTTTGTTAGGAAAGGTAGACAAGCGCACATGGTAAATTTAAAAAATCAGTTTTTATTTTACATTACAACAACAATATGGAGGGTGTCGGTGGCCGCAATGGTCTTGGCGTCTACACAGCGCTCATGACTGTAAGGTAAAGGTCCCCGGTTCGAATCCCGCGGCCGTGCATTCGAACCCAACATAGTATGTATGACCTCCGCTGTTACGAGCCCTCGTACGGTAAAAAAGATAAAATACTTTTAACTTAATTTCAGATTAAATAAATCAGGGCTATTATATATTTTATTATTTGATAACGTTCATTAATATTTTAAAAATGCAAATGAACCAGCCGTTAACATATTAAGTAAAAATACGTTATAAATCTAATTCATTACCAAACTCACATATAAAATTTAAAAAACAGTTATATACAATATACATACAATTATACATGCACATATATGAACAAATTAATCTTCTAGACACGAAGAAAAGCGGATATCTGATTGATAGACCAAAAACAGCGAAGATATGCCGACCAGGAGTCCGAAACATCCAAATTACAGGCTTATACAAAACCTCCCGAAGAAATGTTTTGATTTCTGAGAGTAAAAATGTTCACCTCTTTGATACCTTTACTCGGCAAAAAAATCCACTAATTTTTGTTCATTGATTTTCTGACAAATGGTGTGGGGTCATTTTTTTAATGTGGTCGAATTGTTCTTTTGTAATTAAAAAAGTTATGTTAGAAAATTAAATAAATAATTTGTAAAACGTCATATTTTTATATACAATTTTTAATATTTGGTTGAATTTAAAGTTTATTGGCCAAGAAATAGTTCTCCTATATCCAGAAGCGTATTATTAAGCTATTTTAAGATAATATAATCCTTAGCGCCTAGTTGCTGTGCCATAAACAACAAGCTCTGCGTGGATGGCCAGACCAAAATGATTTAGTGATCAAATTATCTTAAAATAGCTATATCCAGACAAGAGGAAACTTCAGGATGATTTTTATGATAATTTATAATCCAATACCTTCTAAATATTGCATTTTTTATAACAGTGTGTTCTTCAGGATTGTCTGTGTTGGTTAATATTCTATATGAGCGTGCTCATAGACGAAGATTATAATAATAATCATTAATAAATAAACTCTTGCTTTCTATGAATTTGTTTTGGCTTTTGTTAAGAACTAATGCTAAGTCTAGACCTCCTTCTTTAAACTTGACAGCTGAATTATTTTTTCCTCCCCTCCCCCAGAATGGCTAACTACTAGGGGTCATTGCTGGCACCTCACGTAGCACCTCATATGCTTCTCGCATTTTTCTTTGTTCCATTTCAACTTTATCTCTATCTCATTCACTATATATCTTCTTTTAATTTTGTTTGTTGTTTTCCAAACAGAGGAGTGCCTTGTCGCCTTTTCCTACCACACGTGGTTTGTTAAAAATACTTCAATACTTACTAACAATACCCACTTACGCTAAGAAAATGACTACTTAATCTACATTTGGCAGGTCTCAGAGTACATGTGCATGACTCAGGTCCTACCACTACAACTAGATAAAAAGGCGGTAGGATTGTCATAATCATAATAATAATCCTACCTCCTATTCTTCCAGTCGTGCTAATTTATACATTATGTACAGAATTTCATTCATCCAATAGACTAATTTCCTTTTGACGGGCTTTTGTACTGCTCGATATTCCTCGACATCCACGTCGAGTCACATAAAACATTCACGCTGATAAATATAGCATTGGAGAGGTCGCAGCGTCTCGGTAGTATTATTACAACCATGTTAGCGGTGACCTGTCCCTTACATCACACAACGACTATATAACTAGCTAAACTAATTTGGAGATTTTGTTGTTAAATGTAATAAAAATGTATGGACATTAGTGACCGTTAATATATAATTATTCAGAAATCGTGAGATGCGGACTAGTGTGATAAAGGTCTCAGAAAAACATTTTTTTTTATCGTGCGAACGTTCGATCTTTATTGACATCATCAGAGCCTGGATTTTACAAACATCGTTTAAATTTAGCAAATACCTCTAGGCTAGGAAAAAATGAATTTGTATAATGCTAGAAATTTTAGATTCAACAGATTTGTATTCACTCAAAGTATTTGTTTTCTTGTAGGCTAATTTTTTTTAAATAGTCAATAAAAGTATTTCTACTCACTCAAAGTGTTTGCTTTCTGCGTAAATGTGCCATTCTTGAGACAAACTCTTTGAAGATGATCGCAATAAAGCTCGAAACGTTGGCACGAAAAAGAAAATGTTTTTCTGAAACCTACAACACACCAGTCCGCATCTCACGTTTTCTGAACAATTATAAAATAAAAAGTTGAAGAGGATTGATGATGTGTTTCGTAATAATATGATACGACTTATGAGTTGTTGTTACAGAATTTATTCAATTATGAAAATATAATTCACTTTTTAACAAAATATTTTTGAGTGTGTAGAGATTAGTGACCGTTAAGGGATAATTATTCAAATATCGTGAGATGCGGTCTGGTGTGATGTAGGTATCAGAAAAACATTTTCTTTATCGTGCCAACGTTTCGATCTTTTATTGAGATCATCTTCAGGGCTCAATAAAAGATCGAAACGTTGGCACGATAAAGAAAATGTTTTTCTGATACCTACATCACACCAGACCGCATCTCACGATATTTGAATAAATATTTTTGAGTTCACGATCAATTTATTATTTCTCACGAATTATTTTCATTGTTGTCATCCATGTGGCTCTCTCGCGTTTATTATTTTTTCTCATTACATACGATTATTTAAGAAGGAAAATTTGGTATTTTTCTATCACCCTTTTTCATTTATAAACAATTGCACTTGCACTAACAAGTCAAATTGACGGTATAATGGATAATATTTGCTGCCCAGGTACAGGCACGCACAAATATTCACGTTTATGAATACATTTTCACACAACGGTTAACAACTAGATTTTTATGTATAAAATAAGAAAATTAACATAAAAATGGTATGTTTGTATATAAAAAAAAAACCATTGTTTCCTTTAAAATTCGGAATAGAGGACCCAAAATTTTCTGCCGTCCTCTAGCATAATTCTCCTATCTAGTGACGTAGCTACTAACTCTCTATATGTAGCCCAATACCATTTTATTGTTATTCCATGCAATACAAAATCGTTAATTCGTTCAATCGATTAAGTATAAACAGATTTTCTTTGAGTTACGAAGAAATCACAATTTTGAGAATTTTTTTTAGTTTATTTTCAGTCGGTTAATTTTTTTTTAATTTAGTTCTTTTCCATTTCTATGATTCTAAAATTTATTTAAAAAAAAATAATACATAATAATCATTAAAAACGTAATGCTATTTGCTATGAAATTGTTTTACGAAATGTTTCTTTCTCACGTCCACGAATCTGTCCAGAGTTTTGGCAAAATGTTACAGGATTTCTTCCTTTTAACAAATTGAAAAGGAGTCTTTTGGAGTTCGAGTCAAGTCACGGACTGCACAACTATCCTTTGAACGATCGGTTCATTTCCTGCTTGTTACCAGGGCCCGGCCTTCTGCCACTTGCGGAAAATGGAGAAGATAATGGAGCCGTTAAAAGCTTCTGCTCGTAAGCCACTTCGTCAATCTATATTACCTAATAATGTACCTTTAAGATAGGAACAACAACTGGCGTAAAAACTTAATAGAAGCAAAGTGATTCTTGAACAAGAAAAAAGAAAAAGAGTAGAAACTTAATTTGTACGAATGAACAGAGCGATCAGCGTCTCAAATTCGCCGATGTTTCCATCATAGGTCATGAAACGATGTTTTCATAGTCTCAACACAGCAAAAAGATTGTATGTCTAATACCAAATTTAAAGTTTTATGTGTAAAAATGTATATGTAAATATATGTCCTATTCATAATTGCTTACCTTTTAATATATTTTATTTTAATTATTTTTAATCCATAAACCATGCCTTGCGTATCAAAATCTACTAATGTTTTCTATTTTTATTTAGTAATTATATATGTTAATTACATAATACGTTTCAATTGTTTATAACTAACACCCCCTGCTTTTTGCAAGGACTAGTTGTTTTTATGTAACAAAACGACTTCTAAATTCGTTAAGCTGTGGGAATTATTCAGACAAACAACATTAGTTATGCTTGCTACTTTAACAATGTACATTATTCCGTTCTTTTACACCCACGAACGTATTCAATAGCCTTTCTGTAAATTGCATTATTCCAGGCGGAATCTCTGCAATGAAAACGTCGGGGAAATTGGTTTGTTGCTAAATTAGAACAATAGAGTAAAAGTAGATATAATCCTGCCGAATAGTGATAGGTTAAGAAAGACGTCGATCGCTTTTCCTTGGAGAACGAGTGGAAAAGGAAAAATGCAAAACTGGCAAAAAGTCGAGCACATGGTCACTTGTCGAGCGCTTACGCTTTTAAGGCCGTGGCTCAGATTCCCCCACCAGAACTTAGCTATGCCATTGTGGCAAAAAGCCGAAAAGCGGGGAAGAAGTTGTTCACTATACAAGGATGAAATAACGGTCGAGCACATGGTCACTTGTCGAGTGCTTCATGTTTTTAAGCAATACCACTTGGTCTTTTCTATTCGTGCCCCGCTTCTAGGCCTTGAGAGGGCTTTGCAGGTGACGTTTTGGCTTTCTCTGCCTAGCGGCCGTGGCTCAGATTCCCCCACCAGAACTTAGCTATGCCATTGTGGCACCCCCAGGAGGCAACCTGCTGAAACATGGTGGAGGAGCAATATGGCTATCTCGGTAACTATAGCATGATGTTTAGGCGTCACGGCTTACTAAGCAGGCCAGCCTTTTCGTCGCATTACGGTCTTCCAATATTTTAAGCAATACCGGACCTGTCTTGCGTCAAGGCATCGAGCGCAAATCACACCAATAGGATTTTTAAATCGTATTCCCGGTTTTTTCTTTCCCTTCAAATCCCTCCACCTCCTCGCCGTACCATAGTGAGACCACATACGAGCGAACCTCGGTCTCTATTCTAGTTTTACTTCTACTTTTGAGTCCTAGAGTACTTGACGCCTTCCTTCAGTCTCGCTCTGTGAGGGGAGGAGGCCCAAGGAAGGCAAGGGAAAATTCTTATATTTCTTGCTAACATTTTTTTTTGGCTGGGGCTTCCGACATCAAGCATATTTCAGCCCCTAAATAAATCTATATGATCTATATTCTATACTCATTCAAACACTACATTCATACAAATAAATACATTCGTACAGTACACTCATTCCGTTTGTGGAGGAATATCAAGTACCCCACCGACCTATACTTAAATTAAAATAGATTGGGGTCGACGGGGTACTTTTATAAATATTCCGCATTCCCGAACACACACTCAGTCGCTTTCATCGTTCCAGGGGCGATGATGACGTTATATTTTACCATCACCCCTCGCCTTTCACGCTAATAAATACATGCACTTAGACAAAATATACAGACACAACTCACAATACGTACTATATACAATAAAACATCCCAATTTCCCCTAAAAAAGCGCAACAGGGGATTCTGAAACTCTGAAAACGTTTGTCCTTTGTTAAAAATACCACAAGTTTTCCACGTTTCCCACATATTTGCAGTATTTTCTCAATAATATTTGAATGTTATTTTTAATTACCTAATTTAGTGGTCCGCTTGACCAATTGATACATTACAATTAATTTATGGTTTTAGTTGAGATGAAAAAAAGTTAATGGCACGAGCGGGATTCGAACCCACGATCTTCGGCTTGATACGCTGCTGCTCTACCACGAACTATCGCGATCTCGATCCACTCGGACATCAACTTCCTATCTCAATCTCACTCGTATCGAGGTCACGATAGCTCAAGTGCTAGAGCAGCGGCGTATCTCGCCGAAGATCGTGGGTTCGAATCCCGCTCGTGCCATTAACTTTTTTTTCATCTCAACTAAAAACCTTAGTTGTTATTTTTAATGCACGTAGTACAGTTCAAGTTGCGGAAGTTACAAAATGAAAGCTTTGTAATTTGCTGGTTTAGAAAACTAATGATTTTTTTAAAATCGTTATGTTAAACTGTACTTCGAGCATATTTAAGATATATATGACTTGTAATGTATTAATGTAATATGCAAATATTTATGTAATATGTTGAATTAAATTGAGCTTTTCAATTCAGCATACAACTGCTACATTTGTAGCATTACTATAACATTAGACTTGCGTTTTCAGTTCAAATGTAAACATTGTTATGTTAAGAATTTATTTGTATTATTGTATTTATGTTAAGAATCGGCAAGTTTTAATTTTCAACAATTGTTCCTGAATTGGAAAACAGAAGAGTAGGGGAGTTATCGATATATATTTTAATCAGCATCCCTTCTTTAATAAGTTGGGTCGGGTTTAAGTTACCTCGGGGTGGGAATTTGTTTTATTCCGACGATCAGGTAATTTTCCCTGTACAAGCCGTTTCACAGAGGATCCTTGGAAATATACATATACATAATGGACTAAACAAGCCCAATTCCGCTAAAAGGTTCTGTCGGTTTTAACCATCTGGCAAAACCATGTTGGGTTTATAAACCGGCGGTCAGATGTGTTTAAAAAAAACGATAAAAGTCATAATTTCTCCACAAAGAAATATTTATAACTGTGCGTTTATTTTATAGATTATTGCGACGGATAAATGAAAAAAAGCAAACGTTATAAAAAAACAAACAGTTTGTTCCTTTTAGATTCTGGAAGTTAAGCAAGCATTTCATGAATATTTTTTGACTGGCATCACTATAAATATTTTATTCTTACAGGAAAGAAAGTTCAACTACCCGTTGGGTGTCGCGAAAGAAGTGTCCAACTACTCAACAATACTTTCTCCATAGTCACAATTAAAAATATCCCGGGATCCGCATCCTCAACCTCAAGCCGGCAAATACGGGTTGGTCATATTAACCAGTGGCCATTTCGTTCCGGACTCTTAGCCATAGGTGTCCAGAGAATCATTAACGTCCGTACCTAGGGTAAAGAGCCCTTACCGGACAGTCCGATTCTCAAAATGGGTGCTGACGCACACAGTAGAGGCTTCGCACCCCGAAGGGCTGTTACCACTACTCACCTCGTCAGAATGGTTAATGCCGCACGTAAGGCCAGCTGACCGAAATACATCGGCCTGCTCTCCCGCGTACTCCCTAGATAGAGAAGGCGACTCTATCTCTCTGAGTGTAGAAGCTTCCCTAGCGAAGAAACTTCCGGGAACGCCCCGAAATCGGTTTCGGATTTAAGTGAGATTGCTACTCACCCCCAAGATGAGCACTGCCTACGGTCAAAGTTCTCATATATCTCAGCCTACACCTCCCATGCGCATTCG
The DNA here is from genome assembly GCA_039619505.1 of Cimex hemipterus. Classification (NCBI taxonomy): domain Eukaryota; kingdom Metazoa; phylum Arthropoda; class Insecta; order Hemiptera; family Cimicidae; genus Cimex; species Cimex hemipterus. The sequence goes on along the minus strand of CM077106.1, from coordinate 11,759,150 downwards.
AGGGACGCCATAGGCCAAGCCTAGGTGGTCCGATCCTTCGCTTCCCCAAGGGTACCACGCCGGTCGTACGCACAATCACTAACCGCTCCCACCGCTCACTCACGCCGATATTGGAAACAGATTAACCAGTGGCCACCGAGGTTCACTTATTCTAAAGTAATTCCAGAAAAGAAAACTTTAAAGTAACCTGTTATTCACCAAAATTGACCTTCCTCTGAAATCCTGAATACTACTTTTATTTCATTAATCCTAAACATTAACTTCAATTAATTATTCATTTTAACGAAGACCTTACATAAAACGATTAATTAATTGAAAGAAGTAATTTGGTCGAACAGACCACTAAACATAATAGATTTACTAGATATTAATTTTTTTCCGTTTTCCCCTGAGAGATTTTCAGTATGCTGTACCCACCCCACCTCAAACCTAATAAAGCTTATAGATTCCAGCTGATTAGCCAGCAACTGAAACATCTTCCAAAGGAATCCAAGATGATATTTATTAGGGATTGATTAAATTAAGTCCTACATACAACCTAACGATTTAATGATTTAAATTTAAAAAGATTTTAATAGTATCATAATTCTGTTAGTGGTTCTAAGAAACGCTGGAGGACTGCTTACATTAAAATAATTATATCCCAAAATGTCAAATCCGACATTCATTTCGCATTTTGCACCTGTCATTCAGCCGTCCAGTAATGCCATCGTGTTGTGGATGTTCTGTTCCCCTTGAATTGAGCAGTATTGTTTCTTGAAGGCATTTCTTGATGTGTCCTAGGTTTTTGATCACTTTTGACATGACGACTCTTGCTTTCAATGTTGAAAGACAACTTTACTGCTTCCCGCTGCCTAATTTTTCGCAGAAGCCTGTCGGCTACTTCAGAGTCATTGAAATGGTGGCGTCTCCTTCCCAAGTACCAATTCCTTGCTGGTGTGACTCAAGGTAGCGTTCTAGCTCCCACACTTTACCAGCCGTACAAAGGTCACATCTCATCCCTTTATTAAACGCCCATCGCTCCTCTCAATTTTGTCTTTTCCACTCAAAAACTTCAATAACACCATACGTTACTGAAGTCTTTGTAATAAAAAAAAAATCAACTCCGAAAAATTGATCCATATTCCTCGTAAAATGACCCACCCTCCCGTTTACTTCACTGTCTCCCTTTCTATTGCGGAAAAGGTTACAGTTTGTTTAATGTTCGTATTGTTTATGCGGACATCAAGATGTACAAATAAATTGCCTGAGGAACCGTTTTAAAAAAATGTTTGCATTCGATGAATTGAAGCCGTGTACCCTTGGCCAACAATCAAAATTTTCACCAGTTTTCGTGGTCCGCTGGCCCAATTGAAATCTTTCAATTTATAAAATTTTTTAGATGAGATAAAAAAGCCATTGTTAGCTGGATTCGAACCCACGATCTTCGGCTTGATACGCCGCTGAACTATCGCGACCTCGATCCACTCGGACAATTCCAATCTCAACTGCACTTTTGAATTTTCTCTCTTTTTTGCCATTTTTCAAATGTCGTGTAATCTATTTTATTCTCGGCGGCAAGTGAAGTTTAGTGAAGTTACATCATTTAATTCGTTTAATTCACTAGTTTTCGTACTACACTTGACCAATTAATATCTTTCAATTAAATAAGGTTTTTAGAAGAGATAAAAAATCAGTGTCACGAGCAGGATTTTTTATCTCAACTAAAAACCTTAATTAATTGGATTCAGAATTTTATAGTTAATTGTAACCTAGTGGAATGTATCCCTAATATACTGCAAATAAATTTATTTATTATTATATGTTTGGTGTTTGGTGAAGCCAGAACACACAACAATCACACAATGCAGAACACTGAGCCCTGAAGATGATCTCAATAAAGATCGAAACGTTGGCACGAGAAAGAAATCGTTTGTCTAAAACCTACGTCACACCAGAATGCATCTGAAGATTTCCGAACAATTTATTATTATATCATATTTTATTTTAAAATGGACACTGTTCCAACTAGCCAATAATTCCTGTTCCAAGAATTAAATTTTAAGTTTTTTTCAGACATCTTTATCTAAGAAAATATTTTTATTATAAAAAGCTAAATTTGACGTTTAAATTTAATGTTAATACATGCATTTTATGACAGATGTTCTAATTTATCCAGTATCGGGGCTGAATTTATTATAACTACAACTCCATAATTATGCAATAGCAATTATTAAATTGAAGAAACAAAATGTGAGCAATGCAATTAGCTAGATAAAACGATCTGTAAAAACCGAAAATACTCGAAATTTCTAAATTTTTGTTGAATAAATTAAATGTAAAATGTAATGAAAAAAATGGTATTGCTATAAAATACATACTTTTATTTCGAGGGGAAGAGTTCAATGCTGGACCCTGGATTCTGAAAAATAAAAGAGCGAATCAGACTTTTGGCTACTCGAATATTACTTAAATGTTTTATTTTGATTATGAAACACGAGTCGGAGAGACATCTCTATTGACAAAAATTACTGCTGTTCCAGATGTCACGTAATGGCTTCACGTTTACTTTAAAACACAAGCACTGTAAGGATTGTTTTTCTTGTAAATTAAGCATACTTGCGCTATGAGAGAGTTTCTACTACGGCAAATGACTGTTTGAATGGGCAAAGTTTAACCATTCCGTACGGTGTAAGATCCTGGATGAGAATTCTGAAAAATGTTCATTCCAAGACGAAATGTGTTACAGCGGCGTAAAAAATGTATCAAAACAATTTTGAGATTCGATAAAAAATAAATATGATAAACCAGAGATTTAGAAAAATGTATTTTTTCGTATTGGCGTTTGAAATTTAAAATAATACTAACTATGTATTTCTTATTACCAATGTACGCTGTTAATCAATACAGTAAAATTTAAAGTTTATCATATACAATATTCGTCTTAGTATTTTTGACAATGTGTAAACATTAGTGACAATTAATCGATATTTATTTAGAAATCGTGAGATGCTGGCTGGTATTGGTTTGAGTAAAACATTTTCTTTTTGTTTCAGCGTTTCGACCTTTATAGAGATCATCTTCAGCGCCTGGGATTTATAAACAAACATTGTTAGAATTTTACAATACATAATATGTATTGTCCTATATTATAGGAAGTGAAGTTTACATTATGATATATAAAATTTTGAATGTATACAATGCTAAAATATTTTTGAGTTAAATATATAAAATGCTAAAAAATTTTCGACTTAAAAAATGAATTTATATAATTTTTGTGTTATTGTTGGCTCCTTTCGTCTCAAAGAAGCCGGCTTCTCATTGAAAAATCACTTTCTGTCCCGATTCCTTTCCCCACCACTTCAAACTCCAATATACACATCAAACAGCAATATCTCACCGGCATTCTCCACACGACTCACAAGAACGATGGGGGCCGCGGTAGCCGAGTGGTTAAGGCGTCAGACTCTCGGCTAGTAGACCCCGCGGTCGTGGGTTCGATCCCCACCGTCGCCTCTGGAATTTTTCTGACGCCTAAGGGGACCGGTGGCCGCAATTAAAAGAAATTGACACGGCACTCATCAATGAAAGGGGCGGGACCGGGTCTCAGCGACCCTGAACCTGGTCCCAACCTCCTTCAAAAATGAGTTTCTTCGATGGAAGAACACTGGTACAACGGGGGCTCAAGTTCACTTTGTTTTGTGAGCCCTCCCCCAAAAATGGAGCCAGGGTATAGTACAATAATCTGTACAGCTGCAGAGCTCAGTCCCTGTTATCCATCCATCCACATCCACATCCATCCACAAGAACGATACGTCTGACACGGAAAACAAACACTTGAGTGAGATTAAATACTTTGATTGAATCTAACATTTTTCTAGCATTGTATAAATTCATTATTTCTTTTGTTTTTAATCTAAAATCTAAAATGTTTGGTTATAAACCCCAGGCCCTGAAGAGGATCTAATCTATAAAGATCGAAATGTTGGCACGATAAAAAAAATGTTTTCCTAAAACTTACAACACATCTCACGATCTCCGATTACTCATTTTTTATATTGTCATTCTAGTGGGAACTCTATTATTTAAATCTTTTATGTTCAACATTATATATTTAGGTTATTAAGGTTTTTAATTGGGATAAAAAAGCCAATGGCACGAGCGGGATTCGAACCCACGACCTTCGGCCTGAGACTCCACTACTCTATCTATCTTAATTTCGATCCACTCGGGCACTAACTTCCCATCTCAACTCTACATTTAAAATTTTCCCTCCTTTTTTTCATTTCCCTTGCTGCCGAGAATTCAATGGATTATACGACATTTGAAAAATGGCAAAAAGGGGTGAAAATTCAAAAGGTGAGGTTGAGATGGGAAGTTAGTTCCCGAAGGGATCGAAGTCACGATAGCTCAAACGGTAGAGTAGGGGCGTATCTAGCCGAAGGTTGTGAGTTCGAATCCCGTTCATGACACTGACTTTTTATTATAACCAAAAACCTTAATTAATTGAACGATGTTAATTGGTCCAGCGGCAAAAAATAGTGATTTATATTTTAGCGAGATCTTTGTTTTTGTGAATGTTTTTACAAAATTTAGTAAGTTATTTTACACCTTTCTTAGCTATCCAACCTCTAATAGAATTGTATTTATTAGCTGAACCCTCTGCTTCCGTATTCCGTTAACGCCAGGTACAGTGTAGCCTTTGTCTATACCTAAATACAAATCCCGTGTTTTGAACGTGTATTTTTCTCAAACGATTTTTATTTTTCAATCTCAATTCCCCCTTTATCCGTTTACTCCCTTGTAACGTTCACGCTCAATCATTATCGATAATTCATGTGCTTTGCAATTTTTTGTGTAGCGTTCGTTTGTAAAAAGTAAAGCCCATGTGTTCTGCCAAAAGATAGATTGATGTTGATTGAGTACCTCCATAACCTCTTTACATCCAGTTTCCTTTATCGGTGTAATCAATAATGTCTGCATCAAACTAAATTCTTTGAAAAACCGCGTTTCCTATGTTAATTTTTATAAACATATACTGAGCGTTATAAAAGCTAGAAACGTTCTATATTTACACTAATGAAATTTATTTTTTTTTTTTTTCGCTGAATTAAGAAATGTAATTTAAAAACCTGCCTCATGGATGTTAAAGAATATTAGAAAATATAAAACAACATATTCATAACCGATTAATGTACTGAAACTATCATTTTTAAGTTTTTATAAATACACTGAAAATGCGTTGAAACCGAAAGTGTTTAAAATATAAAAACTGAAATTAATCAAGCAAACCGAAATGGTTGGAAATTCTAAACCACAAGGACTTTAATTATAATTATTTCGTACAATGATTACGAAACAGCCGTCTTGACTGTTTGTTTTTCGTTAGCATAAAATTATGGATTGTTAATATACCATATATTTCTGTTTAAACCCGCGGAATACATTTTTGTTTGTTCGACCACTATATTAATTATGTTTGTTAAACTGTATCTTTTTGGAGACCGGATGTTCATAAATTGTTGAACCGGTGATGGCCGGTGAGGAATGAAGTATTTCAGACAAACCACGTTTTCCATTTTTTGAAATGTTTCCCCTTTATTCTGGTCATTTTCAGAGCCAGGGTGAATTGTAAATAAATGTTGATTGGAAAAAGTATAGATGTAAATAATACAATAAATACTTGGTTATAAATTTATATAATTTACATCTGTATTTAATTTTTTCTATTCAATATATGTTTCGTATTACACCCAGGTTCTGAAGATGACCCGAATAAAGGTCAAAACGTCAAACGTTTCTTTCATAAATTAAAAGACTAATCGCCTGTATTCCTACGTTAAAAAAGAGTATGGTTCATGGGCAAGAGAGCGCAGAGAAAAAGGCGAATTGTTTACTAGTTTACTTGCTGAAATATTCAAACCAAATGAAAACATCAATGCCGGATTACTTGAAGTAACAACCACTCCAGAAGAAGAAAATAGCTTGTTTTATATACAAAAGTAGCACAAGAAATTAAAAAATTACCTGCTAAAAAAACTCCAGGATATGACCTTATCACGGGAGAAATACTAAAGCATTTACCAAAAAACTGTAAAGTTAAATTAACAGCTGCAATCAAACTGAAATATGTTCCCAGCATCTGGAAATTCGCAGAAGTCATTAAAACGAAATAGGAAAAGAGGCGAAAGAGGAGAAATCATATAGACAAATATCACTACCACCGACAGAGTTTAAACTATTTTATTAATATGAATAAAACACATTGTAGAAAAAAAGAAAATTAGCCCCAACCACCAATTTGAATTTCGAACAAGTCACTCAACAATATACCAAATTTACCGGGTAACGGATCTAATAGAAAAATCTCTTGAAGAGAAACAAAATTGATTTCCTATATTCCTTGATATCTCGCAAGCTGTTGACAAGGTCTGGCACGAAGGACGCACCAATAAACTAAAAGGTATGCTACCAAAGCAGTCGATATTATCAGTTCTTACCTAACTGACAGGCCGTTGAGTGTCAAACAAACATATCAATATTCAAAACTAAAAACTTAAATTCAGGAGTGCCACGTGGTAGCATATTAGGTCCACTGCTTTACTTGTTGTACACCAGTGATTTTAGTAAAATAGATAGAGGTAAAATTGCTACGTTTGTAGATGACACAGCGGTGATAAGACTAGGACCGATTATCACCCATTTAACCAAAATCTTCCAAAATGCAACGGGGGCGTCGGTGGCCGCGAGGTTCAGTCTTTGACACGGCGCTCATAACTGTAAGGTAAAGGTCCGTGGTTCGAATCCAACATGTATTTGAACCCGACATACTTATAAATCGGCTTTTTTTCTCAAAAACACCTGCACCCTGAGGGTATATATAACCTCTGCTGTTGTGAACCCTCATAAAAAATAATTTAAAAAAAATAACATAAACGAATGAAAAACAAACAAAAAAACTGGTAAATCCAGCTAAATCATGATAATCTGATCAACAGAAACAAAAGTTTGACCATGTTCCGTCGGGCACAATTCAATACAATACAGCTAAATGTCTGGGAATGACATATGCCAAGTTGAGATGGAGAGAACACGTGAAGGAAAAAAAGGCAGAGATAGGTTTAAGGTACAGGCAACTAAACTTGTTGATAGGACGTGGCACCAACCTCGGTGTACAAAATAAAATATTATTACTGTATACAACTAAGGGGTTGTACCAAATACAGCAATATCAAAATCGTACAAACTTCCCAAAATAAAATCTTACGTAACATGGTCAACGTATCTTGGTGCATAAGGAATAAGGAATCTTAAGATGCTTGAAGTAGAGGCGGAAATACGAAGATTTGCCGTCAAACACCAGGCTCGTATCAGCCAGCACGAGAGTGCGGAAGCGACAGGAGATGTGAGAGTATAACCGAAACCCGGTCAGAAGATTAAAAAGAACAAAGACATATAAACTTGTGTAGTAAAAATGAAGAGTGAGTGAATTGTAAATTTTGGTTTTGGTTGAGATATAAAAGTCAATGGCACGAGCTCACGACAGCTCAAGACGTAGACTGGCGGCGTATCAAGCCGAAGATCATGGGTTCGAATCCCGCTCGTGATACTGACTTTTTTATCTCAACCAAAAACTTTATAGTTGTAATATATTAATTGGTCAAGAGGACCAGAAAATTAGTGTATTTTGTAAATTTTATTGTACCAATGAGTTTATAAGAATGTAAGCATTCATTTATTCTATATTATTATTGTAAAATTAATGGTCGGTCTAATAAAACCAGTTTTTATAAATACATTTTATTAGTAAAAAAAAATATTTCTTTCATAAATACTCCATTCTTGATCGTACCCCACCAGTCAAACAAATTATATTTGTTACTACTGGAATTAAAATATTGTATACATTGTATCCTTTTTAGATGGCCCGGATGAATTTATCGTGAAGCAAGATTTTAATATTTTTAGTCTGGTTCCAAATGTTTATGTTTTTTGGGAAAAATTTCACTCAAGCCCAGTTCATCGTCAAAATTTTAAACACGATCCTGGCATACCATTTAAGAGATGTTTTACTCTGAAAACCAAATAAATAATCGGATTTTACATTAGTCAAAAAATGACAAAGTTACGGAAAAGGTTTGTGGGGGGGGGGGACAGTCATTGAAGAGAATGTATTTACCACATGAATTTTAATTTGAAGTATGATCACTAATTTGGTCAAGGTATAGAATCTAATGTTGCCAACTTACATTTTCAGACAAATTATCAACAACATGGACTTAAATGAAGTTATTAAATGTTTATTGTTAATGTTAAATGAATTTTAGTGAAACTAGCTTACTAGGCAGAGGAATACATTAGTTTAATTCGAACATTCCGTGGATATATATGCGTTTAAATTAACTCGGATTGTCCGGCGCTTACAACTCACAATCAGCTCAGTTGTTCAAGTTAGATAAAGTAGTATAATGGCAATGCTCGAAGGAAAATGCAAAACGGCCAAATTTATATTGTATTTACTGCGGGATTTTCTTAAACACGCCATCGGCGACGATCCGTTTCATATTGACGATTTGGCATATCGGAGGAAGCTTTTACACTTTCGATAACCTCCGTTTTAATATAGAAAAAAGTTGGCTCGCTTTCATATTTTATAAGCGGCACGGTGAGACCTGATCTGGATAGATCGTGATATATGGAGAGAAAGAAAATTGTAAAAGTTTTTTCATCTCGCTAAAGACAGACAAGAGACAAGGAAAACTTCGTGCCCGGCCTATGCGCACGATTTCGCGATTCGAAGCGAGGAAATTAACGTGATTTGTTACAACTGGAAACGGTAAAATCGGCGAGCAGATACGGGCTATCAAAGTGCACTCGTCAGCAAAACTGGGATACATAAATATCCGCATGAGGCGTCCAGATGAATCTAAAAGCCGATATGTCTCTCTTCGGTGCCAATAGAATTTATCTTGATACAGCCGAGAATAAATAGAACGGCAGAAATGACCTGGGGCCGGAGATATATTTATTAAGCCATCCCTCGCCACCCAGAACAAATAGAGATGGATCATAGTTGATACATTCTCGCGACTCTTTTCGCGATGAGCCGATTATCATCAGCCATTAACGTTCTAACGTTGGTCTGCTTGTATACCAATAAAAACAACGTTATTATCGAATAAATTAAAAATGTATTCATGTAAAAAAATTAAAATTTAGAAATAGAAATTAGAAAAAACACAACTTATTTCACTGCTCTATATATTTTAATTGGATTGATAATTAAAAGTTAAAAACCCATTGTTAACATGGCATAAAAATGATAGTTTATGTTACTTTGTATTATTATATTTTACACCTGCCATGTAAAAAAATCAATGGCACGAGTGGGATTCGATCCCACAATCTTAGGCCAGATACGCCGCTGCTCTACCACGTGAGCCATCGTGACCTCCATCCATGCGGGCATAAACTTCCTATCTCAATCGCACCTTTTGAGTTTTCCCTCCTTTTTCCCATTTTTCGAATGACGTGTAAACGGATCAAATGGGATATAACATTTTTGAACAATTACAGTTAATTAAGGTTTTTAGTTGAGATGAAAAAAAGTAAAGGGTACGAGCGGGATTCGAACACACGATCTTCGGCTAGATACGCCGCTGCTCTACCACGTGAGCTGCTGTCGTGCCCTCGATCCAATCGGGCACTAATTTTTCATCTCAACCCCACCTTTTGAATTCTCCGTCCATTTTACTATTTTTCAAATGTCGTGTAATCAGATTTGTTTCTCGACGACAAATGAAATGGCCACGGAGAGCTTTAGTGAAGTGTACTTCATTTAACGAATATAATTTTCATTTTTTCACGATCTCAGTCTAGATCCTTCCGTTATTTCGCGAAAATTTAATATTCGGGTTTAATTGTTGCTCCATGTCCCCCCACGGGGAAAACCTTGCTATTTTGTTCTTAATAATTTGTAAACATAGAAAACATGATCTTTTGAAGAATAAATAAATTACAATTAATTATGGTTTTAGTTGAGATAAACAAAGTCAATGGCACGAGCGGGATTCGAACCCACGATCTTTGATTAGATACGCCGCTGCTCCACCACTTGAGCTATCGTGACCTTGAGCCGCTCGGACATTAACTTCCCATCTCGTATCTACCCAAAGATCCTGGGTTCGAATCCCGCTCGTGCCATTGACTTTTTATCTCAACTAAAAACCTTAATTAATTATAATGTATTAACTGGTCAAGGGGTCCACGAAATTAATAATTTAAAAATACACAAAAGTTTGGTTTAAACATAACTAGCTATTGCCGCCAGTCCAAATAAAAAAAAAATTTAAAAACGTTTGTAAAAATGAGCAATAGAATAATTATTCCGCTGGAAAGGATGGTTCTATGTTAACATTACTTAAAAAAAGCTGTTTCGTTTGGGTTGTAAACTTTTATTTCAATAGGCTCACATTTCTAAAAGAAGAGCAACAGTACAAGAACAATAGAGAGAAAAAATTTATATATTCAGCTAAAGGATATAGCCATGATAAACCCTTCAGACATTGGTTAATCACAGTTATAGTATCATAATTTATAATTTCAACTGATAATGCAGGAAACAAAGTTAATTAATAATACAGAAAGAAGCACAAAGGTGTTTGTTAAAAGACGACAACACAACCAAAGTACATTCTTCAGTGATAAAAGAAAAAAAAAACAGTTGGCCGAGATGGATGAGAAGAAGTTCGCTTAATAAAGGGCACGTGCACCCCCAAAAAATGATAAATATTCCAGGAAACATTAGAATTAAACAGGGAACATTTCTCTTTACTTGATCATTTATCAAACGTGCTTGTAATTTACGTGCATTAACTCTCCTCTTGGTTTAAAGAACCACTTGAGGATTTTTTTAAATAGAATTTCTGAAGGGAAAGATGGTCTCCAGGGTTGGATAACATAACAAGTTGACGATTTTTCCTTGGGGAATGGTTCGCTTCAAGGAAAGTAGTATAAAATGAAGGAGGAAATAAGAAAATTTACAAAATTTATCTGTATTCGTCGTTATGCTCAATCGGTTCTTACTGAATCTATCATGTTGTATAAAAGTTTTATGACAATTACTATTGTTCAACTATGTAGTACTAGTAAAATGTAATTGAACCGCAAGTAAAATTCGAAATTTTAAAAAAAGTATAATTTATATGTTTTTCTAAATATAAAGCAACTTTATTTTTGACATCATTCATGGCCCGATGTATTGTGCTGGCTATCATTTTCAATTATGTTTGTTATATTAAAAAATGACTCTTAATTGCTGATATATAGTTTAATCAACACATTAATCATCCCTTGTCGGAATAATTCTATCGTGACTGACGATATTACTAACATAAGAAATGCTAAAATGATAGTGTAATATATATATATATATATATATATATATATATAATTTTATTATATTACTGTATTTGTCATTGTACATATGAATAAATAAAAAATACTTGCTTACATATTTTATATAATTATTCAGAAATCGTGAAATGCGATCTGGTGTGATGTAGGTTTCAGGAAAACATTTTTATTATCGTGCCAACGTTTTGATCTTTTATTGAGATCATCTTCAGGGCTCAAACTGTTTGTCTTCTGTGTAATTGTGCCATTCTTGCGAGTCTTGTTGAGAGTGCTGATGATGATGATGATGTTAATAAAGATCGAAACATTGACACGATAAGGAAACCTACATCACACCATACCGCATCTCACGATTTCTGAATAATTATCGATTAACGGTCACTAATCGTCACATATTTTTTATATTTATATCATCTCAGAGCCAGCATTAAGCCGGTAGATACATGTTAATAGAAACACCAGCACACAATATGAGGGTAAGTCGTGAGTTTTCCAGGCTATCACTCTTTTAGAATATTTGCTGAGACTTACTTACTGCTTAGACAGTTATGTTAAGATGAATCGAGAGTTGGGTAAGGAACTCTTGGAAGCAGGATCGAAGAAGCATTTTGACAAAAAGAAAGATAGCGATCGTGAAGTAGCATGGAAATAACTGGTTTAAAGTCATAGGGTAGGAAGAAATTTGATACGCTAGATGGCTAATCTGAATCCGTGTTTTCAGAGAAGTGACAGTAAGTTTTTATTGAAGGTGGCTTTTAGCGTTGAAAACAGATTTGGCAGTTTTGCTGGACGTCATTTAAATCCAACTACTGCTTGTTAATTGGAAATGTTTACGGTGTTTAAGGGACTTACTTCATATGTGAGTACGAGTTGGAAAGAAATCTTAAGAAAAAGAATTATTTTATCAGTCACACGACGTAGTTGAAGCATTCAACGCTAGGACGAATTTCTTTTGAACATGAGAAAAAAAAGACTCAAGTGAACGTATATTAAAAAGTAGGTCGTCGTGTTCCCTAGGCGTATTGAACAATGAAATTTTGAGGGTTAAATAAAGGAGAAACTTGTAGGGTGAAGCTTGAGAGATAGATAAATAAATATATTGAGAGAGAGAGGAGAAAGAGAGAGAGAAAGAGAGAGAGAGATTGACAGACAGACAAGCAGGCACACAGAGAAACGGACAGAAAGGGAAATAAAAACGGATCTACATTCTAGAGGTCATAAAACTGATCTTTCAGCAATGAAAAAAAGTAAGATAACGCCCTAATCAGATCCTTAGAATCGGGCTCATTGTAAACAGATAAGCGCGACTTTGATGTTATGTCAATGTTAAAAAGGATGGGACCAAGAATGCTCCCTTCTAAGAAGACATCCTGAGTTAGCTCATTTACGCTAAGTTGGTAGCAAGCGTTCACAGCGAACGTCAGACACCATTCAAAACCATATTCTTTGCCCTCAAGAAGAAACTGAAGTTAACAGATTTAAAAGGAATTTATTAAATTAAATTACATGTTCCAGTTAGTCCTAGTTCTTTGTTGACCAAAGTAATTATATAAATGGAATTATAATTTTTTGTGAAAAGGGGATCGATATGATGTCCAAAAGTGGACTCGGAAACTCGGACGACCTCCCCGAACACATGCCATGTCCAGATTTTCGTTGGATAGCGTCGAGTACGGTAGAAAATACATATAGAATTTGGAAAAGTGAAATTATACAATGAAAAAAATTATATTTTATAATCTATCAAAGTATTTCTACTCACTCAAAGTGTTTGTCTTCTCTATATCCAACATATATAAGCATGAAACAGTAAAATCTCACTGGCACTCTCAACACGACATGGCACAATTACACAGAAGACAAACACTTTGAGTGAGTAGAAATACTTTGATAGAATATAAAATATAATTTTTTGCATTGTATAAATTCCCTTTTCCAAATTCTATATGTATTTTCTAAATGTAAATTATGCTTGTAAATCCCAGGCCCTGAAAATGATCTCAATAAAAAATCGAAACCTTGGCACGATAAAAAAATGTTTTTCTGATACCTACATCACACCAGACCGCATCTCACGATATCTGAATAATTATCCATTAACGGTCACTACTCTCTACACAAAATGAATTTAACTATTGTGCAATAAATTTTGTTTTGCTCATAGAATTTTACTAACAATTTATTTTATGGTTTTACTCATACACTGTTTTTGTCGAGTAGCGTCAGAAAAGGACACTTATGGTTTGTGCCGGTTATTTCAAACAATGTGTATGTAATATTGTCGTTATATTAGTTACAACATTCTTATTCTACTCTAAACCGAGATTGAAAAACACAGTTTTTGCACAAATTATTTAATGGTTAAAAAGAAAGTTGATCAAAACACCGGAATAACTTTATTAAAAAAATGAAGTTTAACAAACAATTTATTACACGGTTGTGCCCATAAAATTAAACACACAATTTATTTCGAGGTTTTGTTCAAAATAGTGCATTACGAACAAAACGAGCAATTTTGTGACTGTACGTGGCGTGCGCTTGACGTCTCATAAATGTGCACACTGTACCAAAACGTGACAGGTGTCGTGTATCATCGGGTGTGTTCCACACTTATGGGGTGAGTTCGAGTCGCGCTCGTGACGCTAATTTCCCAACTCAACCACACTTGACATAAAAATTATTAATGAATTTAAGCATTTATTAAAAATAAAATTATCTTACTAGGTTTTTTTACAACAATGCATGAGATAGGGTTATCATGATGTTTCCGCAATTGTATGCCGTAATCGTACAATAATCTAATTTATTTATATTTATTTTCGACATTTGTATGGTATAAACGTTAATAAATTACGATTATTTGGAATCAACTGTTAAATTGTTGTTTTGTTTCATTCGGCGACATTTATTCAAATCTGCTTAAACGGATTCGAAGCATTTCATTAATTTATTCAGTACATTACTTACCTATACCGCCCCCGTCACCCAAGGGAAAGCTTCTACCTTTCATATATTTATGAGACGATTTGTTCCTCAGATTAAACGAGAAGCCGCTGCCAACCGCAAGCACGCCTTACTTTCTTACATCAAAAATTAACCGAACGGAAGCCGCAGCTTCTTCTTCAATATTCATCGGAACTTAATTGAACCGTTTTCAATTTGTCACAACCCCCTCGATGCAAGAGTTGTAGTCTAACTTTAAAAATAAATTTATTACGTACATCTATATATTCTCTACTTTATGATTATGAATTCACTATTTTCATCGTCGCTCGACCAATTAATTACGGTTTTCAGTTGAGACGTAAGGTAGGAGACTCGTAAGGTGAGGTTGAGATGGGGAGTTGATGTCCGAGCGGATCGAGGTCACGATAGCTCAGGTGGTACAGCAGGGGCGTATGTAGCCGAAGGTCGAGGGTTCGAATCCCTCTCGTGCCATTAACTTTGTTCGTCTCAACTAAACGCCGTAATTATTTATGATTATGATGGGAGTGTGTAGAGATTCGTCACCGTTAACGGATAATTATTCAGATATCGTGAGATGCGGTCTGGTGTGATGTAGGTATCAGAAAAATATTTTCTTTATCATTTGGATCTTTTATTGAGATCATCTTCTCTCAACACGACCTGGCACAATTACACAGAAGACGAACACTTTGAGCCCTGAAGATGATCTTAATAAAAGATCGAAACGTTGGCACAACAGAGAAAATGTTTTAATGATACCTACATCACACCAGATCTCACGATATCTGAATAATTATCCGTTAACGGTGACGAAAAATTATGATGGGAGTGCTCAATATTCTGGACTAGGACTGCAATTCGATTGTTGTTAATTAATTGCTGTTTTTTCTATCCTTATTATCTTATCATGTTTTTTAAGTTAACATAAAGTTTAGATTAAATAAAAAATCAATAAAGCATTAATATATTGAAGAATTGAGAAGCAGAAGTGTGTCTAAGATACAAGAACTAAGAAACTGACTAAGAAATTGACCAAAATGTTCAGATACAAATAAACAAATTGTTTTTCACCTCGTAAATGTCAAGAAAAAATTCAGGATATATATTACAAATTAGTCAAGTAAATAATGTATATTTGTGCATTATAGTTGACTGATGTTTTTGATCTCTCGGGAATCCTCGAGGAGAAAATTATAATAATTTAAAATTCCTTTTCATTGTTTATTCCTCTGCTTTTTGTTCAATAACCGTCGTGTAAGCGTCTCTGTCGTAATTTTCCAAATTTCTCATCAATATGCCAGTTATGTTTCTGAGATAAGGAGAAAATGAGAGAGACAAGATGATCTTGACTACGTTGGAAGATGTTAATCCGTCGTATATCCCACCGCGTCCCCCACAATCTTCTATATTATTGAAGAGTCGGCCTTGACGGATTCTCTGATAATCACCTGAATATTCTCTTAGACGATTTCCCTTGTAATAAAATATTGCAAAATATTAAGCGCATGCAGTGTCCCACGTTAGTTTTCAAATTACCTTGCTTTTGTGCTGTAATGACTTCAAGAAGAACGACAAATTCCGCAATACTGTAATTCACAACGGGCTGAGGTCTTGGTTTGAAAGTTTACAACTAAAAATAGCAAAAAAACAACCTATTTACATTACGAATATTAGAAAATTTATAATAAATAATTATAGATGTATTAATTTATTTTTAGTTATATAATCGGTGGTGAATTTTGATAAATCTTGGTATAATAACAAGCTCTCTTGCTTACAGAGAATATATTTCGGGGCTCACGCGTCCCATCTTCAGTGTTAAGTAAACGTTTTAAAAATTAAGGATATTAACGTGCTAATGTTTTTCAAATATATGAAATTGGACGTTGACTTTTCGCCAGCTTGGAACGGTGTGCACCAATATGCACTGCTTACGCCAATCGCCCTTTCGAACACTTCTGGATGCCTCCGGACGGTCGGCGAGTCAGTTGTTGCTTAGAGTTACTGCTGAAAAAATCGTCGTCTAACCCGTGTATTTAAACCCCTTGTTTGTGTGCATTTTATGATTTTCAATTGCCGTTGTCAAGTAAGCATTTCGGGCCAAACGTCTGAATCCGCCGGAGGCCTTGTCTAGTCGAAGGAAAAAGAGGACAACTGTTGCCGATTTGCTTGATCCCGTACGGAGACACGTTGGGGTAAGTGAAAATTCAAATTTATCCTAGTCCACTCCTCGGATTCGCTCTTTCCCATATTCTTTATATTTGGATTTATTTAGCCTTTAATATACAGTCTACTTAACTTGCACCATGGCCCATCCAAATTTATACACAAGGTGTTCGGCTACTCGTGCTACAAACTTTGCCAGTAGATTCTACAATCAAAATGGAACCTCAACTTTCTAATTAACTATGGTCCAAATGTCTACAGTTTCAGAGATGCTGTGTTTTCCGATTTTTAAGATTTCACGACCTTGCTTCAAATAAACAATGATAACTCTAAAATTAAAAGGTTTTCGACAAATCCGTTGATACCTTAAAAAACTACGTTAAATTATGATGTGATTGATAATAAACTTGTAAATGTTCGTGACATAAGCGTTTTAGTAGCGAATTTAAAAAAAAAAAGTTTTTCCAAAGTTGAAAAACCATCCATATGTGAGCTTAAACTACTATTTCCAAGCCTAGAGACAAGGGCATTTCTGAAAGTGTACTCCATTTGATATCCTTTTTATTTTAATTACTTTTCACAAATGAAGAAATGAATAAAGAAAAAACCGTGGTTGAAGGATTGATAAGGTGGAAAGATTAATAGTAATAAATTTTTTTTAAAAAAATCTTAAGGATATTTTGACTGGATTTGTTAAACTTTTTAAAATTTTGATTCGAAATGTTCTCCACCCTTTTAAATGTATTTGCGACGCTCTGCCGTTGGGTTACACTCTGAAAGCCTGTAGATGAAATATATCAGCGCACGTTTCTTTAGAAAATGTAGCTATGGTGTTAACAAGGAACCAAATTGATATCTAAAAACGTTTCGAATGTTAAAACTATTTTATCAAGGAGAATAATACTGCAATAATCCTTCATTAAAAGTTGCAGTTGTGTTGGGAAATAAGTTAAACACTTCCATTAATTCGGTTCCGAACCCAAATTTTGAAAATTCAATTAAAAATAACCTTAAGTTTATTTTTATTTTGTTTAATTTTCCATCTTACCAATCCGGCTGTCACGGTTTTTTTCCATTCCCCCATAAATTTCTACATCTTTTAAAAAAATAATATAAAAACATTACACAACTAAAAAGTTGACAACATTTTTTTAAACCTAAAGGCCAGCAAATTTCAGCAAACTGCATTTTACATCCTTTTTAGTGGAGTAATTTTTTTATATTACTTTTTGTAAAGATGAGGAAATTTATGGAAGAATGGATAAAAAATTTCTGCCGGATTGGTAAGGTGGAAAATTAAACAAAACAAAAATTAACTTAAGGTTATTTTTTTTTAATTTTGGTTCGAAACAGAAATGGTGCAAGTGTTCAACTTATTTACCAACACGACTGCAACTTTTACTGAAAGAGTATTGTAGTATTATTCTCCGTAAAAAAAGTTTTAAATTCAACACATTTCTAGCTATCTTTGTGATACCTTGTTAACACTATAGCTACATTTTATAAAGAAGAATGCGCTGATATACATTTCATGTACAGTTTTGAGGGAAATAACGCAACTGCAGAGCGCCGAAAATACATTGCAGAGGGTGGAGAGCATTTGGAATCAAAATTTAAAATTTTTAATACATTCAGTCGAATTTTCCTTAAGTTTTTTATATTCTATTATTAATTAATCTTTGCACCTTACTACACCTTCAGCCATGGTTCTTCCTCCCTTTCATCTATTTCTTCCTCTTCCGAAAAAGTAAATGAAAAAAGCAACTGCACTACTAGAAAGCGTATTAAATGGAATACGTTTGCAGAAATTTTTTGGTCTCTAGGTGAGAAAATAAGTAGTTTAGAATCGCCATAACATGTTTTTCAACTATAAAAAAAAAATTATTTCAAACTTCTCGCAGTAGGCATATTCTTAAGAAGTCTGTTAAATCATTTTTTACAAATTCTCGGTAAGTTTTTGTTTTATGAGTTTAATACATCCTGTTGGGTATATGAATGTTATTTAATTGTAAATACCGAATGTCTGTTTGAAATTGGTGTGAGTTAATTGTTTTATAAATTGTACTTGCAAGTTTATCGGATGGGGAATTATAAAAGGCTTAACTCTTGGTAACTCCGAAACTGCCGAGATTCGGACAGTAGTTAATTAGGACTTCTTGGTTCCATTTTGAATGTAGAATCTACCGACAGCTTGTACCACGGACTGTCGAATGCCTTGTATAATTGAAAAACATTCAGAAACAAATGTAACTATTTTTTTTTTTTGTTGTGTTTATGTTAGTTTGTAAATATTTGGTTGTCGCTATACATGGAGCCCGATTGGCCAGAAATATATTCATTGCGTGCCAGAGAGATGTTTTTTATTGTTTGAAGTTTATAACAAGCCCGAGATCATAAATAATTAGTTATCGTGAAATGGAAGTTTTTTTATTGCTTAATGATTTTTTAAATTTTCTGTTTATGTTTTACTTATAGATTTTTTAGTCAGTTTTTTAAAATTATTGTATACTTTCGTGGTAACAATTTGCTCCCAACGAAATAAATTTAAAAAAATTACAGGATATTTATGTTCCATATATGTATTTTTTTACTTTATGTAATTCGTTCTACTGAAATCCTCGTAGGGGGACAAATGTATACTAACGTCCTTTGAGCAAGTTGAGCGGAAAGTAGTCGGGGGTAAATTAATTGAGAAATTCCCCATCGTCAAGCGATGCCCAACAAGGAAGGATAAAAGGGAAGACGAAGCAAGAAATCAACTATAAATAGAAATTCGACTCCCGTGAAATTTAGCATGGGAAGCGAACGTATCAGTCGAATAAACACTATCAATAATCTTCATCGCTTGGGAGATTATTGGGTAAGGCCAACGCAGCTGTGCTCATCCCGATATGTTGAACACAGCTTTCCTTTCTTCCTAGCTATCTATTTCCACCTTCCCGGCCGAACATCGTCCTTAGATGGGAAAATTTCCTTCCTTGAGAAAATTTACTATTTATACAATTTGAGAAGGTACGATAATATTTATGGAATTCATTAAGTAACAGTCTCGGGAAACTCTCAAAAACAGGAGTTTAAAAAAAACCGCCCTCAAAAATAACGCGGTCGGAAGAATAATTAAAAGAAAGTTTGCCCAATTAAAACCGACGATATCGCCTATCGTTGTGAATAAAAGGGGGGATAATAATTAATAAACTCCTTAAACTCTACCTGGGAAAAGGAGCTGTTAATGTTTCGCCTTTAATAAATAATTCCTTACGCCCTATTTTCTCGGGTTATTTCTCTTCGGCAAAAGGATTATATTTTCCCGAGGATTGTACAGAATATCTTTCAGATTTTTCCATGAGCGGCAAGTTTTCAGCGTCGTTTCCACCAACTTCAATCCATTTAAACTTCGTTGTAGAAAAAAAAAAAATGAAAAGACTTTTAAAACTTCTTTTTTTTATAATGTCTTCAAAAGTAAAAATGAAAACGCGTCCATTGGTAAAAGTAGATATTTCATCCAGAAAGATTAAATTTCTTTAAATTTCTTAATGTTCCAATATATCTTGAGACGTACAGTTTTTGTAACGACTTTACACTAAAACTAACTTTCGATTAAACAGTTTCTTTTTTTTTTAACTTTTGAAAGAATGTTGCGAACATTCAACATAGATATACTAAAATTTCCTAACGTACTTTTCATTAGGTTGTTCTATTGATGAAAAATAGGTCTTTTCAAGTGATATACATCGTACAAAAACGTACGACTTGAAGGTTTACAAACAGCAATTGAATATACTTTTTCCGGTCGTTTTATTTTAAAACGTTTCCCTAAACAAACCCCGTATAGTTTTATCCCTAATTCTCACGCTATCGTGCGCCATAAATTTTTACAATTTCAACTTTCTTCCCCTTTGGGGTTGGGTCGAGATCCAAAGGGCTTCCGCTGGCCCGGCGGCTTGCGATTGTACCAACTCGGAGGAAGTGCTATTAAAGTTTCTTACTTAGGTTTTCACTTTACTTTTTATTTATTGCCAACAAACGCGAACGTCATCATCAACATCATTTTAATTCATTACGAGGCATCATTACCGTTAACAAATTGTTAGTTAATTCACAAAGTGATATAATTAATCAAATAAGATAGCATCTGTTTTATCTTCTTAATCCACAACGACCACACAATATAACCCAAAAACTAATTAAACTAATTTAAAAGTTTAAAAAAGTTCCCTCATGGAAAACGCAGTCAGCTATCAAATTGGATAACCTACATTAAAGGGGCAATTTAAAACAAGATTAAGCTTTTATAGTTTATTAGCGGAGAGGATTTTACTTTTAAAAATTATACCAAAGTAAAACAAAATAAATATTTTTTCCTCAACTTTTTTAAAATTTATTTGCATCAACAAATTGTATTTCTTAATTGTTGTAATAAAGTATTTAAAAATCTCACTAATGCTATACGAATGAATGTTGGTTTACAATAATTTAAATAATTCCATTCAGATATCCTATTTTAATTAAAAAATAAATGATTATTAAAATGTTTAAATAAATTATATGGTAAAAATAACGAAAGCATTTGTAATGTCAATTTCAAATGGATTTTTTGATGCATTAAGCTCTCGGTTTTAAAACCGTATTAACGTGGTCAATAAAATGTAATTAAATTAATGGAATAAATGGTGAACTTGCGTTTCGCAAATTTTTTTAATACTTTTTGAAGTTATTTCAGCGGAATACGAGACTCATCATATATTTATACCAAGGACTATATGAAAATGGAAAATCCGTGGAAAAAATGGAATAATTTTAGTTTTTAATACGGTTAAGATGTGCGAAATTTTGAAGAGTTTGGTTTCGCCTCGGACACGTCTAATATAGAATTGTTAAACAAAGTTTGTGACCAAATTTTGCACAATTTGGCCGTCTTGTTCCACGTAGACCCCGCAGCCGTGGTTTCGATCTCGCCCTTTTAATTTTCTTTGCGAACTCAGCCATTTGACGACCCCAAAAGCCAGATTAACTGTAAGAATTTTTCGGGCCTTGATAGGTGTTTGATAACGTGAGTTTCTTCTGGCCAAAAAAAATCGATAATTCTACTTATTATTTGATCGTGAGATGCCGTCTGTTGTGGTGTAGTTTTTTGAAAAAAAAATTTCTTCATCGTTCCAACGTTTCCAACTTTATTGAGACCATCTTCCGAACCCGTGATTTATAAACACTGTTTAAAAAACATGTAGGAGGTAGGAAAAAGTGAATTCATACAATGCAAAAAAATATTTATACATCCGACATGTTTTTCTTAAATTTAAACGATGTTTGTAAATCCCAGGCCCTGAAGATGACCTCAATAAAGAACGAAACGTTGGCACGATAAAGAAAATGTTTTTCTTCAACCATACCGCATCTCACAATCTCCATTAATTAAAATTCCAAATTAAGTTTTGTTTGTCCATTTGTCAATTCAGGCGATGTTTATAAATTTCAGCTAATGAGGATGATCTCAATAAAGATCCGAAACGTTGCAGGATGAAATTTTCTTTTCTAAAACTACGCCACAACAAACCGCTTCTCACGATTTAAAAATAATCATCAATTAATGGTCACAAATACGACACGTTAATCCTTGCAAGAACTGTACATGATTACAGTGGTTAAAATCCTCAATTGGGCGGGGGGTAAGCCAGCAGAGAATCATTAATAGACTGTTTTTGATGCATGCCAACAGTTTTTTTTAGTATTTCATCACTCAAAAACGTAAATAATTCTGAAAGAAAGGAATTAGAAAATAACATGGAAAAAGGCAATAGATGCGAGGGAAAAATGGTCTATATATTGTTCATGAAATTTGCTTACAAGAAAATATACAGCGTATACCGTCAGTAGGGCTATGAATAAGTCAGATATTTCATGTAATCTCAACTAAAAATTTTGAGCAACTTGACTCAGTCATATCATTCTTGCCATGTTTATCAGTATGTTGTGTGATATAGTTCTTTATCCTTCCTCCGGGGACCCCTTTACAAATCCCCGGCCGTGTAATTGTTTAATTTTCCAAAGGTCCGACCTCCGTTCTCCTTTGGGATTCTTTCATCAAAAGGGATAATACCCTTTGTAAGTGTGGGGGATGGGCTTTAAATTAAGTCCGCTTAAGCCCCTACACTCCTCCTTTTCAACCACTTACTTTAATCGGTTTAAACATTAAATAACATACTAGTACAGGGAAAAATTGTAAAAGGATTGCTTTGCCTAATAAAACCTGTAAGCTGCACAGATTGCAGTATTTGTTTGAGGGCTTTATTAAGAAAAATGAAGGTTTATTTCTTTTTTAATCCTAGCTTGTTATCATAAAAATAAATACGTATTTATTTGTGTGTAAAACATATATTTTATTTTAAAATGATACGATGCATTGCTGAGTGTACATTTTCTTTCTTTCAACGTCCAATTTAGACAAAATACACTGCCAGGCAAAAAATTCTCCCAATTTTTTTTCGATAAAACAAAATTCTGCCTTTAATTACCAAATCAATAATATTTCTTTATGCTATGTTTTAAATTGGGAATAGCAATCAGACGTAAACATACTTAATCCTCAATCCAAAACAAGAAAAAATTGAGGTTTTCAATGTTTAATTAATTTAAAATGTCTATTCAGTCTCATTTGAATTCTGAAGCAATAAACTGTTCAGTTTCCATTTTTGTTTACCTACTTCCATGATGTTGAAAATTTTGAAATTTTGCGTTTTTCAAACAATTTATAAGCACAAGGAAGTTCGAGGTGTCCAAATTTCTGAACGCTTTGCTGGAAGACGTACGGGCTGATGGCTTTTCACCCCAATTCAAGAAGACCAAGATTGACCAAAACACATGGAGTTGTGCAGCTTGCATGTGCTCGAAAACACTGGCATCGTCTTTAGACGATCCGCTGCTGTACCGTTTACAGATAAAAGCAGATTAGCTCTACGATCCTCAGGTGGGCGTGAAAAAGAAGGCGAAATGAAAAGTTCGAAGGTTTCCGACAGCCAAACTTTTCAACGTAACTTCGGAGGTCTTTGACAGTTCACTATGTTGATGAAATTTTGAAACATCGTACGATGCCTATCCTCGAAGAAATCAGCAAAACTGCTATCCTAATCTCCGTGCACGTGTCGCTCGCGTAGTACAAACGTACCTTGAACAGCATAACATCAGAGTCTTACCAGGATCCGTTTATCCGGACTTGAACTCCATCCAATTTTATGCCATAACCTCATAATAATCCGAATAAGAACACGTCCATCACTTTCTGATACACTCCACGAAATTTAAAATACGCTTCGTGAAAATGGGCTAACCTCCAGCAAAGAGACATTTCCAGACCGGTAGAAAGTATACAAAGGTATCTTCGAGAAGAAATTAAAACAAGAGTAGGAAATACGCGATAATGGAATTTTAATTAAAAATCTAAAACAAATTTTATCTGCCCGTCTTTTTGTATTTTTTTCCAATTTTTCATTTTCCTTAGCAATTTACATTTTTAGACGAAGACTAAATTATTAAACGTTAAAAAAAACTTGGATTAATTCATAAAAATATATACAAATCACGTTATATAAAAGCTGGGTAGAATATTTTGCCTGTCAGTGTATTTTAAAATATTTTTATCAGTATTATATTAATTCCATTAGATTAAATGGCAAAACGGAGTGAAAATTCAAAAGTTTGGTTGAGATGGCAAGTTGGCGCCTGAGAGGATCGAAGTCACGATAGCCCAAGTGGTAGAGCAGCGGCGTATTTAGTCGAAGGTCATGGGTTCGAATCCCGCTCGTGACATTGACCATTTTATCTCAACCAAGAACTTTAAAAAATCTTACTAAAAATTTCTGAATAATCAGTGATATTTCCCCTTTAAAACTATCTATTTTTAAAAACATATTCAAAAGGGTTTCTTCTACTATAAAGTTATATTTTTTCAATTAATTATATTTTGAAATGAAAAAGTTAGCCTCTCAAGCAAGACGCAAACCCACGACCCTCGGCTTTATTTTTTGTACAAATCCGTTAAAATAAATTCACAAATAACTGCTTTATATATATTCGGAATTTTGACTATTTTTGTTTGTGGAAAACTTGTAGCATTCCTTAGCGTTCTTTACAATTTTATAAGTTAATAAAATTGTTTAGAATATAAACATGGCGTATCATCCTACTCAAAAAGATAACGACTTAATTCTTTTATAATACTTTTAAAAATTTACCTTAGACTTTATATACTTTGACAATCTAATCAATGCTGGCACTCATACTCAGTGTGTCGGATAGAAAAAGAGTAAAGACATTAGGGCGGCACTGCGGGTACTCCGGGTGGAAATGTGATCTTAGAACTCGAGAAATAAGATTAGAGAGAATCGAGAGATTGTTGTGAAACTTTTGGACTCGAGAAGGATCAGTTCGTTGTCAGAAGGATGTTGTCATTGTGAATGGTGAGGTTAGGTGACGTAAGGAGCTTTGGCGATTTGTGTGAGGTCTTTTGATATGTAGGATTTTTTTTATACGAGGGTTCGCAACAGCAGAGGTCATATAAACCCTCAGGGTGCCGGTGTTCTTGAAAAAAAAAGCTCATTTGTAAGTATGTCGGGTTCGAATGCAGGGCCGCTGGATTCGAACCCGGGAACACCTTACAGTGATGAGCGCCGTGTCAAAGACGGAACCTTGCGGCCACCGACGCCCCGATATGTAGGATTGATGCACTGGGCAAAACCCCACAATTCCAACCTACCTTTTCATGCTATGTTATTCAATTTAAAATAATTGGAAATATGCCGTTTAAATTTTTGCTTCATAATGTTTTAACTTAATAAATTACTTAAAATAAAATGAAAGCTAAATGAAAAGGCAAAATTTTGTCGATTTTAGCCCATCCGTGCATATATCCGGTGTATTGAAAATACAGCACGCCAATTATAGCAAGGCTGCATTACCCCTTCAAGCCTAAAGTTCCCCGTTATTAAAGAAAGCCCTACACGTCCTAAATTGTGGACGGAAAAGCTCATAAATCAGAATAGCAGGTGCAGTATGAAATTGCTTCCGGATCCCCTCCTTACCCAATACAAACCTTGGCCGATATTACCTGAATCTCGAGGGCACCCGACCCTCCCCGCGTAAAGTAATTAATTGGAAATGAGACAGAACCGGTTTATTAATTTCGTTTAAAGATTAATACAGACGGATGGCTGTCACGATGGTTGTTACGAGAAGAATAATGCGTAAATGTAGGAACTAATTAAATATGATTATTTAGAAATCGTGAGATGCGGTCTGGTGTAGGTTTCAGAAAAATATTTTCATTATTGGGCGAACGTTTCGATCTTTATTGAGATCATTTTCAGGCCTCAAAGTGTTTGTCTGCTGTGTAATTGTGCCATTCTTGCGTATCGTGTTGGCAGTAATTAAATATGGCTTTTTTAAATAAAAACCAAAAGGGATCTCCTAGAGAACTTATTTGTAACTTGGTGAAAAATTGAGTGAAATAAAATGATCAGTATCACTGCTTGAAAAAATCAGATATTTCAATTTACAGTACAGGAGTGAAAAAATGAGTCAACAGATTCCTAGGGCGTTCTGGGATCTAAAGTTGAAATTTTCGGTGTGTCCTCACGGCGTCCTATAGTTCTAAAGGAAGGGAAAGATAAAAGGTTTTTACCTGGGTATTGATATGGTAATCCTGTCCGATTCATCAACTACAATGCAAAAAAAATATCAACGCGTTGGGGGCATACTGCGAAAATTGGAATCCTTCAGTAAACCTCAGCAAGTCCAAACTGATGCTTTTAGAAGAGTGGTCTGCTGACCATGAGAGTCGAAATTTCAAAGGCGCGCGCCGAAAGAGTAAACAAATACAAATATCCAGGCACAATTTTCACTTCCCAACTTTTCCTTAAACATCATGCCCAAACGAAAATCCAAATATATAAATCTTCTGTGAATTCTACATGGCAGATCGTCATATCTTACACTCTCGTATTTTTAACAGTACCTTCAAACATTTTTTAGCTGTGTGTCGCTCTATAGAGTATGATACTGGTCAGCTACAGACGTATGATATAATTATCTTGAGTACTATTTTGTTCGTCAAGTCTATCGCCAGCCGCTGTACACCCCGAGCTACATGATTTATTTAGTACGTCGATAGACCACATCTTTATTTATTCTTTAAATTCACTAATTTCGTGTTCCGCTAATACATTACAATTATTAAAAGTTTTTAGTTGCGATAAAAAGGTCAATTGCACGAGCGGCATTTGAACCCACGATCTTCGGCTAGATACGCCGCTGCTCTACGCTAATCCACTCCAACCCCACCTTTTGAATTTAGATTGAGATAGGAAGTTGGCGTCCAAGTGGATCGAGGTCACGATAGCTCATGTGCGCGAGCAACGACGTATCTAGCCGAAGATAGTGGGTTCGAATTCGGCTCGTGTCATTGATGTTGTTATCTCAACTAAAAACCTTAATTAATTATAATTTATTTATTCTTTAAAATTTCGTATTTTCTATGTTTGCATTGTCCTACATCTTCGCAATTATCAGCTACCTAAGCTAACAGCATTAGAAATTATTAACAACCAAATATCAAGGTTTTCTCCCTGGAGAGACATGGAGCAACAATTCAGCCCGAATATTAAATTTTCACGGGATAACGTCGAACATTGGCTAGTTTTGCTTACAAAACTCAAAGTATCCCGATATATTCATACGTATTCGTATATATTGATAAATGTCTAGCCCAGGCCCGTTACTCATCCAGATTTCTATTGTGTAAATAACTTGATGGAAATTTATTTAATAGGTCTTTTAAATTTGGACAAGCATACTGGGATGGCACTGGATGATATAGAAAAAGCGTACGACTGCGTATGGCGTAATGGGAATGACTGAAAAGTCAGAAATTTTGTGTCTCGCGGAACGACGTTCGCTCTGATTTTCGGCTGTTTGTGTTCCTAACGCTCTTTCCGTGGGCAGACATATTTCAATTTATACATAATCTACCTGAACTAAAAATTAAGCGAAAATGTTTCATATTTTTCAAATACACCGATTTTACGATCTCGTCTGTCAGGGTAGATACAATAGCTAGGCATCTCTCAGTAGTCCTTGAGAAAACATTTATTCATTTTCACAGGCGGCAGATCAGACCCAATGAGTCAAAAATAGAGGTGATTCTGGTCACTCGCAGAAGGCGTAAGGTTGATTGTTCTATGACAATAAATGGAAGGTGTATTGCATGAAAATAGAAGTGAAGTATCTCGGTGTGATACTGAACTCAAAGTTCACGTTCACTAAGCACACCAACACTGTACCCAACAGAGGAATGGCTCTGATATGCAATTTTTATTTGCCAATTAACAAAATTTAAAATGTGTAGAGATTAGTGACCGTTCATCGATAATTATTCAGATGTCGTGTGATGCGGGCTATCGTACCAACGTTTCGATCTTTATTGAGATCATCTTCAGGCTCACAGTCTTGTTGGGAGTGGTCGGGTGGGGGGAGGGAGTGCAGTCTGAAAGAGGGAAAAAATGCAACTGTAAAATAAATATTTTTTGGCAAAATTTAACTTAATATTTTTATTTCAAGTTACTGACAAGTTCTCTATGAGATCCTTTTTTGTTTTTAATTAAAAAGCGATATTTAATTACTTTCAACACGACACGCAAGAATGGTACAATTACACAGAAAACAAACACTTAGAGCCCTGAAGATGATCTCAATAAAAGTCGAAACGTAGCTCGATAAAGAAAATGATTTTCTGTAACCTACATCACACAAAACCACATCTCACGATATCTGAATAAAATTTAAAATTTTACAGATATGGCATTTATACAACAATATATTATGAACGGTAGATTTTAATTATTTGAATTATGTAACAATGGCATTCACCCAAAAGGCTAATGGCTTGTGCTGGGCGAGATGATCAGTCTTTCTTTCAAAACTAACAACGCAGTGAACTACACATTATTATTTAATGTTAGTATTGTTATATAAAATATTATTTATAATATGTTTTTTAAATAGCTTTAGGTACATTTACAATTTTTTATTTATTATTCGTATTGTTATATAAAATATTATTTACAATATGCTTTTGAATAATTTTAGGTACATATAATTACATATTTTTGTTTAATTCGTATTGTTGCATAAAATCATATTTACTATATGTTTTTTAAATGATTTTAGGTCGGCAAAACTATTTTTATATTAATTGTGTTGGTATAACAATTCAAAAGCACTCGTATTTGAAATACCCACGTAAAAAAATTATTTATTTACTATATCACACGCAATGAAAATCTACATTGGAAAAGACGAGAACAACTGTTTACAATCAATAATCATATATTACCAGTCAATTTTTTTTCCAAACACGAGCTTTCTTTAAAAGCAAATGCTAGATTTGGTTCAAACTTGTTCAAAATGTTTAACATAATCTTAAAATAGGAAGCTACAATAAAAAAATTTAATGTTTTCTTTGATCATAATTTGGTTTGGTATAGTTTTATTTTTAAGTTTTATAAAATTGTTGTTACATTTTGAAGAAATTCACAATTAAATCAACCTTTTTTTTAAATTGGTTTTTGGTTCTTTTTAAAGATGTTTAAGGCTAGGTTTTGTCAAGAATAGTGGGGCAAGGTTGCTTTGAAATTTTATAGAAACATTGCATTTTACAGATTTTTTTCAATTAAATTGATACATCGGCAAATATATTCCAACGCGACTTTAGAAAATAAACAAAACAAAAAACAACAGTTTATAACTAAATGTAACTAAATTTTTGTAACGATGCCACTGATGCCAGTGCTGGACCCGGAGGACGCATGCAATGAGAAGCCAGCCAATGCTGGCACTCATTTTAATGGATTAAAGGGACGGGAATATGTGGAGAGATAGAGGTAGGGTTTGGATGATCGATGATTTGGTATGAAATTTTTGGAATCGGGAATGGATCAGTTCCTAGACAAATGGAATGTTGGAATTTGGAAATTCGAAAAGAATGTTGAGGTGGGAAGTTGGTGTCCGAGTGGATCGAAGTAGCGATAACTCAAGTGGTATAGCAGCGGCGTATTGAGCCGAAGGTCGTGGGTTCGAATCCCGCTTGCGACAATAACTTTTTCCTTTCAACCTGCACCTTACGTAAAGAATAATAATAAAAACTTTTTATTCGTCTTACTGGCAGACGGTTTTTAACCATAGCCGTTATGTAGCTTGTACTTATTTTTGGATTTATAGTTGTAATTCATTATAAAATTGAGTAAATAACAACTTTCATCATTCAATATTTACCAAGGTACCTGGCTCGAGGGTGTATAAGACGGCCTACCATCTGCGCCGTATTCCTGCGATCCGTTACGCTAAACGAGCACTAAAAATATGGTAAAGAGAAGATGGAACCGCCAGTAAACCGGGTCGTCATTGAAGCTTTTGCGCGTCAAGAGTACGGTCGATAGGCGGCCCCCGGAGAACCTAAATACAAGAAGAAAGATCCAAATTCGATAATACTCTGAACTTACACTGGTTTTGATACAAAGCCCGAGTATGCATCCGGTATGTAAATGAAGCCTGCTCGATGTGTCCTACTGAACTGAATGGAGTCCTTTCCTTCATTCATCTAGCAATGCGAAATGCCAGTATTTCAGTCCCTTCCAAATTTTGGAGGAAGCATATGTTTTTGTACACATAGATTTATTTATAGTTACGATAGTTCGATTAATTATCATATGTAAAGGACATGGAGGTATACTGTACAAGTATCAAGATAAAAAGTCCAAATGTTTGACGTGAAATAACTTGTTCTATAACTAAATACGCGCTTAACTGTTCACTTGGGAGTAAGGAAAAATATGTTTCCCTATTTTACCTCGTTTGTTCCCCAAAACATAATTAGACTTAGAGTTTCATACAAATGTTTGCGTAATTTAAAAAAAAAATCGGTCAAGCATTTGAATAAAAGAAAAATTAGTAATTTATTCAAATATTTCCATAATTAAAATACTTATTCAAAACATCTGATTAGAGATATTAGCATAAAATAAAATTTTATCTTTCCCTCGCTATCATCAGCACAACTGTTACCGGCATTGTGTCACTCTCATTTCAGGAATGAGGCAATATTGAAAGAACCAAAAATACTCGGTTAGATCATCCAGCTTTCAATGAACCTTCATCCAACCTTTTTGTAAAAATATATTTACTAAAATTTCTAACCTCATTTACATTACGTACGTGAAATCTGTAGTATTTAATGACCGTTAATTAATGATTATTTGGAGATCATGTGATGCTTTCTGGTTCGATGGATGTTTAGAAAATAAAATTTTTTTTGTGTCACGTTTCGACGTGTATTCAAATCATCTTCAGAGCTTAAAGTGTGTCTTTTCTGTGCAGAATCTGCACAGTTTGGATATGGTGGTGAATTGTTGATAGTTGGAAATGGATTTCGAGTTCGCCATTTAGACAGCTTCAGTGTTAATTCATGATGTCTGTATAGATAGAAAATCCGGATCCGTAAAGGTAAGTTGTGACAAATGGAACAGGAACAGGTTTTGCTTTTTTCAATGAGCTGTTGAATTTTTTTGTTTTCCAGTCTGAGCCGCAAATGGTGGATAAATATCGAAAGTAGACTTGTAGTAGAAAGGTGGAGTATAATGTATGAGACATATCACATTCTTTTTCACTTGAAGATAGACGGGTTGGCTTTGTCGAAATTGAAAACCGTTTGATCCTCCCATGCATGGTCTTGTAGCATTGTATCTCGATATGTCGGAAAGTAATGCTCAAAGGTCATCTCTAAACATCGAAGATGTTCACAAATATCATCAATCAACCACCAGTTCACCACTTACAGGTTTTCTCGAAAAAAAATCATTTAACACAGAAAAATACTCCACCTCTTCCTTCTCAACAGATCAAACTAAAAGTTGAGTTTTATTTTGAAAACGTTTGTCATTCGGATCGAAAATTGTGATACTCTTATCTTGAAAGATTCATTTTAATGGAAATATTTCATAAACACTACAGTAAACATTGCCATTTATTATATAGGAAACGTTGGCCAATTTGGCATTGTGGTCCATCAAGAAGATAAAAATTCAATATTTAATTCCTGTAATCGAGAAACGCCATATGAATTCACCTCAATATTGGTAAAAGTCTTGATTTCAATGGCAGCGACTTGATGTATTAATAATTTGAACAGACTCATCCAAACCTTTTTCAAAAATGGCCGGCATTTATTCGTGTCTGTGGAGGCACAACTACTTCTACTGCGAAATAAAAAAAATCGTTTTCACAGTACTCATGGTTATTAACTTTTAAATCCATTAGTTTAGAGGTCTGACTGACCAAATTGCTTCTTTCAATTAATTAATATTT
The DNA here is from genome assembly GCA_039619505.1 of Cimex hemipterus. Lineage (NCBI taxonomy): Eukaryota > Metazoa > Arthropoda > Insecta > Hemiptera > Cimicidae > Cimex > Cimex hemipterus. Next base: position 11,727,215 of record CM077106.1, on the reverse strand, counting down.
CATGTAACTCCTTCACTACTTTCGTGTTCCGCTTGACCAATTAATATATTACAATTAATTAAGGTTTTCAGTTGGGATGAAAAAACGTTAATAGCACAAACGGGATTCAAACTCAGGATCTTCGGCTAGATACGCCGCTGCTCTACCACTTGAGCTATCATGACCTCGATCCATTTTTTTCATCTCAACTAAAAACTTTAATTAATTGTAATGTATTTATTGGCCAAGGGGACCACGAAATTAGTGAATTATTGAATTAAAATGAAGTACACTTCACTATACATCATCGTCGCCATTTCAATTGTCGTCGAGAATCCAAACCGATTACAAGACATTTGAAAAATGGCAAAAGGAGGGAAAACTCGGGGAGTGATTCGAACCCACGACCTTCGGCTAGATACGCCGCTGCTCTACCAACTGAGCTATCGTGACCTCAATCCACTCGGACATCAACTCCCCATCTCAACCTCACACAAGGATGGAAAATTCGTAAGGTGAGGTTGAGATGGGGAGTTGATGCCCGACTTGATCGTGGTCACGATAGGTCAAGTGATAGTGCAGTCGCGTATCTAGCCGAATTTCATGGGTTCGAATCCTCCTCGTGCCATTAACTTTTTTCACCTCAACTAAAAACCTGAATTAACTGTAATTTTATTTAATGTTTTGGTTGAAATGAAAAAATCAGTGTCATCAGCAGGATTCGAACCCAGGATCTTCGGCTAGATACGCCACTCTTCTAACCAGTTGGGCTATCATGACATGGATGCACTCAGACACCAACTCCCCATCTCAACCTATTCTTACTCCTTTTGGTTAGTTTTCAAATGTCGTGTAATCAGGATTCGATTCTCGCCGACAACTGCGAGTCCATTCTCTGCGACATATGATTTTTTTTTATATTACGTTTTATTTGTAAAATCAATATTTAGTGGTCTATTTGACCAAGTTACTTCTTTCAATCAATTAACATTTTTATGTAACATTAGGGTTGAAAGGAAAACGTTAGTGTCACAAGCGGGATTCGAACCCACAAACTTCGGCTCAAACGCCGCTGATCTAACCGCATGACCTATCGTGACTTCAATACAGTCGGACACCAATAAGCGAAGTATAACTTAACTAACAGCTAAATAGATTACATGATATTTGAACAAAGGCAAAAAGGAGGGAAAAATTCGAAAGGTTTTAGATTGAGATTGGGAGTTGGTGTCCGATTGGATCGAAGCCGCGATAGCTCAAGTGGAGAGAAGCGGTGTATTGAGTGGAAGGTCTTGGGTTCGAATACTGTTCATGACCCTGACTTTTTCATTTCATCCAAAATCTTACATAAAAACGTTAATTAATTGCAATTAGTTTTTAATTTTATTTATTCATTCATTTATTTTTGCAAATATTAAGTTTCCTTGAAGTTCGTCGGAGATCTCTTATTTATGACTTCCTTTGTTCCTTCCGAGCAAAAAGTAATAATGTTGTCAATTTATCTTTCTACCTCATTTAATCTTTTTTCTTTTATTCATTCTGAAACAATTTTTATCTATTTTTTAACACAATTAGTTCTATAATTTTAATTAAATATTTTTAGAACTTAAATAATTAGAAAAATCGGCAAAAAAGTAATGTATATGGTTTGTCAGTTATCATCCGTATAACACTCGTCTATTTCTTATTTCAGTGAAATTTTTCCTAGTAAAACTAAGTATAAAATAGTAAAAATGTTTGCTAGCTTGATTAATATTTGTTAATCGTAAAGATATGAAAGTTGAAAGGCAGACAATTTTTTCCAGTGTCCAGATGTTAGCGATATATTTGAAAAATGGTTCTGTCATTGAAAACGCTCTTTTTTTATTGACCCTAATTGGTTACACAATTGGACCTCTCCACGGTTGTATATTAGGCCGTTAGGTTAACGGCTGCACGCGATTATTAGCTTTTAAGTGATTATATCGTTTCAATGGGGCAAATGAAGGGGCCAGGACTGTTCAGGAAACGATAATGTACCTCAGTAAATCATCGGTTAAAATACATACGTTTTATCCGCACAACCCCTTCACCATTGGCTCGGTTAATTATGAACGAATTCTGAAAATGGCTTCTCTGAACCTGGTCGTAATTCTAACCGGATTTCAGTCGTTGCAGAAGAACAAACCGAGCTCTGGCCAGATTTGAAACCGCATTTGAATACCACATCCTTCTCTTTCGGAACGTACGGGAATTATTTTATGAATAATTCATTGTTTATACGTTGCAATGTCTGTTACGTACAGAGGAGCGAGGGCTGAGAAAAGCCGCAAGGTTATCGCTTTTCATTTGTCTGTCTATGAAATTTCCTTTTCCATCGGCCGTCTGTAAACTGGAAATCCGCTCGAAGCCTACCTCTTCCCTTTATAAATATTCATGTATGAACATTTTCAAATTCATAACCAATGAATTTTTTTTCTAATCAAAAGTCTAACAAATAAATTTTTTTTAATGGCGTTTGAATTATTTAATGTCGGAAATATTTGATGGAAGAACGAATATAACAAGTTTCGGTCTACGTCAAAGGAGGTACAATATCGAGTGTCACATACGTTAGCCCATTCGCACATAAAATAACAGCCTATAACTACTGACGTGCGATACCAATCGATAAGAGTAAAATATCGAGTATTTTCTTGCGATACCGAGTGATTTTGGTATTGAATATTGTCATCTGATAGAAGCATATAAATTTTTAGTATTGTGTGGTGTTTAGTGACCGTTAATCAATAATTATTCAGCAATCGTGAGATGCGATCTGGTGTGATATAGGTACACAAAAAGATTTTTCGTTATCCTGCCAACGTTTCGATCGTTAATGAGATCATCTTCAGGGCCTGGGATTTACATTTAAGTAATATGTGTAGAACGTGGAAAAAAATTTATACAATGCAAAAAAAATCGTAAGATAATATATATAGGGGCGTCGGTGGCCGCAAGGTTCAGTCTTTGACACGGCGCTCATCACTGTAAGGTAAAGGTCGCTGGTTCGAATCCATCATTGCACCTTGACATACTTACAAATGGGCTTTCTCTCAAAAACCCCGGCACCCTGGGGTTTATATGACCTCTGCTGTTGCGAACCCTCGTAAAAAAAATTATTGGCCCAGCAGCAGTAACATTGTAAATGTGATTGTAGTTGATATTTCTCAGGACCATTATGTTTGTAATGTTTTATTAATTGAAACGAATGCATTTATTTGCGTGAACGGAGGAACTTATCCTTAGTTTAATTAACCACAAACCTCGGCTCAATACTCCGCTACTCTAACCACTAGAGCTATCGTGACTTCCCGCTCGTGGCGCTTTTTTCATTTTTCAAACAAAACCTTTCATGAAAAGATTATTTAATTGAAAGAAGTAATTTGGTTAATAGACCACTAAATATAATGGGTTAGACCTGCTGTTTCCCCAACCCCTGCGATAAGTTGATCTGAAATCCATTCTCAAAGCCGGAACTCCCTCGCGAGTTAAGTATTTGCACCATAATCATTCTTATATTTCCAGCCAAAATAGAAACATGTTCTACTGATAAGCTAATTTTACTTAAACGCCGGCTTTGTAATCGATTCTTATTGTCCTAATTAAAAAATATTTAGCACAATCAATTCTATATAGATTTGAAAATATGTCGCTAATATATTCTTAGATTACAGGCAAGCTTGATTGATTAATGGTTCCTCGTCTTAAATTACCGTTCGACGATTTGTTCTTCCCTCTTTTTTCATGCTTACTTCGAGTCGTGAAGAAGTTTCTCGTTCTATGATATATCCATCATCATTTCATCGCCTGTGCCAAAGAACAGGTTCTCCCTCTTACAGACAAATCGGCATTAGAAACCGGGCTATATCCATTTATCAGACTTTTTTGACAAAAGCAATTCATACCGTGGGGCCGGGAGTTACTTTTGTTTTATTTTGAATAACTTTTTTTTTCATATAACCTTGAAAGCGTAAATAGACAGTTTTGGAAAAGTGGAACAGTTCATGGACCGCGCACACATAAGTGAATTTGTAAAACAATTAATAATTAGTCAAAACGTATTTATTACCATAACGTGAAAAAAAAAATTTTATTATAGTCATAATTTATTCTTTATAAACAAAATTTCTAATTGGCGACAGTAAATTCGGGGATTTTTCCCTCGGAGTCACAATCTGTTTTGAGCACGCCCCAGTTTAAAAGAATGAAAAGTTGGGAAATATTTCACACAATATTTTATCATTATTATTCAAGAAAAGGGATTTATCCCCCGACCACCAAGTGTTCATCTAGGACCAATGAATGAACTTGGACAATGGCGTATGTTGATTGAGAGAGAGAGAGAGGGTCGGGAAATACTCAACGGCCCAGTGAGGCAATATGCTGAAGACGGCATGATTCAACTGGAATTGATGAGCTGGAATTTATTAAAACCCAAACCACGCCAAACGGGCACACTTTTACAAAAGGGTATTGCATTATTTATATACCGGACTGGTCCGACATCCAGTATTTTTCATTTCTATTTTTTTTTCTCCTTTTTTTTTGTTTTGCACCGTTGCAAAATTAAAACAACTCTTTTCTACAATTTATAAAGGCAGGTAAAATTAAAAACTAAAAGCGCTGAAAATTGAAAATTTTTAACGGACACAGTAATAGAGAAGATAACTTTGTGAAATGATTCATATTGATTATGAATTTACGTAAAATTATTATTACAATCTTTTACTACATTTATGGATCCAAAACTGTATAAGATTCATACGTTTCTAGTTCATTTTACTCAGTTACGGAGTTTATTTTTACGCTTTTATATTTTACTGAGCTTTATTATTTATTCTCACTTTTCAAAAGTTTTTTAAATGTTTAAAAATCATTATTTTAAAATAAAAACGCTCTTAGGTCAATATATTTTAATTACATATGTATAATTCATGGTTATACAAATATATATAAACATTTTTGTGGCTCACAGACAACCCACAGAAGAAACCCCTGAATTTCGACAGCGCATTCCTAAAATGGATTTTTTTTTAAATTCTATCCCAAAGGGGATAAATAATATATTTATCATGACTTTATCATTCTTAATTTTGAAAAGTTCCTACGGGTTTAAAGATCATTATTTTAAAATAAGAACGCTGTTAGGTCATTATATTTTAATTACATAAGTATAATCCATAGTTGTACATACTACATATATATATATATATATAAATGTTTGTGACTAACTGACAGACAACACACAGAGCAAACCCCTCGGATTCAAAGAGGTAAAATTTTCTATGCATTTTTTTGAAATTCTATCCCTAAGAGGATAAATAATATCTTTTTCGTGGCTTTATCATTCTTTTTATGTTTTTATCATTATTTTTCAAAGGAATTCACTAATTTCGTGGTCCGCTTGACCAATTGATAGATTACAATTAATTAAAGATTTTAGTTGAGATGAAAAAAGTTAGACACATCCGTTATAGATATTTAATGAATTATATGTAGCGTTTTTTAAAATTTCTTATCGTATTTTTAACTGAAAATAAATATTTACCTTCTTACAATATAATAAGTAAAATTTAATAAAGTTTTAGTCTTTTGTTTACTAGTTAAAGATTTAAGTTCTCGTTATTAAAAAGAAGACAAAAAAATAGTATAATGTACCAAAATAATTTTATGTAGTCAATTTGGTAGAAAAAGTCAACAATTATTTTTTCCGAACAATTTCATGAAATAGGTTCGCCGAATAAGATTAAATTGTGTGCAATACATTATGTTTCGAGCATGAATAAGATACAGATAAAATTCAACAGGCCGGCGTCTTGGCGGTGCCAAGCCTTTTACATACCCTCGAGGGCCCAAATTCGCTCAAGCACGTTAAGCTAATGGGCTTGCAAAGTTGTTTATAAGTTCTTCCTTTGGAATCATAATTATGTTTTTACTAATTTTCAGTTTAACGGCAAATTAAAATCACCAAAACAGCTTTTTTTTCTGAAAGTTTTAAGAATAAATAATAAATCCGATGCTATTTTCGTGATTTAATTTTAGAAAGAGTAACAAGAAGAAAGTTCGATTTAAAAATAAATTACCGTAGAAAAAATATGACTACATTTTTAATTTTTGGGTGTTTACATTGCATTTCTTTTGAATTTGGGGAGAACCTTATATACTAATTGGGTCCTTAAATATGAAAATGAGCAATTGTAACAATTCTCAAAATTGCACAAGAATATGACAGTAGATGAAACCCATTTTCCCTCGTTTTAATTCAAAAAATAATATTTCGTTCTTGAATTGTTCCAATAACAAGACCATGCTGGTTTGGGTTCTGCAAAATTAATTACGCAAAAAAAAGCTACAGTCTGATTTTAATGGAATATGTACTTAGTTCCTCTTCTTTAATTATTTGCATATTCTCTTTCTGTGGATTTAAGAAGATTTTAATCGATTTAGTGTAGTATTTTTCTCCTTTCTCGAATCAGTTATAATTAGTTTGAAAATAAGTTTTAATATTTTTTGTTAATACTTAATGCCGTTTATTTATTCCTCTACATAATTATTATCATTAGGTTTTATGTTTCATTTGCTTGACAAAAAGTTTCATTCGCGTGAAAAATAGTTTCATTTGATTGAAAAAAGTTTCATTTGATTGAAAAAACGTTTCACTTGGTTAAAAAAAGTTTTATTTGACTGAAAAACGCTATAATACCATTTATTTAATTCCCAACATAATTATTACCATTAGGGTTTATGTTTCATTTGCTTGAAAAATGGTTTCAGTTAATTGAAAAATGATTCATTCCCTTGAAAGAAAAGTTTCATTTGATTGAAAAAAAGTTTCACTTGGTTAAAAAAAGTTTTATTAAGTTTTATTTACCTGAAAAATGCATTTATTTAATTCCCAACATAATTATTACCATTAGGGTTTATGCGTCATTTACTTGAAAAAAGGTTTCAGTTAATTGAAAAAAGATCTATTCGCTTGAAAGAAAGGTTTCATTTGCTTGAAAATGGTTTCATTTGATTAAAAAAAGGTTTTATTTTATTTTATTCATTTTTTTTAAATTTATTTATTTTATTTTTTTTACGAGGATTCGCAACAGCAGAAGTCAAATAAACCCAGGGTGCCGGTGTTTTTTGAGAAAAAAGCCCATTTGTAAGTATGTCAGGGAGCAATGCAGGGCCGCGGGATTCAAACCCGGGAACTTTACCTTACGGTGATGAGAGCCGTGTCAAGGACGAAACCTTGCGGCCACCGACCCCTCCTATTTCATTTTATTGAAAAAAAAAAGTTTCATTTAGTTGAAAAAAAGTTTTATTTGGCCGAAAAATGCTATAATGTCATTTATTTATTTCCCAACGTAATTATTACAATTAGGTTTTAAATTTCATTTACTTGAAAATGTGTTATTTGGTAGGAAAAAGTTTAATTTGATTGAAAAA
>CM077106.1:11698418-11719768 GCA_039619505.1 Cimex hemipterus | reverse complement strand
TTGAAAATGTGTTATTTGGTAGGAAAAAGTTTAATTTGATTGAAAAAAGGTTTCATTTGCTTGAAAAATGCAATAATGTCATTTATTTATTTCCCAACGTAATTATTACCGTTAGGTTTTATGTTTCATTTGTTTGAAAAAAAGGTTTCATTTGATTGAAAAAGTTTCCTTTGATTGAAAATGTTTTATTTTTTATTTTTTTTTAAGTTCCATTTGACTGAAAAACGCTGTAGTCATTTATTTATTTCTGTACATAAGTATTATCATCACGTTTTAGGTTTCATTTGGCTGGAAAAAAGGTTTCGTTCGATTGGAAAATGGTTTTATTTGACTGAACAAAGGTTTCCTTTCACTGAAAAAGGGTTTCATTCGATTGATAATAGTTTCATTTGTTTGGAAAAAAATTGATTTGACTGAAAAATGCTATATATGAGTGTCCTGTTCTGACGCTACTCAATGAAAAAATCGACGAAACCATAAAATATATTGATTATAAAATATCAAATATTATATTCCTTTGTTTTGATCAATTTTCTACCGAACCGTAATTTTTTAAAAAATAAAAACTAATGAATTTTTGATCTCGGCTAATTTGATTTATAATAAAGTAAATATGCTGTAATTAATATAATGACATTAATAAAGGTAGTTGGAATAAAAATTTGAGTGTCCGGGTCTTTTGTCTTCGACTATATTCGATCCTACCCGACGAAAATCTGGACAGTGGGGATCCCAGAGGGAATCGGGTGGAGTTGCAATGGGGTGTGTTCCCGGCCAAAATAACTGAAATTACCCTTTAACTTAATAATTTACAAAGTTACTCTTTGAGAACGTTAGCTGGTGCTCTGTTCGATATTTTTACAAAATATATTTTTCTCTTTAACGGGTTCCTATCAATTCTCGTTTTCAAAAATAGGGTTAAATTGAAGTAATTGTTCATCCATTATGGGTAGTCCTGGTACGTCGTTCTTCCTTGCTTTCAAAGCAGCCTATTGGGCTTAATTCGGAAAACGTGTCACCGATTTGTCTACTGATTGCCAAGATGAATAGCTTTTATGGGACGTGATTTAGTAAATTAAGCAGCCCTTTTAAGATGGAACAGTCTGTTTAAATTGTTAATGAGAGTCGTGATTGAGGTAGTTTGTAACTGTTGTATCGTTTTTTCTGAACTGGAGAACAAATTCAACCCGGTTAGATCGGTCGTTTATATCTTTTTTCGGCGTCTGAACAAGCAAAGGTAGATCTTAAAAATCTTTTGATTTGCTAACGGAACATAAACGTTCTTGTTAAATCTGCCCAGCTTTATTTATACTTTCTTCCCTCGTCGATCGACCTCTCAATTACACACCAAGTGACTTTTAATCTTTCAAAACGGTTCAACCTGATCAATAGACATTGTCCTCCGGCGCTTAGTCACGCGGGCCGTGACGAGAAAAAAGGTGAAAAAAGACGGCCCCCCCAAGTTAGAAAAATGATTTCGTCGGGATACGGCCTGACAGCAACAGGGCTACTAATGGTCTTGTTGCAGCTACCATTTATCATCAACTAGGACAGTGAATTAATGTCCATCCGACCAGTGTTTACAAGCATACAAAGAAATGAGTCTGGAAGATAAGTTTCAAAAATTCTTTTAAACACCAACACGGCAATTTTTCTTCCCTTGTATCCACTTCAGTATAATGTAAACATTTCTAAATTTATTCGAGATTTCATAGAAGGCCCTCTTTCATGCAAAAAAAAAATCATTTTGAGCGATATTGTATTATGGATACATAAAATGGAAAAGAGCATAAAATTCATTTAAAATTCGCCCTTCTTACATAAATATATATCAACTATTCATACAAAATAAATGTTTTTTAAATTTTATTATTTTTTTGTCAATATTGGATGCGTTGTTATAGTAGGAGTTTGCATAAAAGCAAAAATCATAAAACAAAACTTGTTAAACCCAAACGTAACAGGGAAAAAATAGAAGTAAAACCCCAACGTTCGTTAATTGTATGTAGTTAGGTACAACTGGATGTCGAGGTTATAGTGTAATTTGTTGAACCGTAGAAATTCTAAACTTTCATAATTATTTCTCTACGGCCAAACTTCCCGGCTGGTCGACCGCCTTGACTTCCGCCCTTTTCGTGATTGACATTACCAGCCGACTTCAACGTTTTGCGTTCAAAAGGGGAATTTTTAATGAATTTACAACAAGCCGCGGTTAACGCTGTTTACATAATTCAAGTCAATCCTTTCATCGGGAATTATGAATTTTGAAAAAGCGGTGAAAAATTTACAAGACAGAATGAAAAAAGCTGGTCGACGGCAAGCTGGTTTAAAGCAGAGATACGCAGTGCGGAGTCCGCGGGTCATTAAATATATCGCGGTAAAGTAACTTATCATATTGTCACATTTTGGTAGGAAAAGGGGGAAAACGAGTAAAATAAACAAGATGTGAGTTATATTTGGTTTCGTTGATGGTAACATTTGTCATTTTTTTTTTGTTAGAAGACTATGGCCTGAAAAGAGTTAATTCGTCAATTTATTACAGAAGAAACCAATTTGGTTAACCATCTCTCCATCCAGATCTCTTGGAGACTCTTCAATCAATAATGCCCAACAGGAGTTAAAATCGCTTATGCGATTACTTTATATCATATTTACTTAAAAAAGTATATTTTCAACTATTTCTATTTTTTTTTGTCATGACTGTACCATAGTCAGACCACGACTTGTGCAATAATAAAAATAAGCACTCTCGACCCGACACGCAAGAATGGCACAGTTACACAGAAGGCAAACACTCTGAGCCCTGAAGATGACCTCAATAAAGATCGAAACGTTGGGACGATAAAAAAAACGTATTTCTGAAACCTACATCACACCAGACCGCATCTCACGATTTCTGAATAATTGAAAAATATATGTAGGATGTGGAAAAAAGTGAATTTACACAATGTAAAAAATATTTTTTATATTCAATCAAAGTGTTTGTTTTTCGTGTATTTATGACATTTTATAGAAAATGTATATAAATTTATTTAATTATAAACTTAATTTTTTTTTTTTCTAAAATGGTCTAGGATTGTATAAATTCATTTTTTTCATAACCAACATGTATTTGTAACATTTAAACAACCCAGGCCCTGAAGCTGAATTAAATAAAGGTCGAAACTTTGTAATAATAAAGAAAATGTTTTTCTAAAATCGACATCACACCAGACTGCATCTCCCGATTTTTGAATAATTAAAAAATACATGTAGGATGTGGAAAAAAGTGACTTTATACAATGCAAAAAAAATTTTATATTCAATCGAAGTATTTCTACTCACTCAAAGTTGTTTTCCATGTAATTGTGCCATTGTACATAAAATGTGTATAAAGTTTTCAATTATATTTTATTAATGTCTAAAATTGTCCTGCATTGTATAAATTCTCCTTTTCATATCCGACATGTATTTGTAACATTTAAACAACCCAGGCGCTGAAGATGATCTAAATAATGGTCGAACGTCGGCACGATAGAGAAAATATTTTTCTAAAACGTACGTCACACTAGATCGCATCTCACGGTCTCCAAATGACTACTTATAATTATTTAGAAATCGTGAGATGCGGCCTGGTGTGCTGAAGTTTCCAGAAAAAACATTTTTTATCGTGCCTACGTTTCGATCTTTATTGAGATCATCTCCAGAGCCTGGGATTTACAAACGTTGTTTACATTAAGCAAGGCTCTGAAGATGATCTGAATAAAGATCGAAACGTCGGCTCTATAAAGAAAATTTATTTCTTAAGCCTACATCCGACCACACCCCATCTCACGATTTTTGAATAATTAAAAACATACATATAGGATGTGAAAAAAAAGTGAATTTATACAATGCAAAATTATTTTTTATATTCATTCCAATTATTTATACACATCCAAAGTGTTTGTTTTCCGTATAATTGTGCATAAAATATATATAAATTTATATTTTATTAATTTCTTATTATTAATTATTTTAATTTTTAAAATTGTCTAGTATTGCTTAAATTCATTTTTTTCCTATCCTATATGTATGTGTAACATTTAAACAACTCAAGCCCTGAAGAGGATCTAAATAAAGGTCGAAACCTTGGCAGGATAAAGACAACGTTTTTCTAAAACCGACGTCACCAGACCGCATCTCACGATCTCCAAACAACTATATTTATAATCGATTCACATTTTCAAATTTACTCGGATTATCTTTTCTGGATGATAAAATAAATCATATCTCGTTCATTATTATATAGCGTTTTATCAATTTGTATCATATTTCAATCATTTCAGATAGATTGCATGCGACCAAAATAATTTTGTTTTTAAACAATTCTTAAACAACGGAATTTATTCTAACTGAAATTTGTCATATATAACATACATCACATAACTTTATTAAAAAGTTACGTTCGTTTAAATTGATTACGTGTATAATAAGCAAGCCTTAAGCAATTTTTTCGTAGTTCGTATTTGCCATGTTATGTCGTTATGCAATCGAATAAACCACAATAACACTGAACAATTACTAACTTCAATTATTATGTAGTTCATCATAAGTTGGTTGTTCGTGTGGAAAATAGCTATTTTATGTATACGCATATTTCAAACAATTTATGTGAAATTTTAATTTTGGTAAAACTGTAGGACTTTCTTCCCTTGCGCTTTAATGAAGAAGGATTTTGAAAGAGTGGTTGGCTGTGACCACTTGATCAAAATGAAACTTTAATAGGGCAGGTATTCAGCCTTTCGATCAAAAGAAAACACACCTTTCCTTTGTAATAAAATGACTATGTAATTTAACATTCTACCATTTTTTTAATTTTACGCCTGCCGAGATGATTTTTTTTTCCGATAAAACACAGTTTTACATTGAAAATCCCTGAGGCAAGTCGGCTTCTTTCCAGTTAATCTTTCCCAATTTCAGTTTCCATTTGCGCCGAGGGGTGTAAATGATATTTTAAAGCGGTTCGCCGTGGATGCAAGCGCGTGGGGGCCGCCTTTAAACGCCAACCTGAAAAAGTTACGTGCTATTCTCTGTAATATTGATGATCCATTGGTAGACGATCGTAAACCGGCACCACTCGATATTTTCCCAGGTTGGCCATTTTTCACTCCTTTTCAAAATATCTGTTCGGGTGAGATCTTCTCAACGTAAACCTATGCTTTTATAAAAAAAAATGAATAATTATTGGTTATTCAAATTTATTGATTCTTCAAAGAAATTAATTTAAAAGTTTGCTCTGGAAAAAATGAAATTGAACTATTTATTTTTCATTTAAACATTACAAAAGAGTTACTAACACTATTAACATTCTACATAGATTATAGAAAACCACAATTTAAACATTATCTTTAAATTTTATTAGGTTTCGTGGTCCGCTTGACCAAATAAATTCTCCTCAACCGAAACCTTAATTAATCGACAATAATCTTTAAAGATAGTAATTATTCAGAATTCGTGAGATACGATCTAGTCTGATGTAGATTTCTATTTATCCCCTTCTATATAATCCTGAACGGATAATCTAGCCGAACCATTACCGTTTTTTCCCTTCGTCGGCTCTTTTCACCCCAAAGAAGCCGATGCCTCGTACAAAAATGTCTTTATTATACCGACTTCTTTCCCCTCCCCTCCAAAATCAGAAGTATTTAAACACAAAACAACAATATCTCACTGGCAGTCTCAACACGGCACACAATAATGTAACATCTACTCAGAAAAAAAAAAAACTTTGATAGAATCGAAAATTTTCTACCCTTGCATAAATTCATTTTTTTCTTGAATCTAAAATTTTCCAGTATTGTATAAATTCACTGTTTTCCCTACATGCGTTCAAACAATGTTTACAAATCCTGAATATGATCTCAATAATGATCGAAACGTTGTCAGGATAAAGAAAACGTTTTTCTGATACCTACATCACATCAGAGCGCATCTCACGATTTCTGAATTATTATGAATTAACGGGCACTAATCACCACACATTTAAAGTTAATGTTTAGATCACTTCAGAATTCTGTCAAGATTGATGCCAATACAGTATAATGTAATTATTCGGAGTATTTATTTTTAACTGTATTTGCAATTATTTAGAAATCGTGAGATGCGCTCTGGTGAGACGTAGGTTTTGGAAAAACATTTTCTTTATCGTGCCAACGTTTCAAACTTTATTGAGATCATCTTCAGGTCTCAAAGCGTTTGTTTTTTGCAATTGTGCCACTCTTGCGTGTCATGTTGAGAGTGCCAGTGAGATGCCACTTTGAGTAAGTAGAATATAAAAAAAAATATGCGGTGATTCAAAATCTTTAATCGACAATTATTCAGAAATAGTTAAAATACAGAACCCCTCTCATGATTCTGAATAATAAAAAATATATATTTTCCATTGTATAAAATCAATGTATTTGTTAAAATCAAACAATGTTTATAAATCCCAGGCTCTGAAGGTGATCTCAATAAAGGTCGAAACGTTGTCAGGATAAAGAAAATGTTTTTCTGAAACCTACATCACACCAGACCGCATCTTACGATTTCCCGATAATTCCCGATTATTCCACATGCGCTAAGGCTCCCTTTCATATATACTTCCATCAACAAAAGTAAAAAAAAATACTAATATAACCAAAATTTTTAGACTTGGAAATATGATGCCATATGAGGATGTATTTTTTTTTTCAACGATTGGTTAAAAAAATAAAAAAACACGAGTTTTTAGCTTTTTGTTATTTGTGTTATGTTTTACGTTATATAGCATATGCTACACTCAACCTGTAATATATATATATATATATATATATATATATATATATATATATATATATTTAAATTCAAATATATTGCAAAATGAAATTATGATTTAATTTCTATTTATTTTGTATATTTGGATGTCGGTTTAGTTTCTGTTTTTCTATATTTATTAACATTTTACTTTATTTGCTATTGTTTATAAGAGATATGCATTTGTATTTAATAAGCATTATTTACCTTGCTATGTGAAGATAAATAAAGGTAGACAGGTTATTTATTTTGTGTTTAAGTTTTATGTCAACTTGTAATCGTTACCCCTAGTTATTATGGGTGAAAGTTAACAAATACATGTAACAACATAACAAATAAATGTGTCCGGTTTTTGTCTTTGAGGAGATATAGCTAAATGATATTTTATCGTAAAATTTTAAAATCTATTTTGATTTGCTCTTCTGGGTTGATCCATTTGTTTTTGATTAGTTTTTTTTGTGTGTGTTTATTTTTTTTCTTCTTTTGGCGGTGTTATCGGTCAGCGTTCAATCAATTGCATTTTGTCCTATTTAGACAAAAGGCAGTTAGACGTTAATAATAAATTTTACTTATGAAGTTCTGAAAGTAATCAAGAAAAGTCGTGTGCGGATTCATCAAACAAACTCTGGGGAAACTCCTAGGAACTTTCAAAACTCCTTTATAGAAAGAATGATAAAAGAGCTTGTATTTTCTATGTGAGCCCAACTTTAGTGGAATTGTAAATCAGAATTTATTTTCTTGTTTTATTAATCGAATGGGGTTGGTATTTATATATTACTATTATATAATGTGACTGCAAAAAAATGTACTTATTGAGTGAAATTACAGTGAATTAGACTTTCCGCATTAGTTATGACAAATTTAATGAGGAATGATCTTTAATTATTACATATTAGTATAGTGATAAAATGTCTCAATCAGAAAAGGTATTTTTACAATTACTCGTATCGTAATTTTGCGATATTTACATAAGGTCTATATTATGGAATGAATATTTGTTCGCCGAGTAAATAAAATTAGTCGGAGATTTCCTATTTAATTGCAACAGTTGCCGAAATATTTTCTTTGTTGGATGATTGTTTTTTAATAAATTGCGTTGACGTGTGCACAAAAGTAGTGTCATCATTTTGAAAAAATATAAAACCGAAAATTGGTAAAAAGCAAGACGCTGGAGGAAGAAACAGGTCATTTTTCGACAAGATGTCCTAAAACCCGTGAGTCGCTCCCTGGGTTCCAACCTGTACTTACGAACGTACATCAATATTTTTATTATATTTTTCTATCTAATTTTAGTCTCAGAAGGCAGCAAATTTGAGGAAAACTACCTGATTTAATAACGCTTCCAACGCACTCGTCATTTTCTTATTTAGTGGTTGTGAGACCAAGATGTTGATGACAAAAAGAGAAAAACTGTAAAAACCACAAAAAAGTTTTTTCACTTTGTTTTTATCGCTGGTTCCCCGAACAAACACTCTTACGCTCTCTACGTTCGAGGGGTGATGATGAAGTTATATTTCACGCTACAAACGCTGCAAATAAAACGAATGGACACAACACATAAGCCATATTATATACAATAAAAAAAATTTCCTCTAAAAAGCGAAACAGGGAACTCTGAAGCTCGCTACCGTGCCTACAAGCTCTCTGTATGGAGACAAAGCGTGACACGCCTCTATTATGTGGGAACATCGAGCAACCTTTCTCTGCATACAGACATCTTCGCGGGCTTTGGCGAAAAAATTAACTATTAATCGAATTATTAAATTTTATACATTAAATCCTTTACGCAACAGCCGGCAATTATCCCTGGTAGCGCATGGAGGGCAGAGAGTAGTAAGTATCCAATACCACAAACCAGGGAAAATTAAAAACTAAAAGCGCTGAAAATTGAAAATTTTTAACGGAAACAGTAAAAGAGAAGATAACTTTGTGAAATGGTTCATATTGATTATGAATTTACGTAAAATTATTATTACAATCTTTTACTACATTTATGGATCCAAAAGTGTATAAGATTCATACGTTTCTGGTTCATTTTACTCAGTTACGGAGTTTATTTTTACGCTTTTATATTTTACTGAGCTTTATCATTTATTCTTACTTTTCAAAATTTTTTAAATGTTTAAAAATCATTATTTTAAAATAAAACCGCTCTTAGGCCAATATATTTTAATTGCATATGCATAATTCATGGTTATACAAATATATATAAACATTTTTGTGGCTCGCAGACAACCCACAGAAGAAACCCCTGGATTTCGACAGCGCATTCCTAAAATGGATTTTTTTTAAATTCTATCCCAAAGGGGATAAATAATATATTTATCATGACTTTATCATTCTTAATTTTGAAAAGTTCCTACGGGTTTAAAGATCATTATTTTAAAATAAGAACGCTGTTAGGTCATTATATTTTAATTACATAAGTAAAATCCATAGTTGTACATATATATACATATATATAAACATGTTTGTGACTAACTGACAGACAACACACAGAGCAAACCCCTCGGATTCAAAGAGGTAAAATTTTTTATGCATTTTTTTGAAATTCTATCCCTAAGAGGATAAATAATATCTTTTTCATGGCTTTATCATCTTTTTATGTCTTTATCATTATTTTTCAAAAGAATTCACTAATTTCGTGGTCCGCTTGACCAATTGATAGATTACAATTAATTAAAGATTTTAGTTGAGATGAAAAAAGTTAATGGCACGAGAGGGATTCGACCTCACGACCTTCGGCTAGATACGCCGCTGCTCTACCAACTGAACTATCGTGACCTCGATCCACCCGGGCATCAACTCCCTATCTCAACCTCACACAAGGAGGGAAAATTCGTAAGGTGAGGTTGAGATGGGGAGTTGATGCCCGGGTGGATCGAGGTCACGATAGCTCAGTTGTTAGAGCAGCGGCGTATCTGGCCGATGGTCGTGGGTTCGAATCCCTCTCGTGCCATTAACATTTTTTCATCTCAACTAAAATCCATAATTAATTGTGATATATTAATTGGTCTAGCGGACCACGAAAATAGTGAATTAAGTATCCAATACTTTATCCCGGCGGTGTTTCGTAGACAGACCGGCGGGAGAAAGTATTGGACACTGGTAAGATATGGTAAAATGTGTAGTATTTTCTTTTGTTAAATGATTCTTTTAAGCAATCGAACTGCTTCTTGCAAACGGCACGTTGATTGATGAAATAGTGAACACCTTAATCTAAACTTCGATTCACTACACATTATAAGTATATAATTCTAACTCCTGGAATAAGAGAGGTCCTCCCTGGATTTTGTTTTTTGAAAGACGACTACAATTAAATTAAAATTAAGTATCATTTCTGTCCGTAGTATATTATATTTGTCTTTGATATATTTTATATTCACATTATATTACTCCAATACAAGAAAACTTTGTATTTTTCGATCCTATATTTTTAAAAATCACATACCACACTATGAAAGGAAAAAGTTTGTTTTTATATTTCTTTGTGTTTGCACCCGAAATGCGGTACATTTTGAAATATCAAAACGATAACGAACCCCCACCCTGGTTTAATATTAAAAAATATAAAAAAAAATCAAGATGAATAATTTATATTGCAATAATATCCACAAGACCTAACCCCCCCCCCTATAAACGAATCAACGCTCTCAGCACCTTTCAATCAGCACCTTTTCACGATTTTCCAAAAGTATATGAACCGCCCGGGCGAATAAAAAAAAAAAAAAAAAAAAAGAAGGGAAAAGGCGGCGTCAAAGTGAAGCGAGTATCTGTTTAAAGCGGCCGAGAGTATTGGCCGCCCGATGAATAAAAGATGAAATAACATAAATGAGACGAGATTGGATACGGAGACCCTTAGCCATTACAATATTTCATTTAACGCAGCACAGACTCCTTTGAACGATTCGTTATGTACAAACGAGAGCGTATAACTGGAGAAATAGATTTTATTTCCTAGAAAGGAGAAAAAGGAATAACTACATTTTAATCTGGACTACCGAATGTTAGTAACCGAACAAAAGGTGTTATGGTTATCAAAAAGTCGTAATTATCTTCTCCGAAGTTAACAAAGAGATTTTTAAATTTTCATTAATTAATGAACTCTTTGTTCCTGTAATGTTTGATACCAGATATGCAATTTAATTAATTAATCAAGCCGTTATTCTCTTATTTTTTACGTTAATTGCGAATGTAATAAGTATAACTTAATAAATGGTGTCATCTTTAATTGAAAAAATCGACCTGGGTCGTTGCTATTTTATGCCTGTGTGCTTAGCTCTAAAACAAAGACTGGACGAAACAAAAACCATTTGCATACGTTTTCTGCTCACTAAAGGGTTTACAATAGATAGATGGCAAGGATTAAAATGTTTAAGAATGAATAAATACGTTTTCCTGGTACAAAAATCAATTTAAAAAACAGTGCTTATACAGCACAGATTACTATGTCCGCAAAGCATGGTGCCCGGTTGACATTGTCTTGAATGTCAAATATTATGACATACAAAAAAGGTAAACAAAAAATTAAGTAATCTAAATTAAATTAACTATTGACGCTTTTCAATGCAAAATTAAAAATTAAGCTATTTCAAGCACTCTCTGCATAACCAAGTCCCAACAATTTTAGAATTTCCCGAAAATGGAATCCGAAACTTTGAAAAATGACCCTCTCAGGTAAAAATGGAAGAGGTCCTCCTCAGTTTATTTTCCAAATGATGGCGCGATTACTCCTTGAGACAAGATGATATTAAACAACTGACTTAGGTTTTCAAGAAAGCTGTCTAAAATGGAGGCAAATTTGTAAAAATCTTACTTCATTCCTTCTGGACACAGGGCCTTTTCGTTGCCAAAGTTTGATAAAATAAATTTGACTCTTTTTAAGACACATGACTATTTAATTTTTCTACAGAGCAAAACAAATCAGGAAGAAGTAATTGCAAGACAAGAGAAATATGCTTAAGGCCTTTAGAAAAATTACCGCCCCAATCTGAGAACCAGATTTTCGAGCACGGTCTGTAATTATTTATATCTTATAGACATTTATGTTAAACAGAATCCTTTTGCATAATTGAAGTTTAATATGTCTATCAATCGAACCCAGTTTAAGCTTCCATTCATTTTGATAGAACAACAGAAGAGTGAAAGCAATGACATACTAGTGTGAAAAAAAATAATATAAAATAAAAAACGTTAGTGGAGCATGGGGTGTGTAGATAGTAGATAATCATAAAAGGTCATGACAGTGAGAATCATAGAATGGGAGGGAGAGGGAGAGGGAGAGAGAGAGAAAGAAAGAAAAAAATGTGAGAGAGAGATTCAGACAAACATACAGAGAAAGAGAGAGTGAGGGAGCGAGAAAAAGACAAAGAGAAGGAGAGAGAGAGGAGAGAAAGTGAGAGAAAGAGAGATAGATACAGACAAACGTAGACCAGAGAAAGAGAGAGGGAGAGATCGAGGAGACAGAGAGAAGAGGAAAAAGGAAGAGAGAATGAGTAAAACGACGATGAGCAAGATAATGTTTGATAGAAAGAAGGTGAAAAGGTGAAAGAGAAAAGGTGAGAAGAGAAAAAGAGAAGTGCGAGTGGAAGAGTGGAGGAGAAGTAAGAGAAAAAAAGCGGAAGAGAAAATAAACGTCGTAATGTGTGATAGAAAAAGGGGGTAAGAGAGAGAGAGAGAGAGAGGGAGAGAGAGAGCATGAAGAAGAAAAAAGACAAAGAGGGAATCAAGAAGAAACAACTAAAAGATAATGCAGCGGAAAAATAAGTATGGGACAGAAAGAGAAATGGAGTTAAATATAAATTTCTTCAAAACGTTTGACAGAGTGACAGATAGCTGTTATAAATTATAAAATATAGTTTCTCCTGACAAAAGGAAGGGAGTTATATTGGGAGACAAATATTGTAATAACAGTAATTAAGAAACGAACTAAATAAGATTCAATTACGAAATACTCTTCTATTATTTAATGATAGAGAGATGATGAAATTGAAGGAACATTTTCATCACAAGTATGATTCGTCGTTGAACTAAATAAGTCGTATATATTCATAAGAAAGGAATTTGTATATATTTGCTATCAGATATATACAACGGCAACAATTTATATTTTAGTTCTTGAATATTTGTCATGACTGTACCATAGTCAGACCACGACTTGTGCAATAATAAAAATAACCACTCTCGACACGACACGCAAGAATGGCACAGTTACACAGAAGGCAAACACTCTGAACCCTGAAGATGACCTCAATAAAGATCGAAACGTTGGCACGAAAAAGAAAACGTATTTCTGAAACCTACATTGAACCAGCTCGCATCTCACGATTTCTAAAGAAATATCGCTTAATGGTCACTAATTACAAAACAAAATAAAAATATGTTAATTACTCAAATTTCCAGTTTTATCGCTATACTTAAAAATAAACTACTTTTAGGATATAATAGTTAAACAGATAAAATTTCTATTTTTTTAATACCAAGCGTAATTTTTTCCCTCACAACCGATTTATTTTATTTCATTAATAAACCTATCGAAAACACAGGGCTATGATTTAAGAATTTGCGGCCCGGGCTCGAGAAACGGTGGTTTTATACGCTTTCAACACTTTAAAAGATCACAACTCATTTGAAAGCACATCTTCCCACCGAAGTTATTTTCCATCAGTCGTCCTCCTCTCCCAGAGCAAGATCTCACGAATTAAAAATAATTCTCTGCGCGAACATTCTTTGAAAATTTTATATCTATATTATTTGTTCGTTTTTGTTTTTTCAATATGAACAACATTCCTATTAATATTCAGCAAGTCATTACCGGCGCTCGAGTATGAAACAAAAGTCAGAAAACACATCAAAAGGACTTTGCTAGGGCAGTGACAATAACGTACATATTAAAATGAAAAGAGAGAAGACGATCATTCCGTCCTGCAATAAACACTAAAGAAAATTAAGTTGGGAAAAAGTGGGATAAAAAGATTATTCGTATAAAAATTAAATTAAATTTCTCGTGAGATCAACTTCATAAAATAATAAGAATGTAAAATGAAATGGTTGAAAACTATGATACTAAAAATTTGTAGTTATTTTCGTTTATGAAAGGTCAAACGTATTATAACAAAATGATTATAAAAAAAAATCAAAAATACACAAAACAAATTGAAAACAATTATTTTAATATTGTTTGCTAATAATTTTTGATAGTGTATTTGTTCATGTGATTTACTAACGGCGCAGAGGACATATACTTACGTTACACTCCAAAGTCGTGCGGGTTTAGTCTATACTACAAATTAACGTCTTAACGTATATACGAATTGGTATTTTTCTAAAATACCTTAAAAAAACAAAAATAAAAGGATCCAGGAACCTGAACGCAAAACAATTTAAAACCTGGCGAAGTGGAGGAGCACCCTCGAAATGTATATAAAGAAAGTATTTACAACTTCTCTGAACATTTACTGTACAAAAACGGTAAACATGACGGGCATTCATTGATCTAAAAAAATAATTATTGAAACGTTCCACCTTGAGAGAGACTCACTGTTTTGTTGAAGATGTTACATTCGAAAGCGGCATTATGGATTGAGAGAAATCATGAATTTAAAATATATTTAACTTGTTTCCTGTTCAAGATTTATTTCAGTCTTCGCGTAAATAATTTTTATATTTCGGTTCGTGGTATTGGAAATGGACAACTTTGTTAGAATTTTGGACGGTTCTCATACTATGGCATGCTCATACTGGCGGTATGCCAAGCATCCTTGAAGTTACCAGTATGATTTTACATATAAAACTCAAATTTACTAATTTCGTGTTCCGCTTGACCAATTAATATTTTACATTTAATCAAGGTTTGTAATTGAGATAAAAAAGTCAATGGCACGATCGGGATTTGAACACAAGATCTTCGACTCGACACGCCGCTGCTCTAACCACTTGAGCTATCGCGACATCCCAAAGATATATTTTTAAATGTCGTTTAACCAATCTCAGCGAGTCATGAGAATGAAATAATTTTTTTTTAATTAGTAAATTAATCCTTATTTGTTTATCATATATAATTGTCCATATTAATTATTCTTTTTATGTAAGGTTTTTGGTAGAGATGACACTCCACAGCACTTTCATATGTCGCTGAGAATCGAATCCTGATAATTCGAGAGTTGAAAAATGAGAAAAGATGGAAAATTTTAACGGTTGTGTGGTAAGATGAAGTTCGTTCCCGGACTCATGGTCTGGCTGACATGAGGATCTTTAATGTCCGTACCTAAGCTATGAGCTCCTACCGGACAGGCCGATTCTCAAAATGCAAGCTGACGCACCGTCGTCGAAACAACGATGTAGAGGTTTCGCACCCCGAAGGGCTGTTACCGCCTCGCTAACACCTCGCCAAAACGGGTAAATGCCGCACGCAAGGCCGACTGACCGACATACATCGGCCAACCAACCCGCGTACTCCCTAGATAGAGAAGGCGACTCTATCTCTCTGATTGTAGAGGCTTCCCTAGCGTAGAAACTTCCGGGAAACGCCCCGGCAACGGTTTCGGATTTAAGTGAGATTGCTACCCACCCCCTAGGTGAGCACTGTCTACAGTCAAAGGTCCCAGACCACGATCAGCTCACACCTGCCACACGCATTCAAGGGACGCCATAGACCAAGTGTGGTAAGATGAAGTACCGGTGTCCGAAGGTATCGAAGTCACGAGAACTCAAATGGTTGAGCAGGAGCGTAAAGAGCATAAAGTCGTGAGTTCGAATCCCGCCGGTGAAACTAATTATTCATCTCAATCAAAAACCTTACATAAAAGGAATAATTAAACGAAGAAGATTGAACAGTTCGTAATTCAGTTAACGGCCTTGTACTTTTATTCCTTTCTCTTGTGAACAAGGGAATGAAAAAGAAATCAAACCTATAAACGAATATATAAAAGAGAATTTATAATAAAAAAAATTAACAAATTTGATTTAAACTGTGCTAAACAGGGCTCATCTGATAAATAGTGTGATTTTACGACGAAATGATGAGTATAACCTCTAAATATATAAATAAATAAGAAGAAGAATAGTGCTCAAATCTGGGAAGTTGGAACAACGCACAGCGTGGAAACCTGAATGGAAGAGAACGCCGAAGAAAATCTGCATGCAGAGGTGTATCAGGAGAGTAAAAATCGTCTGAAGAGGAGTAGCTTATGAAAGGACGAATGAAACTACTTGGCAAGTTACTGAGTGATGCTAAAGAAAAAAAGAAAAATTAAGCACCCATGCCCATGGATGAAACGTTGGTATCCGTGTAGAGGATATATCAGACCTAATTTTTTTTTACTGTATTGTTTGTGAGTTCTACAAGTTGAGGCTTTGAGGTATTAAACTTATATTTATTACAAAAAAATGTATTTCTGCCTGCATATTCATTGGGAGCCGAGTGGCTTTGGATTCTCGGTAGTTGATCAGTGTGTTCGATTCCCAAAGTTAGGTCTGAACTTTTCCGCCGAATCTGAATAACCTAGAATAAATTTCTTTTATAGAAGAATACATGCACGTCGGAGCTCAGTTCAAGTTCAGAATTCAGAGTAAACCTACGCACCTACGTACTCAGGGAGAATTCTTGCAGGTACTGGTATCCACCACAGCAAAACAATCTATGTACACTCACTTTTGTGGTTGTTCGTAGTTTTCATAGAAAATATGCCTACCGAGTAAAGAATATGTTATTTAGATCAAAAGTTTTATCTGAAGGCAAAACTTTTTCTTAGAGAGCCGGTACAATATTTCTGACAATGATCGCTTATGCTAAACTGATAGAGAGTCGTATATTCTTAGTCTTCACACGAAGTTTGGGTAAATTACTCCAACGGGTTTCAGCATTGCGCTATTTTCAGTGAAGATCTGTTTCTGCACGGTTACTGACTGAAGAAGGGGCCGACAGAAACGCCTTTGTGTAACTGAACCAACTGCCGATGAACACAACCCTATAAGTATCGCTATGCCGGTTCAGCATGAAATCACAGATTCGTAGACCAACACCCATCATAAAAAACGAGGTGTTGAACACAAGGCCTAAAACGGCATTTAAAATTATCTCGCAGCTTGTTATCAAAGAAAATATTTAAAAAAAAAGACAAAATACTAAGAAAAGAACTGGATTTTCTAATATTAAATAGTTAAATAAACGATACTGTAAATCGTAAGAAAACTGTGGTCATGGTATTTGCGATTTTTTTTTTTTTTCAAATTGTGATGATAGATTTTTTTAATGTTGTAAATTTTATGAAACAAAATTACTGTTTTCGATCTAAACTTGAAAATGTAAGCTAACTGACTTCCTTCGCTAGGAAAGATATTTTCATATGACCTTTAGAGAAATATGTTTCATTACATTTTATATACAACCGTTCCAAAGGGAATAATTAATCAACCTAACAATGTTTACTTATTATTACACAAAGTACGCCGTGGGGTGCTTTTCCCTCGTGGCTTATTCAAGTGAAATCAAATTAATGAGCTCCAAACGAAAGATGTTACATGGAGGCTATACTTTTAAAATAGGACTGCACTTTTTGATAGTTTATTACGGTAGAAGAACTAACACACATAAATTATTTTATTCTATCTGGTTATTAATTTATCAGATCATAGTTGATGTAAAATAATTCTATAACGCAACAGCCTTAAAGCCTATTAATTTATCACACCCACAAAAGACAAAGAATCTTGCAATACTTTAAATTAAAGTGGAAAAGAGAGAGAGAGAGAGAGAGAGAGAGAGAGTGACTGAAAAAAGGGGAAGAATTGATAAATGTTAATTCAGTCATTACTGCATAAATTGTAAATAGAGTTTTGAATTAAAATCAGAATATACCATATTCATTTCTTCCACTATTTTCACGAATTAACGACCAATATGACGCCACTGCAGTTTTTGATTAAGGGGGAAAAAGTTGATTTTTCATTTGATGCCTCCTTTTAATGTTAATCCAATATTTAAAAATGTTCAAAATTTATACACTCTCCTTTTAAAAAAATAAATTTAATAACTTTCGCGAAATTCAATTTGGCTCTTCCTCTATGTTAAAAGCAAAATAATAAAAAGTTGGGGAGGATATTAGATTTCTCGTTTTTTTTCTTTCTTGTTCTTCATAGTACATCTCTTTGCGGCGGGACGTGCGCAGGAAGAATGCTTGTTATTGGACGAGACCCTTTGATTACAACAAAGCCGCGGAACGCCGTTTGTAAAATTGTTTATGGTTTTAACCGTGTTTACAAATCTTTCAGAAGTGCACGGATTCATTCAACATTTCGACACAAAGGTGGTTTATTTAGGAGCAAGTTATGCTAGATAAGGTGGGGTTGAAAAATTGTGTTAACGATTCAGATCGTTTGAAACTGAAAATAAAATAATCCCATTTCCTAAAGCTACGGAAACTTGTAAACAGTCGGTCCTTTTAACATGGCCATGTTGAATTTCTCTTGCCAAAATGAGGCTATTAAAAATGAAAAACATGCAAACTACAATTAAATAGAAGTACCTAATTACATTTTTTTCTGCACAAATTATCTTAATTAAGAAAAACATAGATTCTACCATCACTGACTAGAAACTATTGTTAAATCACTTAAATCGAAGGTCCGTCACGGTAAGTCAATTTACACAAACGAATACAAATTGTTATTGCCTCCACAGTTGAAATAGAGCCAAATCCGTTTTGGAAAAACGTGAAGTAAACAAGCCCTTACACGTTATGCAAATTCAAAAATGATCCTTGTTTCATTGGATTTCCATTCAAGAAGCCTTCCTTCCAATAGCATCTACAGGAATGCTTTAAAGTTTCCATTTAAGCCTCGCCACTATTTTCATTTAAATGTTAAACATCAGGTAAAGCTCAAAATAATAATTTGTTTAAACTGTAATATATTAAGTTTGTAGTGTATTTTAATTGTATTTTTATTTCAATTAATTATTTTTTTATGCAAGCTCTTGGTTGTGATGAAAAATTTATATCACTAGGGGGGGGATTCGAACTCACGCAGCTGTTCATCTGAGTTATCGTGATTTCAAAATAAGTTAATTTTTCATGACAGCCAAAATCCTTAGTTAAAAAAATAATTATATGGAATAATTGAAATGGCCAATTATTACCACTAAACATTATCACGATAAAGGAAATGTTTTTCTGAAACCTAAATCACACCAGACCACATCTCACCATTTCTGAATAACTATCGATTAACGGTCACTAATTAGCACACATTTCTACACGAGAAGTACGAAGAAATTGAGATTCTATTAACAAATTTCAACTACATATGGACACGGAGCTAAAAATATTCTGAAGGACATCGCCAACAATGAGAATAAACTCAGATCGCCTACTAACCAGAAAACGTTTTTGTTGAAATGCAGGCAACACAAAACTCTGAAGATGATCTCATAAAGATCGAAACGTCGGCACGATAAAGAAAATGTTTTTCTGAAACCTACATCACACCAGACCCGCATCTCACGATTTCTGAATAATTATTAAGTAATTTCATTTGCTTGATTGGTCCCTGAGCGATGACAATTAATTACGGTTTTTAGTTGAGATGAAAAAAAGTTAATGGCACGAGAGGGATTCGAACCCACGACCTTAGGCTAGATACGCCGCTGCTCGCGCGGACCACGGAAGTAGTGAACAAATGATGTTTCATAATTTTAAATAAATATATAACATCTAAATAGTTAGATTGTTGAATTTTTTTTACGCTTTATGGCTGGTAAATTTATTGTAAATTTAATATTTCTTCTTATGATGCAATTTGCGGATCAAGAAATCAAATCCATAGACAGGTGGAGTGAAAGAAATGTTAAAATATTCAAGAGAAAAACCATCTGTTTTCTCTAGCACTGACATAGATATAAAACAACCTGCGATCATTACTTTTTCCAGGGAGAAATTTCACCCTGGCGACTTGGCAAGAATTACATTTTCTTCCGTACGTTCTACACGAGAAGTACGAAAAACATGGGATTTTATGAAAAAATTACAATCGCATATGAACATGTATACTGAAGGACATCGCCAACAACGAGACGACACTCGCATCAGCCATCAATCAGAGAATATTTTTGTTGAAATGCAGACAACACAACGTATTTCCTAGTTACATCAAAAACACAAATTCACAGCAAATTTAAAAAGAAACATTTTAAACATAGAAATCACCACAAGCATCAAAAACATTAAGACACTAATACACAAATTACACCAATTAAAACTCAGGGTCGCCAACAGAACACCTACACACATTTTAAAATAAGTTTACTCACATCAAAAACACGCAACGTCCACATCGACAAAATACAAAACAAACACATCAAAAAATTAAATTACTTAATAAACAAACAAACAAATTTCAACACAAATAAATGGTACCTAAACCTAACAAAAATTATCATTCCTCCAGAAATCCAGAACTTCCTACCACTAGGTCCCAAACATTCCATTCCTTACAACATAGTAGATTTTCCAATAGGTAAATTAATTAAGGATGTAGACTATGCAATCCAAAAATCCACCAAAACAGAGGAAGAAAAAGAAATAACACGATCGAAATGCATTAACACAATAACAAATCACTTACATCCCATTACAAATCAACACAACCTATCTCAACAAACATACACCAAGACCGAAAAATTTTCATAAATAATCCTGAAATGCTCATTCTCTTTGCTTATAATACCAAACAAACAATAGCAATCAGTAAAAAAGAGTAAAGGGTAATATTAACAAAATTATCACAGACACAAACACATACAGCATAATCAAATCAGACCCTACTCCTACTCTCATCAAACAGCCAAAAAAAAATTCTCCAAGAAACACTTAAACGAAAAAACGATTATATATTGCCAGCTGTCCCCACAGATCAAATTCAAACTATATTAGATACATTTAATAGCTTTCACCCACGCCTACTATATACACATAAAAAAATGCCATTTTTTAGATGCACTCGTAATAAAACAGCCAGATGGCACATTAAGCACAGATTTGTATCAAAAACAAGAAAGGCAGATCGCTAACACAATTTTACATCTTACCACCCACTTATACAATAATTAACACGGCCAAAGAGTTACTTCATAGAATGACTACCCTGAGCCATGAATCCTTCCGCCACACAAACATAAAGATAATAAACAGATCCTCCATAACAACCTCTACCCTAAACACATAATTAACAGAATAATCAACAATTACACCTCAACACTAACACCATTCACTATTACTAATAATACTACATTAAGCCTAGCGAACACAAACAAACCAGCATACATTCCCATGCCATTTATCCAAGGCGAATCGCATAAATTAAACACATTTCTCTCGTCCGATAACTTTAAATTAGCTTTCCAAAATTATAAAACAATTCAAGCACTTTTTCCAAAATTAAAGAATCCACACCAATAACAAATAAATCTGACGTAATCTATAAGATCAACTGTTTAAACTGTCCGGCAACTTATGTCTGTCTTACACCTCTATATATATATATATATATATATATATATA
>CM077106.1:11684682-11698018 GCA_039619505.1 Cimex hemipterus | reverse complement strand
ATATATATATATATATATATATATATATATGTACAATATGTAAACAATGATTGCAAATCCCAGGCCCTGAAGATGACCTCAATAAAGATCGAAACGTTGGCACGATAAAGAAAATGTTTTTCTGAAACCTACAACTCACGATTTCTAAATAACTTACCACTGACCAAACATGGATTAAGTTAAATATAAACTTTCGTTAATTAAAGAATGTGACAATATCATTTTTTTAATGAAAATGTAATAAAATTTTTGGTTGGATTAAAAAAGTTAATGTTACGAACGGGATTCGAACCCATGACCTTCGGTTCGACGATATTGTCACGATATTTCAAGAGATAGGAGCAGCCGGTCATGGGGTTCGAATCCCACTCGTGACACTAACTTTTTCAACTCAACCAAGACTTAAATCAAAAGAATAATTGATCTTGACATCAACATTCCTAAACATGACGGGAAAAACTTTGTGGTCAAGTTTTGTAGAAATTTTTGGCAAGAAAAATGTTGGCAACTCGTACAGATCACTGTTTCCTGAGCTCAAGAAAAAACCATTTTCGGAAGCCGATAGCGCAGAAGGAACGTTGACAGATTTCTATTCTACTGTTTTTATATTGAAGACAAATCATGGCCTGTGGGGTAGCTACAAGAAGAGAATCGGTTTGGCATCGTCTCCGAACTGTCCCACTTGCGATTGCCCTTCAAATCCTTCCCACATAATATTTGAATGTCCAGAATACGAAAATGAAAGAGATAAACTTTTAAAAAATCTGAGCCAAGTCCTAAACATTTCCAAACCAATAAAATTAGAATCTGTCCTAACAAGCAACAATTCATCAGCTTTCAACATAACCTTTGGATTTCTAAAGTCAATAAACGTTTCTTTTCGGTTATCTTCAACTATGAAAATTTAGAAGAGGAGAAGATGATGGAGTTGAATGAGTGGCGGACACACGTACCACCTAGTGGGGACCACTAGGTCTTTCTTTGTTTTTCAAAATTTTGTTTTTTTGTTTTCCACGGTGGGGACCTGGTCCTGGTCGGCCTATCCCGCTCGACAGTAAAATGAAAATAAAAATCTTCGTGGGTAATATGCCAGCGTAACCCCTCCCCCCCCCAAAAAATTAATCAAAATTAATGTGGTCAATTATACCATTAAATGGTATAATTTATAATTATTTTTCGCCATCCATTTAACCAAATACTTTTTCTATTTAATAGAGTTTTTCGTCATGATAGTGGAGTTGGATCTCTACTGAGGATTTTTGGGCTATTAGAATTTTTAAATCTAGAGAGTTGTTTAGGTGCGCGTGTGAATTGACGTGAATGTGTGGAGCATACCCATCCCCTAGTGCTATGTGTAGCGGGAATTTGTTATCTGTTTGTGTGTACATACGTCATCTCATTTTTTATTTGTAATTTGACAACCTGAGGTAACAACGAAAGGTTAGCTCGATACAGGAGAACAAATATGAGAAAATATGGGATAAAGAAAAATAAAATGGAAAATTTTTTACGTTATGCGCCTGCGATGATTACTCGATTTTCATGAGTCGCTAATTCATATATTCCAACTACTACTGGAAGGAACGTAGCAATTTCGATACTAAACATTTGGTCACTTAGTTCTTAGTGATAATTAAAAAAAAATGTTACCAAGGAAATACTGCAAGTTCTCCTAGTGAGAGATATAAAATTAAAACATTAAAATAGAAATAAATCCGAGAATGAAATAATTCATAAGAGAAAAGGAGAACGAGGCCACATGCGTGAACGGGCCGTTTGTTTATTTTACGTTGAACGTTTATAAATTACACTTCCATTAAGCTCAGAAGGAAAGAGAATTAGCAATGATAATCAAAATAACCAGACCTGAACGGTTAAAAAACATCCGTTTGAAACCCGGATTTGTGCCAAAAATAGCAGTATTTTTATCGACAACTTTTGTATATATGGTCAAAAATAGCTTTCACCACTGTCAGATTGGAATGATCAGATTTTTATATTAGCATTACATAAAATTAAAATATGTTGAAATTGTTTGGACAAATGTTTGTTACTTATTTTAAATGCCACGTTTCTTTCACTAAAAAAAGCAAAAACAAAATTATAGTACAAATTAAAAAATCTACATTGTATAAATTTTCTTCATTCCTCCGTAACATATTATCGTATAGTATAATACTTTATTCTTATAAACAGTAAAAAAATATTAATTAATTAAAAAATATTAATTTAATTTTTTAATCATTATTGCTTAGTGACGAAAAAATACAAAAACTGGCAATTTTTTACGGGATATAAAATTTCTCACCTAGCATTAATGAAAAATCTGGATTTAATAAATTGAAAAACACCACAATTTGCGCAAGATAGACAACTAGACCCTGATCTTTTCAGCTTGCACTCTGTTCTCTTGAGTAGCAATCATTGAACAATGTAAAAATATGTGAGGTATTTCAAATCGACAAAATTTTGCTGATGGATACAAAGCCTAACCAAAAGGCGCCTTGAAATTTCGGACGGTACTAAAAATCATTTGTGCCCGCATTCATTTTTTTTTTTTTGAACAATAGTAAAATACAAAAGAACCAAAAATATAGGATACGGTTTAGCAAAACAAATACCCCCTTCCTTTAGTACTGAACTGCAATTATAATTATTTTGCGTACATACATATATTTACAAAAAAAAATATTATACAGACCAAGAAAGCGGAGAAAGAGACATAGATAATTAGACAGACAGACCCACACATAAGGTTACGGAGAGAGAGAGAGAGAGAGAGAGAGAGAGAGAGAGAGTTGTGGATTTTATGTTTTATTCATTATTCAGAAATCGTGAGATGCGGTCGGGTATGATGTAGATTTCAGAAAAACATTTTCATTGTCGAGCCACGTTTCAAACTTTATTGAGATCATCTTCAGGTCCTTGTGTTATCTGCATTTCAGCTGAAAAAGTTCTCTGGTTGTTAGCCCCATGCACAAGGCCATGACGATGATCTGAATAAAGAACGAAACGTTGGCACGACAAAGAAAATAGTTTTCTGAAACCTACATCACACCAGACCGCATCTTACGATTTCTGAATAATTATCGAATAAGGGTGATTCTACACGAGCGTTTAAAACGCGGCGTTTGAATAGCTTGGAATTACTGCCGTTTTTGTTGTGTCTATACACAGCGATCCAAACGCCGCGTTTTCTAGCTCAGTAGCAATATGAATCCAGTGCAAATAGGTTGTGCTGCATCTCCCTTACACATATTCGCTGAGGAAGCAGCTTACCAACGAAAAATTTGAAAAAGGCGTTGGTGGACACATCCCATTCTTGCCGACCGATTAACTTTCCGTAGTTTTCACACGACTTTCAATAGCCACAGAAAACATCCTGAAATTTTTTTTCAATATTATAGAATGTCAGTAACCTCTTTCGACGAATTACTTCATTTAATTAGTGGCCGTATATTGCTGATATTTGAGGTACAACAAAACTATACTGAATGAAGAGCGTTTCAACGGCTCTGTGTAGATTGCACAACGTTGCGAGCGCTGGCGTCTCTCTCAAGGACGTTTCTAACTCTCGTGTAGAATTGACAGCGCGTTTTTCTAGCTATCTAATGAGCTAGGTATTGCGTGCGTTAACTACGCCCTTTCAAACGCTGTTCAAACGCCGCGTTTTAAACGCTCGTGTAGAATCACCCTTACGGTCAGTAATCACCAGACGTTAACGTTTCATTTAAAGCAACATTGATAAGCGAGGGACCGAGGTGAAAAGAGAAAAGAGGACGAGAGGAGAAGGTAAGAGAGAGAGAGAGAGAGAGAGAGAGAGAGAGAGAGAAACTTTTGTTTGTTTGTTGAAAATGTTTCATTTAACGCTGTTTCGACGAGTGAGAGTGGGAGAGAGAGACCGACAGACAGACAGGAGAAGAGAGCAGGGAAAGAAAATTACGCATATACCAAAAAATCAGAATATCATAAAAAAATGATGTATGTATGTACGTATAAATAGAGAAAAATAGAGATAGATAAATAGACAGATATTTAGATAGAGAGGAAGATATATGTAGAAATGTTATAGTGGAAAAGATGGAGACAGAACGAGTGAGATTAAAAGAATAAATAGATATGTAGAGGGAGATAGGATGAGTGAATTTTTGTGTGTATGAATTTTTTTAAAGTAAAATGTACTTGGTATTATATTTTTTGTTATTTCAAGGAGGAAAACCTAATGATAGTTTAACACTCCAAATAATTTAACTTGATATTAGTAGTATCATCCCCCGCCAATAAACGTTTCTTTACATAGCGCCCGTCCAGAAACCTCAACCTACGTTAAACTGTGATATTTCTCAAAGCCTATTAAACTCCGCTTCGTCCGTACGACGCCAACATTTTCCCCCATGGCGCAACCCACTTCGCAACAACCCTGAAACTTGCCTCTTTGAAATTAACGCCGGGACGAAAATTGGCCCAGTTTAAGTAAAGAAGACGGATTACAATTCTCGTAGACGGTACAAATGAATCCCAGCTGGGATGAAATTATGCGAGGTGAATCGCGGAAATGTAGCATATTTTCTCCCTCGAGGTAAATTGTTAAGTGATATTTACACATTAAGAAAACACAGTCATAAAGCACGAGCAGTAATGTCTTAACAACTCTGTATTCGTATTTATTCACTCTAATCAAATTTGAACATCATTGAGGTTGACAAAATTTTTAAATTAATATATTTCTAAGACTTGTTATTGTAAGAAAAAATGTATTTATTTTCATATTGTTTTAATGCATATTTGTAATTACTTAGCAGTACCTTAAAATTTGAAATGATGGAGGTAAGTAAAATGAATGCCCAATATATATTATTTTGTTCTGGGCTCATCTGAATAACATGCAGTGAGAATTGTCTAGCTACCTTTGATAGTATGGATAGTAGCGCGCTTTTACTTGCACTCAGCAAACTTGGTTTTTCAATAAAAAAAATTTTCAATACTAAAATCCTTATTTACACATTCTTGCTCTGCAATGGTTGAGGAGGGGTAATCCTGAGATATTTGATATGCGTTCAGGGGGGTTAGGCAGGGATGTATCTTGAGCCCTTTATTACTTTCCCTTTTACTCGAGAATCCCTCTGATTGTTTTGAAGAAGGAATACTTTACGGAAAAATTGAAATAAAGATTGTTTGCATTGAACAAAATTATTAATGCCTTAGAGACTTACTGAATAAATGGAATCTTTCGGTCAACCTAAAACAAATCCAAAATTGTTTTTGCGTAGGCAGGATTGCGGCTAATGGAAGCTGGTGTTGTAAAGCTCTCAGTTGAAATTGTCGGAGATAGTGTAAATATTTGGGCTGTATTCTCACACGTAAACATTCATTCAATGCTCATCTCAAGCGACAAACTCACATTGCAAAATATGCGATGAATTCAATTGAACCCCTACAACGCTATTTCATCCATAAAATTTATGACCTTCTTTCACCCCTTACTGCATAATCTCATTTGAGACCTCAGTTGAATTGTTCCAATTTAGATTAAATTTACATACTTTCAATAATTTCTAAAAGGAAAGTTCCTACTCACGGTAAGTTGTTTTGCAATTATCCGGATTTCGAGCCTTTTTCCTCATCATCATCAGGTTGAAGGATTTCCACAACCACGTCTCTCGACGTGCATTGCCAAAGTGAAACCGCTGATACCTCCACCAACGCGACGTTCCAATCAGCAGCTGATTTTTTAATGACGCTCAATTTGAACGTGCGAAACGCATAAATTATAACACAAATAAATATTAGCATAAAAATAATATTAAAATTATAAATTATTTGGATGTTTGATATTGATAATGAGAGATAGATCAAAATTTTAATTACATTTTAAATATGTACATAAATAATATCAAACATCAAAATAATTAAACTACTTATTTTAATTGTTATTATTTTTATTATAATGTTTATTTGTGCTATAATTTACGCGTTTCACACGTTCAAATTGATGGTCATTAAAAAATCAGCTGCTGATTGGAACGCGCGTTGACGGAGGTATCAGCGGTTTCACTTTGGCAATGCACGTCGAGAGACGTGGTTGTGGAAATCCTTCATTCTGATGATGAGCAAAAAGGCTCGAAATCCGGACCGTTGCAAAACCACTTACTGTGAGTAGGAACAGTCCTTTTAAAATGTATTGAACACCACACTCAATCCATCATTTATCATTTCTACATACTTTCTATGTCTGCAGGGTCTTAAACTTTCCTAATCACTACCTTCCTAAGAAGACCGGTCCAAAATATGGCGGTTCTCTTTCTGGAATACCTTGGTTTACGATTTCAGCTCAATCGTAATTTTTCCCTGGACAATTATAAAACGCTCGAAATTTATCAACAATATCCGCACCTCTCACAGTGAAATGTCCCCTTCATGCCCAAAATCCTCTAGGTTTATGCTGTAGGAGGATCTAAATACTAATGAACCATTCTTGAAGGCATAGTTCTAAAATTTCACGCTTTCCGCTAGCTTGTTGGTTTTTGAAAGTTAGGTTCGAGCTATTTTATCTTAATTATAACCCCACAAGAGTCAACAGTTCCAATAAGTACATTCTCTGCAACAGGTTCGAAAAGAATGTTTTCACTTTTAAGAAGAGAATGGCCAGTTTTATCGGAATTCCGAGTACCGCATATAGACTGGCCCATGTTGACGAAAGAGCACCTAATTTCTTTGTTGAGTAACTGGTTAAATTGAGTCACGTTCGCTATGGAACACTGGATTTACCGAAAAGCACAAGTTTTTATTTCAATATTATATGTATACAGGGTGACTTGCTACGCGTGCTACAAACTTCACCAGTAGATTCTTGACCCTAAAATGAACAAAAAAGTTCATATTGACCATGGTCCGATTCTCAACCATTTCAGAGTAATTTCGCTTTTTATCGATTTTGAAAGATATCACGTCCTGGGGTCGGAAAATCGTGATATCTTTTAATCTAAACATTTCTCTGAAAATCTAATAGCACCGTTGAAATTCCCGTTAATTTTTCAATAAGAAGATGACGGTGGCAAAACGTTTGGACTAATTTTTGGTGTTTTATTTCAGCCAGAACTACAAAATAAGTGGAAAAGTCTCAAAGCGTTTGTTTTTTGCAATTGTGCCACTCTTGCATGTCATGTTGAGAGTGCCAGTGAGATGCCACTTTGAGTAAGTAGAATATATAAAAAAAAATATGCGGTGATTAAAAATCTTTAATCGACAATTATTCAGAAATAGTTAAAATACAGAACCCCTCTCATGATTCTGAATAATAAAAAATATATATTTTCCATTGTATAAATTCAATGTATTTGTTAAAATCAAACAATGTTTATAAATCCCAGGCTCTGAAGGTGATCTCAATAAAGGTCGAAACGTTGTCAGGATAAAGAAAATGTTTTTCTGAAACCTACATCACACCAGACCGCATCTTACGATTTCCCGATAATTCCCGATTATTCCACATGCGCTAAGGCTCCCTTTCATATATACTTCCATCAACAAAAGTAAAAAAAAATACTAATATAACCAAAATTTTTAGACTTGGAAATATGATGCCATATGAGGATGTATTTTTTTTTTTCAACGATTGGTTAAAAAAATAAAAAAACACGATTTTTTAGCTTTTTGTTATTTGTGTTATGTTTTACGTTATATAGCATATGCTACACTCAAACTGTAATATATATATATACATATATAAGAAACAGCCGGATGATTTATATGTACATAAGTGTATGTAAATATACATAAATATGTTATTTTATTTTGTTTATTCATTGAGAAAGAATCTTTGCCCTATTTTGTTTTTTATGTAAAATTGATCGCCCGACACCTGCCGACGGTTGGTGACTATTGCCGTTACTTGCTTTTTAGTTATGGGCATTTTTAGTACATTTTCCGTTCATTTCATTCATTCAGTGAAATAATACGTAATTATTATTCTATGTACTCTTAATTTTTACATAAAATAAGAACGGGATTTTATTGAGAAGAAGAAATATTAATAAAACCACCAATATTTAATTAATATTGCTAACAAAATTTCTCAATGAGGAACACGTGCTTATCAATTTGAAGGCCTTCCGCGATCAATCTGGGCTTGCGGCCAAGGCACCGCAGGCTTTGTTTAACCTGACCGATGAGCCCTGCCACGGTAAACGACCCGTCCGATATCCAGGACGGATTTAGGGCAAAAATCAATGTACAAAATCCACACGAAGCGCATCAAAATTGCAAGAAGTCCTGACTGCAGGAAACAGCGATTCACTGAATATGGGGCATCCATTTTAGTCAATCTATCAGAAATTTTATTTTAACAAACCTTTGTTGAAATAAACTGTAATTTCATTAGACCGAATAACGTTTTTCAATTAATTAATCTGTATTGGTCGAGATAAAAAGTTAGTGTGACGAGCGGGATTCGAACCCACGACCCTCGGCTAAATACGCCGCTCCTCTATCACATGAGCTAACGTGACCTTTCGAATTTTCTCTCCTTTCTGCCATTTTTCAAATGTCGTCCGTTATAAAGAACCATGTATGACGCGGCCATTTTTCCTTAACCTGACACATCGGGGCGTCCCTCAACTAAACGTTTTTCATTAAAAATATCAAGCCTTCAATTTTTTTTTTTTTTTTTTTTTGTTCGATGAAAACGATATGAAAATTTAACATAGTACATTTGAAATAAATAAAACTTTATTTTGTTCAAACACAGTTCAATATATGAATCATATATTTGGAGTAATTAACATTTTTCAATAAAAAATAAATAAAAAAATTATTATTTGTTTTTGTTTACTTTTTGTCTTTCGGGTGTTGACTTTTTTACTTCTTCGGCTTTTTTTCAGGAATTAGACAACTATTAACACATTTTCTTCTCTTCAATACTTTCTAAAAAGATGGTTCCTACTTACAGTAAGTAAACAAAGGCTTAAAACACTAAAATTCAAATTTTATTTATCATTTGTCACCTAGAATCAAATAGATAATAAAATTACAAGGCGACAAATGATAAATAAATAGATTACACGTCATTTAAAAAAAAATGGTAAAAAGGAGGGAAAATTCGAAAGGTGAGAAGGGTGAAGTTAGGGTCCGAGTGGATCGAGGTCACGAAAGTTCAACTGGTAGAGCAGCGGCGTATCAAGCCGAAGATCGTGGGTTCGAATCCCACTCGTGACACTGACTTTTTTTATCCCGAACAATACTTTTCATAAATAATAATCAACTGAGAAATGTTAATTCGTCAATCGGTCCAAAATGTAATGGATTAAATTATATTAATTGTTACTTTTTGATGTTCAAATAATTTTTCTGCAAATCACTGTAACGCAGTAAGACTTGTTTTATCTGAGGCACCATAGGCCCGTTGTAGGTGAGGGGCTGTCACCTGTCGAGATGAGTATGGCCAATCCTAAACCTTGTTATGTTAATTCTTCCTCATTTCCATTTTTGTACAGGCCACGTTTTGACTTAATGTTGTAAATTTTTTTTTTATTTTTCAGTCAATTCTGTCCAACGGCTTTGCCATTCTTGTTAAATCATATTTTACATTTTTTTTCTTAATGACCGCTGGCATGATTGTTGTCTCCGGGTTATGCGGGTTCGCCTCTTGTCCGCATTTTCCTTTCCCAGGATGCCGACCTGTCCCGCTTTCCAGACAAATATGACTTTGCAGATTTGATCTAGCCTGTCTACCTTTTCATAGAACGTCTGTACGTGCGGGTCTGTGTAAAATTTATTTTTTAACGCCGAGATTGCGCTGAATGATTCTGTGCATATCACCATTTTTTCCATCCAATTTTTCTCACTATGGCGGTCATTTCTGTCGTGCACTTGCTGTATCTGGGAGAGAAATCCCTAATTTATTTTCCTCAGAGTTCACACCAGAGCAGAGAGATGAACTTTGTATTCCCACCGAAATGAGAGGAATTCCTCTAATTTCGAAAATTATTTTTGTGGGAAAAATAAGCAGTACCAAACATTCAGCAGATAATACAATAGAAAAACCCCTGGGATATCTCTCATCATAATTCCAAAATCATCATCATAAAAATTTGAAATATTATCTCATCAAAGGAAAAGAGTTGTGAATTTTTTTTATAGATTAAATTTGTAAATATTAATTTTTCAGACAGGCAAATGCTTCCATACTATACAAAGCGCTGAATATAAAATTAGATAAAAACATCACATTAAGGCGTAGAACAAAGCGGGAAAAACAATAAACTGAAAGTACACCGGGTTTCAAAGGACACAGGGGTATTGAACGAATTGACTGAGGCCCCGAAGGAAAGTTTAGTAAGTTCCTTTGTAAGGCGTGAACAGTTCTGTGGCGAAATTCAAATTGAAAGAAACGTATTGTCCCACATTGCTTGAACATTATCATGGAATTTTATGATTGTTCTTAGAACACTTTTTTTTTAAAAACTTTTGAAAGCTATAAATTCAGAAAAACTGTATCATGTTACGTTTTATATTGTTATTTTCATTCTATCCAAAAGGTTATTACTAAAATTAGTATTTTATCTTTGATCACTGTATTCCACAGACGGTGGCAACCGAAATGTTTTGCTTGTGGAATAAAGTTGGCCAACATATAGGTTTTGGTAATTGCGATGTAAAAATTATTGTGCATCGAAAAAAATTTGTTTATATGTTGCTATAAAAT
The DNA here is from genome assembly GCA_039619505.1 of Cimex hemipterus. Lineage (NCBI taxonomy): Eukaryota > Metazoa > Arthropoda > Insecta > Hemiptera > Cimicidae > Cimex > Cimex hemipterus. Next base: position 11,687,316 of record CM077106.1, on the reverse strand, counting down.
TTTCAATATTTTACAATTAATTAAGGCTTTCCAGTTCAGAAAAAAAAGTCAATTGCACAAGCGGGATTCGAACCCACGATCTTCGGCTTGATACTCCGACGCTCTAGCCACTTGAGCTGTCGTGATTTCGATCCGCTCGGACACCAACTTCCCATCGCAACCCCAATTCCCATTCCGAATTTTCCCTCATTTATTATCTTATCATTAAAATTCTTAATTAATTGTAGCATATTAATTAATCAAGCGGACCAGTGAATAAACTAGTGAATTGATTATGGTTAAACTGAAGTATACACTCAGTAAACTCTCCGTGGTCATTTTTTGTCGCCGAAGTTCAAATAAGTTACGCGACATTTGAAAAATGGCAAAAAAGAGGGAAAATTCGAGAGGTGAAGTTGAGCCGAAGATCGTGGGTTCGAATCCCGCTCGTGCCATTGAATTTTTATCTCAACTGAAAGTGTTAATTAGTTGTAAGACATTGGTTGGGTGTCGCAGATGAGGGGTTAAACGGCGTTACAACACTTATTCCATCCTATCCTAAATTGAAAAGCTATGAGGAGGGTCGGAATTCGAACCAAGGCCCGCTAGCGTGAACCCCTATAAATTCACAATATCGTTTGATGTCAAATGAAAAAATAACGTATCTACGCATATTAAGATTGTCATTCTTTTTTTGCTTAAAAGCTCATCGTTTTAATATTGGGGGAAAAAGAAGCGAGACAGGGTAGTGTGATTAATCATGGTTTGATTATCAAGTTATCACTAAGTACGTCGCAAATATATTGCCACATAAAGCTCGGTGTTAAATCAATTTGTTTTAACCTTCTTCAATTCAGTTCAAATGAAAACTAATCAATTATTGTACATTCAACAATAATGCATTAAACTTTGATAAAAATACGATATAAAAGGTACTTTCTAACCCTGGCTTTCGACTTTATTTCATATAAATTGATAGATTGAAACAGCTGAATGAAAATTAAAAATTTAATAAAATTCATCCTATCAGCTCGATTTATCGTAATGTAAATATAGAGTAATTCTACAGATGACCCTCTATTTTTTAGGTTTTTACAAAACGTTAGAAAGTTCATCACTTTTATTAAAACATATTAAACGATCCAAATTTTTTACACTAGAGGTTGTAATGAAATCAGTTTTATCTAAAAGGATTTTGAATTGAGTAGTGCAATATCAAAAATAAAGTTTAATTTACAAACAAGTACTTTTTCATTTAATTAATGGATTGTTAAATAATAAAAAGAGATAAATTGTTTTATGATAACAAATTCTTAAACTGGGTTTAAGCACTCCCATGAGATAATATATCACGAGCGTTTATTATAACACTATGAATAAAAATGTTATAAATATTTTCAAAAGAATTGGTTATTATTAACTAACAATAGCGACAATTCTATAAATAACAACTTTAATATTGCAACGATTTCCTTTCTGGTCATTGTACGATTTAATAATTGATAAGGCAATTATTTCTCTAGAAGGAACAAGCCAGGTCCGGTGCCTTGAAATTGATTAAATATTTCCTCCCTTTCTGGTATAAATTTTCGTCTTCCCCCTTATAAAGAGAATCCGAGTAAATAAAGTCAGGTTTGAATTTTCTAACTAACCGACTTTTCGTTTTCTAATAAATAAGGCTGGCGATTCCCCCCCCCCTTTCAAGCATATTTTCACAGATTAACTTTACCTCGGTGAGAAAGAGGTGGGCAAATTTCAGGGATTAAAATTTACAAATGAAGTGAGCCAGGTCGAGGGTAATGATTTGTTGTTAACACCTCGTAAACAACCGTTTTCTCCTTGCGGTTCTACGTAGGATCTTTTCTTCGGCGGATGTTGGGACTTGGCTTTATCAAGTTGGTCGTCATCTTGTCAACAGTTGTGTCCCCATTTTACGAGACGGCGCTGTTTATTTTAGAACTGGATCGGGATTAGTTGTTTGCTTGGTGGTTGAAGATGTTATGTTCGAAATGATATACGCTAAATAGACATGTATAATTTTGACTCTTGCTTTAGCACCGGCTGTTTTCATCTATACATATCTCATAGCATTGAAGGTTAGAGATTGTTCATAATCAATTTTTAAAGCCAATCTGAGTTCTGGAAATATTTAAATTTATGAGTAGTACTTAGTGACCGTTAATCTATAATTATTTAAAAATCGTGAGATGCGGTTTGGTGTGATGAAGGTTTCAGAAAAACATTTTCTTTTTTGTGCCGACGTTTCGATCTTTATTGAGATCATCTTCAGGGCTGAAAGTGTTTGTCATCTGTGTTATTGTGCCATTCTTACCTGCGGTAATGAAAGTGACCAAAGACAGACACTTTGAGCCCTGAAGATGATCTCAATAAAGATCGAAACGTCGGCACGATAGAGAAAATGTTTTTCTGAAACCTTCATCACACCAGACCTCATCTCACGATTTTTAAATAATTAATAATGCAAATTTATCTTTGTTTTAATATTCAAGATTTAAAAGATCATTTTTGATAGGGTCCGTCCTGATTTTGTGGCACTACAGAATAAGATGATAGGTTGGAAATAAATTGTCTTTTCCACAATAGGTATTATCGTGACCTCGATCCGCTCGGACATCAACTCCCCATCTCAACCTC
>CM077106.1:11643252-11671591 GCA_039619505.1 Cimex hemipterus | reverse complement strand
TCTCTTTCCCTCTCTCTCTCCCCCTCTCTCTTTCCCTCTCTCCCTCTCTCTTTCCCCCCTCTCTCTTTCCCTCTCTCTCTCTGTCTCTATCCCTCTCTCTCTATCTATCTATCTATCTATCAATCTGTTTACGTTTTTGCCGAGCTTTCGCCGATTATATTATCATCATCAGCGCATATTTATTTTTCAAAAATAACGCAAGTAGAATATATTCTATCATTTAAAAAACAAAATCGCAAACAATTATTTTTCTTAATTTAACCCGGTACCTTGAGAGCAAAAGCTCTATTTATAATATAATTAATTAAAATTAGGTGAAGCTCAGTATCCAAACAATGAACAGTGTGGTTAACTAAAACCAAAATATTAATAATAATAATAATACGATATAAAATTTTAAAAACACGTAAGTTACCTCGGTTATACGTAACTATAAGTGCATATCTCATTTTCTTAAAATAAATAACAAAACTAATTTTTATCAACATATAGACAACAACAATACATATAGACAACTCAAAATAAAAGTGTCAACTTATAACAAAAGGGGGAGACGTGAGGCTAGGTGGCACAAATTTAGCTGTTGTAATAAAAATTAGTTTGTGATGTGCAGTATGGGACAAATCGAACGGAATATGATGAATCAACACAGGTTGGATTCTGAGAACAAAAAAAAAACAATCTCTGGACTCACACTATATATATAGTCATTTGTTTCACCAATTGTCTTGGGGATGGAGTCAAACTTGGTTTTCGACGAGCAACGAGCAATATGCAAAGACACAAACTAGGCTCCATTTCGGTCTATGATGGTCTTCTAAACGCATACAGGATTTTGAATAAAAGGTTGGACCAGAGAGAGTAGACCTAGAGGCTAAATTTGTAATATAAGCACCGAGAGCTCGACGACGACTTAAAGAATTGTCGTTTCTGTTGGGACCTCACTGAAGAGCTTTCTGTTTAAATATATTCCACGCCTTTCCTATTTACTCTTATCTAATTGCTCTTATGCCTTTTTCCTTGAATTTGACCTTATGCATATTTATTTTCAATATTACTGCGAACTCCTCTTTCAAGCCTTTGAGGAATAAATACATGCGTTAAGCCGACTTTACGCAGCTACTAAGCCATGGCCCGCTAATGGTATAACGTCACAAATTCATTTCAAAAGCAATTTAGTTGATGTAAAATGAAGTTATCGCGTTCCCCCTTAGTCCCAACATAGAAATACACGTATGGAATTTATATTACATTATTACATAGTGGATTGGTTAGATTAAGGCATGTTTAACGAAGCAGCTCAGTTGGCAATATATTTTCGTTTAAACTCGTTTGATAAATATTAATGGGGAGAGGGGTAGGTCGCTTTTTGTCGCTAAAGTGTTTAAAAGCTCCAAAATGGTGAATTTCATGTTCTACAGAGCATCATTTCGTCTTAAGACTAATTTTTTAACTTCACTGTATACGAGAAACGATCATTTGCCAGTGATGTGATTCTCGTTCAGTTCTCATTGTTCTATTATGCAAAGACAGCCGGCTGGGTGCGACAATTGGAAACAACAGGAAAACAATTATGTCACAACTTGGACCTGATGACTACCAGAATATTTTGAAAATATAGACGAAACCTATTCATTGCCCTTCAAAATGAAAATATTTATAGAATAATTTTACAAAAGCTAAATTTATTATATAAAGAGAGAGGTTTTTGTTATTTAATAACGCTTCATTTTAATTATTTACAAATCGTGAGATGCAGTCTGGTGTGATGTAGGTTACAGAAAAAATTTTGCCTCCGTTTCGAACTTTATTGAGATCATCTTCAGAGCTCAGAGTGTTTATCTTCTGTCGCCATTCTTGCGTGTCGTGGTGAGAGTGCCCAAACCTACATCACAACAGAACGCATCTCACGATTTCTGAATAATTATCGATTAACGGTCACTAATCATCACATTTTTATATCAAATTTTTTGAAGTCAGACTACAAACAATGAGGTCCGGAGCTTTCTACATAATCCAATTTTTTCTGCAACAGATAAACCGAACTCTTCATTAATAAATACTTAAAAGACAAATTTATGCTAATAATTATTTTTCCACAAATTAATATGTACGTTATTTTAATTTTTTAACAATCTTTCTACTTCTTCAAGCTACTCGATAATTTTACTCTAGAAGAATGTTCAATACTGCAACGTTTTCTGGGAATTTTTCAGGAAATAACATAAAAATATAGCACAATGTTAAACAAAATATACAGTATAATAGAAATAATTTAATCAGTTATAAGAAAAAGCTCGAAATATACTTTTATATAAATATTGGGTCTTTCTTAAATCAACTTATTATTTTCCATTGAGAAATAAATATATTATAGATATAATTAAAAAAGTTAGATTTTTAGTTATTCATTATTTATTATTAGCTACTTTTTGGAAAGTGTTTAATAAACTTTCTTTTCCCAGCTTGAGATTGCCTTAACGTAAATCTAACAAAGTAAACATTAACCTCTCTGAACACAGTGTTTATTTATATGAAATCGGTATATATCTTTTTTTAAACCACACGTTTTTATAATCATTGTATATATTAGTAAAATACCTTGGTCACAGGAGTTAAATATTTATCGGCAAATTGAAAAGCCTTTTATTTTTATAACTTTTTTTGATACTTGTGATAAAAACTGTCATAGTCTAACAAAGTCCAAGATGATCTAAGCATTGTAGTCTATCATAAGAGCTTTCTTCTTGGTCTTAGTTTAGGATTTGGATTTATCTGGCTAAAATTCTAAAATGTACGTACATCGTACATTTTGGAGTTGAGGCTAAATTGCAGGCAGCCTCGAGAATCACCCACCACTGGTGTTAGCCGTCCGGACCTCAGTCATAGTCCAGCCACCGACGTTGTCGTCCTTTGGTCAATTCAGCACCCAACGCATGCGGTTCCAAACCCGTTCGTACAGACGTTTATTCTTAAACACATTCACTCTTATTTACATTTCATTCATTCAATTAGGAGCGAGAGGTTCTCGACATTTCGCTGCATACATTCGCGCTAATAAATACATTCACGTTTTACATAACTACACGTCTATTATTACTATTTACAATAGAACAATCCCGTTTTTCCGAGCACTGGCGCAAGTGATAAAATACTAGCTGAAGTAACCAAGCGCAATTTTCCCTCGCTCCCTGTATGGTCCGTAGCGTTGAATTAGGTAGGATAGGTCGAACAATCGACACATACATTGGCTTTGGCCCTACTCTTGCTGATCTACAAAGAGATAAATGAGTTTTTTCCCTTCGATTGGATAATGTTAGTAGGGTATTGGTTGAGTGTACAAGGCAGTGTCACCAGCGAGATTCGAACCCACGTCCTTCGCTCAGACACCAATATCCCATCTGAACACACCTATCGAATTTTTTTAGATATATTTTTTTATATTACCATATACCTTTCCTTATTTACATTGCTCAACATTGGCGACTTTCTTATTAGAGTACGTTTAAATATTAAATTAGCATGATCATTATCCTACCAGGAAATTAGTAGCATAAATCACAATGGCACAAAGTTTTATCATACGAGGTAATTGTTCATCAAGAGAAAATTAAATGATCCCGGGATAAATAGTGCTATGTAAATTGGTTCAGTCGTCAATATGAATATTCATGTTTGTTGATTTTATTCAGGCCGTTCAAGGTGTAGATAAATTTATAATGAGAAAGGGAATAATTTAACCGCGGGAAATGATAAGCGTTGTAATATTGTACAGTTGTGTGACCGAGGTAGGCAAGTATTGAAATCCAAGTTAGTCGATTTTCATGATTTGTATAATAAACGATGTGCGGAGATGCAGGGCATTTGAAATTCATAAAGCTTTTCTAGCAGCTCGCCGTCCCAACGGTGGTATTTATCATTTATTAGACAAGCCGCTACCCTTTATTCCGTGCACGCTGCCGCGACACCGACAAAACTTAAAATACATTTCATCAACATATCAATATTGGTGAGAAGGGAAAAAAATTAGAATAATTTCAAAACCTAGGGTACAGTTACCTGTCTGATAGATCTGACTCTAAAACTCCGACTCAAAGGAAGGCGGTATCGAAAGCGGTGAATACTACAAGCGAAAAGTGAAACTGAAAAAAACTGAAAGGTGAAATTCGTTCATGACCTGACTCTCTAGTCTAAAAGTAAAAGAAAAACTTTTAAAATACCTATTTATTGCAAACTTTAGCGAGAATGTTGCCACGTGCCGTGAAAAATGATTTTCTCAGCCAAGTTAAAACCTATTTATGGATCCGTTGCTGAGGGGAGGCTGAGCGGAAAAACTGGGTGTTATTTGATTTTTGAAACATCAAGGTGGTTTCATGACGAATGTCTTCCTCATAGATGTTTCCTGAACTCGCAATATTACCGCGAATTTCCACACAAAATAACTTTCTCTTCTTTCGAAAGAACTTTACAGGATTTCGACCTTTTTCACCCAAGGTTCGCCTTTTAAGATTATAATTTATTCCGGGCTCTAATCACGAGTGAAACTGAACAATTTTGCAGACAGTAAACTTGGAGTGCAAGATTTTTTGGATTCTTATCTCAAAGTAATTACGAACGTGGAATCTAGCAACTGACTGAAATACGGCTATCGACAACGGATTTATAATAATATTATACAGTTATAATATAATCTCTTTGTGGTATAGAAATAAATATACTACGTTTTCAGCGATAAACGGAACTTTTTTATACACTAATTATTCAAATATAGTGAGATGCGGTCTGGTGTGGCGTAGGTTTCAGAAAAACATTTTCCTTATCGTGTCAATATTTCGAGCTTTACTGAGATCATCTTCAGGGCTCAGTGTTTGTTTTCTGCGTAATTGTGCCACTCTTGCGTGTCGTGTTGAGAGTGTTGACAGATCAATTGTCACTAATCTCTACACATTTTTATACACTTATTTTTTGTCTATTTGTTAATCCATCCTGGAATAAATTATTCCAGCTAATTAATTTTTTATCTAAATTTTTCTGCTACGATGAAAAATTAGCGTCACGAGCGGGACTCGAACGCAGGTCTGTTAGCTCAATACGCCGTTGCTCTAAACAGTAAAACTATTGAGATTTCATATGACGTTAATTTTTCAAGTCACTCACAGCCCTCAGACAAAAAGAATACTTATTTGAATAATTAATATGGTCTATTAATACCACTAAGCAAATATGAATTAAGTTAAATATTAAATTTCGTTTATTAAAAGTGAGACAATGTCATCAAATTATCTAGTTCATAATGGTGCACATTAGTTTTGTTTCAAAAATAATTTTTTTTACACATTCATGTCAACTGTTCAATTTTTAATGCAAATTGGAATAATTTTTTTGGATATTAATTTTTACTGGAAAATTTTATTATGGGAGATGCCTTTCAACGGGGATTTCAAGAATCGTGAGATGCCATTTGAAGTGATGTAAGTTTCAGAAAAATATTTTCTTTATCGTGCCAACGTTTCGATCTTTATTCAAATCATCTTCAGGGACTGTGACTGAATATAAAAACCATAGTTTCTGCATTGTAGAAATTCATTTTTTTCCACATTCTACGTGCATTTGTTAAATTTAAATAATGCTTGTAAATCTCAGTCACTGAAGATGATCTCAATAAAGCTCGATACGACAACAATTAACAAAATATTTTTTTGAAACCTACAGCACATCGGACCGCATCACGATTTCTGAATAATTATCGACTAACGATCACTAATCACCAGACACAAAATAAAATGTTTTATTTTCATTGTCTATTTGACAAAATATTTTTTGAAACAATTATTCCAGGGTTACCTCTGTTATGTAAAACTTCTGTGCACCTGTTAGGAATACTGTTATTAAGGTTGTTACTAATTTCTTAAGGCATTTCACTCCATACATGATGCAACGCTGCACTCAGTTGTTGCAGGTCAACTGGCTGCAGATGGTGATCTAAAGCCTTCTCTGCTATTCATGTCAAATGTGTTGGATGGAATTGAGGTCTGGGAACAAAGGGGGAGGGGCAAAAAGAACATTCCTAGGTTTTCTAAACCCGATGAACAATGCTGTCTATGAGGTCTGGCGTTGCCATCGAGAAATCGAAAATGCTTGAAGGTTGTATTTCTCGATAATTTCTGGCTGATAATTGACTGCGGTGAGGTTGCCTTCATCAATACGAAGTTCAGTTCGTCCTCCAGTGTAAATCACAGCCCAGACACCGCCTCCTTCAAACTGGACTGAATGGAGCACGAACTGGATCATTGTGCGCATTCCCTGTTCCGGTAGGCTCTTCTCCTCCTCCTATCACAATACAGACAGAAACGCGACTCATCAGTGAACATATCAGCCATCTAATTCTCTTCTCGGTGCACCAAATTCTTCTATGTTGCCGGCGGCAGGCTGTTGCTGCAGGCCATCTCAAAGGGGCATAAGATGTGAGGCCAACTTCCCAAAAACGCTTACGAATCATTTATGATGTTAAAGGCCTTGCCAAAACATCTTATACACTATGGAAAGGTTTCGTTTTCCAGGAATGACAATATTTCTGTCCTCCTTAGCGGTAACGCACCCAAATATTCCATTACTAGAACCACTTCCTATCGAGCTACCATCCTGGAGACCACGCTTTGAGGTATGAAAAATGCCTTTGCGATGTTCATTTGCAAATGACCTCGATGGCACATTCTCACAATAATATTGCAAACTTCTAGTCCAAGATGATGTCTTTCCACGGTTAAAGTCCAACTTGATTCCAAATGAGAAAAGACGAAAAAAGGTGTTTGTTTACAAAATAAGTCATGTTCATGTATACTATTCTTATGTATAAACGTTATTAAAAATGAGGGTTAACATTTATTTGGTTTTGGTATGCAATTCCTATTTAATTTTGTCCAACTGACACGAATATGTCGGTTAATTTATTGCAATTATTAAACGAAGAATAAATTACAAATATCTCTATTCATTTCTGTGATTTATTTTGTTCTGATCCTTACATATACATGTTTCAAAGGTATTAAATAAATGTGTTGATTTTATCACTTGTAAAGGCGTTTTTTTATCATAATCGGTTATGTTTTGCGTTTTGGAGCAATCAATAGTCGTTTAGATTAGCAGTCTCATTAATCATGGGAATCTTATCCCGAGCAATTCGACATTATCGACCGCTGAAGAGCGAGCAAATTGGAATTTATCTAATTTGACCCAGTGTTTCAAGCTTTGTAACGTAGTACCGTGATAACGATAATCTACCTTTAACATTTTTTTTAAACGCCAATTTATATGTTTCCTATAATGTTTCAGACGGATTTGACGTTTTGTTTGAAAAATGCGATTTCCAACTCAGAGATTGTTGATGTATATTTTTCATTCATCAATGAAGTGTGTATACATAAATTAGTTACAATTTTCAGGTGGCAAGAAATATCAGGAAGTTTTAATTTTTTGAATACTTCCACTTGAGCAAGATGAAAAATGCATAACAATAGTTTAAAGAAAGATCAATTTGTTTCATTTAAATTTTTATCTTCGTGGAGGCTAGTTAATAGCCCCTAGCTCCAAATTAGACATGTTTGGTATATTTGTCCAAAGAACAAGTCTCGTTGACGGCGGGATGACAAGTAGAGGAGCCAAACATACGCGAAATATCCCGACTGGCTGGCATGCTGAGAAAAGATTTAGAGACGTCGCATCTCCGTTTAGATCGTATCGATCTGCCTTATCTTTGTTTTTCAACGATACCCTCTCCTTGTAAGCCAATTTATGATCTCCTAGAACCTAGAAATCTCAGCTAAAATGAAGAACCTATACCATGGGATAGAGGCCGTCCAGCCGGCGATCACAAGTCAGTCAGTATTTGGTCCATGGGAATTGAATGAAATACTCAAGACCATTTGCTTTTTTCTAGCGCTGCAGTTGCGTTTATTGGTTGGAACTACCCAGCGTACGCGAACAATATTATCAGATGAAACGCACGTAGTGGCAACCGAAGGAATATTACATACGTTCTTAGATCTCCCCTTGTAGGTTCGAGTTGTATTCCTTAAAGTTGCTACTAGTTCAGAACGAAATTTTGAAGAGGCCTGTAATCCCAAAGGACCGAATACTTCCTAACCTCGGAGGGTCGCGAGTACTATGCCACCATGGACGAATGGGACGTGAGAAGGTACATACCAGCGCAATTCTATCCAGTATTTCGTGCAAGCTGTTCGGTGCACCATTCTTGCAAAAAGAAGGCGGAGTAGCGGAAAAATGCGAGTGGAAGGTCCTGAACCCTGAATATTACCAGGCATGGATTTGTGATTCAGAAGGAATTACTTGGATTTATAGTCTGCCGGGTGCACTATTGCGGACCGCGGTAGCCGAGTGGTGAAACCGACAGACTCTCAGCTAGTAGATCCCGCGGTCGTGGGTTTGATTTCCATTTTTTCTGACGCCTAAGGGGATCGGTGGCAGCAATTGAAAAAAATTGACCTTGAATTTGGTCTCAACCCCCTTCAAAAATTAGGTTCTTCGATGGTACAACAGGGGCTCAAGTTCACATTTGTGTTGCGATTCCTCCCCCAAAAATATGGAGCCAGGGATAAAGTACAATAGGGAAAATCCTCCAGTCCCTGGAAGTACGTCGGGCACGCATGCAGGGCCGCTGGATTGGAACACGGAATTACATGAATGTCAACTCCTAAACTATTGCGGCCACCGAAACCCCTAAATAAATAAAATGAAAAAGTAAAATTGCAAACGTGCACAGAATTACAATAAATTTTTGGAAAATATTTTGTTACTTCTATAAAAATGATTGATCTAGTAAAAATTTAACAGGATACATTATTGTTTTCTAACCATTCATTATGTAACTATTTGCTGATTCCATTTTATAATTTAAAACTTTATGTGCTGCAATTATTGTACTTGTCACAATTTATACAAAGAAGTATTTTAGTGCCGATCACGTGAGGTTTTATGCTTCAGTTTTGTTTGAAATGTACTGTAGTGAAAGTAGTGTCAAAACGCATATATAAAAAGTAGTGAGAATAACTTTCAAAAAATAGTTATTTAATAAAATTATACAAGTTTAAAAGTTTTTCAATTAAATTGCTTTATTTTATTTATCTTCCCGAACGGCGGGAAAAATATACACTTCCAAAACACTCGGTTGTCGTGCGGGTTTAGCCTTCACGAAAATTAATTTATGAACATGTTATAATTTAACGAACAGTATTGACATATTTAAATAATAGTTTAATATTAATGTAGCATTTTTCAACAAACGAAACTTTTTTCAAGCAAATGAAGCTTAAAACCATATAAAAAACCTGCTTTTCTGAAACCTTCATTACTCCAGACCGCATCTCACGATTTCTAAATAATTATCGATTAAAGGTCAGTAAACACCCACATTTCTACACGAGGAGAGAGAAGAACATGGGATTCTATGAACAAATTGCAACAACATATGGACACGAAGCTAAAATTGGAGGAAAAAGGAACAGAGTCCTTCCCCAGTAGATGTGGAATCAGTCCTTATAGAACTAGAAAAGGACGGAAAGGGCCATTCCAGAAGATGGAATACGACTAAACTGCGGCTAGACCACTAAGCAAAATCGTTCGACCAACTGGAGGAAGTACGTTTTTGGAAGCGAACTGCTACTTTGAGCGGGGCCAGTGCCGCCATCGCCTTCCTCATCCTAATTGGAGCTGCAACTGAAATTCAGTACTGGACATGCCGTAACCACAAAGGAGACGCAAGCCTTGACGAGGGTATACTTCTGCGGTAGCGGGCCACGACGGAACGGAGTTAAGTCCGAGAGAAAAGAACTCTAATTTGTGCAGGATTGTAGAATTTAAATAAACTTGCGGTGTATCCATTGATTTTAGATGTTGTATGTTACATATTATTTTTTTTTATTTATTATTACTATTCCTTATTATTAGCGCCTAAAATCGCGAATTATAATTGTATATTTGTGTCCGAAATGTTGCTAATTTAAAATTTATCCTAGCTCCGCTCCCTACCCACAATCCTGTCCCGTCCTGACTCAGTCCTGATTTTGTCCTGCTTGCTTCCGTCTCCCTTCCATACAGTCCACGATTAATTAGCCTGCAAAAGTGATTTGCTTTTAGTTTTCTTTCAGTTTTTTCTTATTTTCAACAAGTTTTTTTTTTCGTTTTGTTAATTATCGCGTTCAAAATGGCGCGAGTTTCTCCTCCCGCATCCTTAACACGACACATCATACAGGGTTCGGACGGAGCCCCGAAGGTAATTAAGAGACTAGGTTTCTGTTTTATCTTTGGCCAGAGTTATTGCAGGTTCAAGCGATTAAAAGCCTCTCCTCCCTGATTGTCGAGAAAATCAAGCCACAGTTAACAAGTTAGTATTCTATTTATTTTGGATTTTATTTTGTATTTATTTTATCCAATTTTATTGCGACCGACCAGCACAGTTGTTATGATAGATATTAATATCACTTAAAATATTGCGGCATAAAAGAAGACTCGTTGGTGGGGAGAGTGATGTAAGTAGAACCCAGATTTGTATAAGTTGAATTGGATAAAATAAGAACAACAAAAATTAGTCGAAAACGACAACATCAAAATGTCAGTAATTTATCTAAGGGCTCAAATTAGTTATTCTCCACTAATGGCCCAACGAGTGAGCCTAGCTCAAGCATTCCTATTCTGTCTGGGACTCAACCAGGGGACTCAGCCAGCTAGAGCCAGGGAGGACCAGCCGTTTCGACTAATCGGATCATTCCGATATACCGGAAAGGTGCTGAATATGCTGAGGACGCCGATCATGGCGAGCGTCTTTTGGGTAAGTACCTTTGTTGATAAACCCATCCATGATTTATAGTTGTGGCTGACTTATTGAATTTAAGATTTTGTCTAATTTGTGCTTATGTAAAAAGCGGAATTGTGTTCAATTAAATTCTGAGAATGTACATTCTGATTTATTAAATTCTCGTAACATACATTATTACCCTACACAAAAATAAGTAGCGAGGCTCGTTCGCAAACTTCCTTATCTCTAGAAAACAAAACTAGCGAATATATAGAGATTGTTCGATCCGACGCGCCGTAACCGCCACAAGTAATAGTTAATCGTCAACACACTTTTTTTATTTCCTCGACACATTTTATGTCTGCTTGGGCGGTGATTTGTTGCTTTGGAAATTATGAAATAACGAAAATGGGTGGCCTGGCTCAAGCTGGGCACGAATTCTTTTGTACTCTTCCCTCGACATTTTATAACTATCAAATAAACTTCCAAGCTCGTTTACATGTTTCTGTTTGTGCGCCAGTCTCAATTTCAAGTTTCCCAAAGATCGAAAAATATGAAGTCATTTTAATACCTTGCAAATAAAAAAAGTGATCTATCAAAAATATAAAATGGTATGAAAAAAGACAAAGACTTTACATAAGTTTTCACAAACCTTGACTTTTTTAAAACGAATATTTGTTTAGAAATCGTGAAATGCGGTCTGGTGTGATGGAGGTTTCCGAAAAACTTTTTCTTTATGGTGCCAACGTTTCGATCTTCATTGAGATCATCTTCAGGGCCTGAGATTTACAACCATTATTTACATTTAACATGTTTTCACATGTGTTATATGTAAACATTGTTTGTAAATCGCAGGCCCTGAAGATGATCTCAATAAAGGACGAAACGTTGACACGATAAAGAAAATGTTTTTCTAAAAACCTTCATCACACTAGACCGCATCGATTAACGGTCACTAATTACTTATTATTACACTTATTATTTATAACGAATGTTGATACTAGTTTGTAAAAACTATGTGACGTCCGCATATCATGGCATTGGTCATATTGAATTGAATTATTTTTTCGAGACGTCTGTTGAAAATTACACCTGAAGGCCACGTTTCAGTTAGATTGTGTCAAATGGGTGTTTAATTCCCCGGCATAATGCCAATACCACAAATTCCCGGCAATATTGCATTTTAAGCAATATCAATTAATTGGCAGACGGCCGCAAACGCTGTAGGCCGCCTCGGCTTAGCTATTAGTCTAAAGCTACATGACAGACTAATCTACAGTTAAACAGACATTTGCATGGGTGATCACCCCGAAAGCAAACGGCACATCCCTTCATTAGACCGGCGACGAACGAAAGAATATACAAAAAAATGAATACAAGAGAAATTAATTTAATGCAAGAACCAAAAACACTTTAAAAGTTTAGAACTTAAATTACGTGCCTTATAACTTTCGAGTAATTTTCTCTCAAGCAATCAAACGGATAAATAACTCAAATCAGTAAGTGTAGAAAGTTTTAATTACAGTTTCTGTCAAAACTTGTCATGAAAATTAATCTTTTGGTGTTCTGCTCATATCACAATTAAGGGGAAATTATATGTTCATCAAGTATGAAACAAGTTGGGTTATTATTAATTTCGATAGGTGTGTAATTAATCAAAGGTTGATTAAATCTTTTCTCATACGGAAAGTTATTTTAATGATGAACTGGACAAGTTGGAAAAGATTTCTGAAAAATTACTGTAATCTACTTTCATTTGATTTTAATTCAATCGCTAAAAAATTATACTTCCCTACCTCATACGCTATTCCTGATTGAGATGGGTTTTATTGAAAGATAATTTACAATCAAGATATCACGACATTGATTTATCAATAGGCAAATTGACTCACCAGGAGTAAATGAGGTGTCTTCAAAAGGGATAATTCAAATTTATGTTGATGGATGCAGGGGGTGTTATTGCTACGGAAGAAAATAAATGTATCCTGACCCCATCGCCAAAACCTTCCTCGAGAAAAATGCGAAATTTCCGGCCATCATAAGTATATACAAATCAAAAATAAAAAAAATCTGTTTTTCCGATGGCTTTCTATGTGTGGGAAAAAGTGAGACATAGATAAAACACGAAACTTTACGCATAAAAAAAGGATCATTGTAATTATAGTTTTCTTAACATTTTTCTTTTCGTGGAAATCGTGAGATGCTCTCTGGTGTGACATAGGTTTCAGAAAAATATTTCCTTTACCTTGGCTCGTTTCGAGCTTTATTGAGATCATCTTCAGAGCCTGGGATTTATAAAAATTGTTTAAATTATAAAAATATATGTAGGATGTGAACAAAGTGAATTTATACAATGCTAAAAATTTTAAATTCAATCTAGATATTGGTACTCACTCAAAGTGTATGTTTTCTGTGTAGATGTGTCATTATTTAGTGTCATGTTGAGAATGCCGGTGAGACATTGATGTTTTGTGTGTTTATATACGTTGGATTTTGAAGGGGTGGCGAAGGAAGTTGGAACAGAAATCATTTCTATATGTGTCTGCTTCTTTGAGTTTTAATAAGCCAAGAATGGGAAAAAATGTTTCGGTCAGATTATTCTTTCAGGATTATATAAACGAGGATAATTAGAGGAAGGGCACTCAATAGAGTTTTACACATGTATTTGTTTAATTTAAAAACAGGTTATAAATCCCAGGCCCTGAAGACGATTTCAATAAAGATCGAAACGTTGGCACGATTAAGAAAACGTTTTTCTAAAACCTTCGTCACACCAGACAGCATCTCACGATATAAACAAAAATCTATGGTGTACTCGTTATCTTTAATATCTCTCAATTAATTAAGGTTTTTAGTTGAGATAAAAAAGTAAATAGCACCAGCGGGATTCGAACCCACGATCTTCGGCTACATACGCCGATGCTCTACCACTTGAACTATCGTGACCTCGAGGGAAAATTCAAAAGGTGCGGTTTAGATTGGTGGGTGGTGTCCGAGTGGATCGGACTCATGACAGCTCAAGTGGCTACAGCAGCGGCGTATTAAGCCGAAGATCGTGGGTCCGAATCCCGCTAGTGCCATTGACTTTTTTATCTCAACTAAAAACCTTAATTAAATGAAAGATATTGAAGATAAGAGTACACCATAGATTTTTGTTTCACATTTAAAAAAAAACGAAAACAACAATAATATAAACGAAACAAAATGCATCTGATAAAGAAAATGAAACTGGCGAGGTGTTTTCATTAATACTATTTATTTAATTTAAATTAATATTTACCCTAAAGTGTGAAAAAGTCATTAAAAGAGATGAACAAATGGTGCATTAATTGTATTCTAATAAATATTTATATTAAATAAATTGTACTCGTTATAGTTTTTAGTTTTCAAAAATTGAATACAACGAAACTGAACAATTATATCCTTCTTTTCATAAATATTTACCCAATTATTTTTTACTTAATTAAAAATGTATCTTTAAGAAAATGGCACAGAATAGCTTACTGAAGAATTAAAGTAAGGAATAGAAATCGACCAAGTGCAAATTGATAAAAAGGAAAATAACGTCTATTTTACATATTATGTAATTCACTCTAAAAAAAAAAGTAGTAAGAAATGAATGAACTTCAAGAACTGCTTGAATAATGGCGAAAGTTTACTTTTTCTAACTTGAAACTTCCTCTTTTGCAAGACGATGCAGAGGTTTAATTATTCCAAGGTCTAAATAATTCTTACTATCCATTGGCGCTTTCAGTAAATATTAAAATTAATTCAAGCGGACACGGGAAGCCCCCGGCTATCGCTACGAAGAGGCGTCGGGAAATTTGCATTCGAACATCCTCCCCCCTCACGGGAGGAGAGTCAAGTGGCAGTGAAAGTTCATTAAAAAGAAAGCCAAAACGGTGGATTCCCCTCATCGCGTAGAAAAATGAAAATGAGCCTGAAACGGAACCGATGTCGGGCTCCCCATCCTTGGGAATCTTGTTGAGTAGATTAATAAAGTTTTCAAAACATGTCCAAAGTAGCGTAACAAGTTGGGGGCCTTCCTCACTCTGGAAATGTTTCAACCCTTCCCCTGAAAATTTCCACCGTTTCCGCCTGATACTGGCACTCGAATAGAATTATTTTCATATGAGATCCGCTTCGAAAGCTTGATTGGGCCTTAGATTTATTTTTTTTTTTTTTATGTTGGAGGCTACGCACTAATTTCAACAGTGAAAACGCTCGAGAACAACAAAGAGAAAACAATTTAACCGGTTCAAAATAAATCATTCGGTGACTGACACGATTTATCTTAAGGATTAAGTTTCTTAGTTTATTCATGAAAGAAACGTAAGCCAGACGCGAGATCTGGGTGAAAATGGGCCGCCTGCTCCTGGCAGAGACAATCTACTCGGATTTTCTCCCTTGTCACCGTAAATAAAGCACCGCGGAGATGTATCGCTAAATACGGGTAAAGTCGTACAATTGAATTACTTCCGGAAATTTGAACATTTCAATCATATTAACCAATCTTATTAACTTTTCAGCAAAACATTATGAAGAGATTTAGGTATAAATAATAAAAAGGATTAATGGTATATGGTAATATGGTATAAAAGGAATAAACATTAAGAAGAATGGTGTGTTGTTTCACCTCAAAGATGACGATTCTTCATAAATAAATAAAATATCCTCTAAGTCCCAGGCTGTGAAGATGATCTCAACAAAGATCGAAACGTTGGCACGATAAATAAAATGTTTTTCTAAACCTACGTTAACCTCGCCAAAAATTTACAAGAATTATGTTTAATTATTTATCTGTGCTTTCAACTTAATGTTGAATATCGTATGAGATAAACGGGGGAATTTCTGAGCACAGACCAAATTACGGCATATAAAGGCAATGTCTCACTGACACTCTCAACAATACCCAAATAATGTCACATGTACACAGAAAACAAACGAAATGATAGAAGGGTTTCAGCTTTTTTAAAATAAGATTAGAGTTATAATTTGGATTTAAAATTTTAAGCAGTATCGCTCTCATTTTGTCCAGGGATTTGGGAACTCTGATTAAAACATGCGCCCAACGTTCCTTGCGCAAAAGTCGATTTGGAAGGCTGAAGAAAATTCTCTTCCGTACATCCTACGCACTGACGAATCAAAGTTTACCTCTAGTGGAATAGCAAACGGTCGGGATTTTAACGTGGGAAGAGAAAAATCCGAGCATTTTTTGTCCTTTCGACAACATCAGTACAACCAGATATTGTAAACATAACAACTAACTTCAAAATCTATAATATGCATATAGCACTCAAACCATATAGTACAACATATAAAACAATTAAGCTCTATGTAAGGTATTAGTTGATATAAAAAAGTCAAGCGTCACAGCGGGATTCGAACCAACGATCTTCGGCTTAATACGCTGTTGCTCTAACCACTTTAGCTATCATGAATTCTATCCACTCGGACACCAACCTCCCATCTAAACCGCACGTTTTAAATTTTCCCTTCTTTTTGCCCATTTTCAAATATCGTATTGAGTCTCAGCGACAAATGAAATTGACACGGAGAGCTTTAATGAAGAGTTAATTGATCGAATTCATGAAATTTCGTGGTCTTTTTGACGAAATAACACATTTGAAAAATCGCAAGCCCCCTTGATAAAGATAGAATCTTTATTCAGAAATCGTGAGATTTGGTCTGGTTTGATGTAGGCTTCAGAAGAACATTTTATCGTGCCAACGTTACCATTTTTATTGAGATCATTTTCCGGGTTTAAAGTGTTTGTCTGCTGTGTAATTGTGCATTCTTGCGTGTCGTGTTGAAAGTGCAATTAATCGGGGTTTATTTCTATGTAAACTATTTTATTAACACTCAGTTCCTCAATTTTGTGAGGGAGGTTTTACCAACACTGTCATACGATGTTTCTGTGGAAATGTTTATAAATCCGAAAACCTCTGAAGAAGATAACAATACATATCGAAACGTTGGCACGTTATAGAAATTCTTTTTGTAAACCTACATTACAGCAGACAGCATCTCGAGATCTCTAAATAAATTGTAAAGACATTGAGAAACTTTTAAAAAAAACTAATTAATAACATAAAAAATGATGGTTATCATAATAAGTTTGCGATAAACAATAGAGTCTTAAAAAATTACAATACATAAAAAAATAAACAATGTTCAAGTTATGAAGGGTTTAAAATTTTCTCGTTAACAATATTAATTTGTATTTTCATGTATAAAATTATAGCAATTTGTAACTTTAACGCCAATAATTTATATAAATATTGAGAAACGTTCAACGACTAAAATAACTAAAATCCGAGCATTTCTTACTTTTTTCATCATAGGTGGTACATAGTATCAATGTTTGGTGGGAACTTCTCGGAAATAAAAAAGCTTTACTGAAGACGTACTTCGTTTGAGTGATTAAATTCATAAAATTTCGTTGTCCGATTGACGAAATAACACATTTGAAAAATGGCAAACCCCCTCAAAACGTTCTCACGATAAAGAAAATGTTTTTCTGAACCTACATCACGCTAGGCCGCATCTCACGATCTCCAAATAATAATTCAGAACAATTATTTATAAATATTATTATGTATAAACGCTTGCAACCTAATGATGAATACCATTTGAGATAAATGGGGAAATAGCTGAAAATAGACTAAATTATGGCATGAAAAAATAAGCATTGGTACCTAGTCCACGGAAGCCGGGTCGAGTTAGGAAAAACCCACTTACGACACTCAAGGTCATAAACGCGACTTACTTTGTGAAAGTGACAAGTCGGTACCAAGAGAATAAGGGTTGAGCGTATTTTACAATGCAGAAAACTGGAAGCTTGCAGGAGAATTGCGGAACCCATGCAGACCCATCCGTGACATTGCGCTATCGCAGAGGGCACGGATTGGCGTTCCATTATCTAAGGGTTTTAGTTTTCTTTTATTTTATAATTGGAATTTAATGAAAACCGAATCAAGGCTAACAGGCAGGCCATAACGGTAAAAAAACAGTACAAACTGAAATATCTAAGTAACTTTAAATCACAATACAATGTTTATATAAATGATATATTTCGGAAAAATGCATTCATATCAAACTGAAACTATTACTATATAAATAATATCATTACATACAATAATGTAAGAATAGAAATTTATTTTTTCTCAACGTCACAAACTAAAGGATATTTTTACCTTTCTACTCAATCCTTTTTTAACTTATATTCCGTAAAACTTAGCTGATAAATAAATTTCGAAAATTCCTGTTTTTTTAACGAAGTTATTTCAACTACGAAAGATTATAGGTAACCAGGTGCCGACGTTTTTGAAATATTAAAACGACACCGCAGTATACTATTACCATAAACTCAATCAAAGGGGATTCATCAATTGGGAATATAATTCGTATTTGTTTGGAAAATAAAATCGTAGGTACAAATATAGTATCATATGATAACAATTTTGCCCACTTCACCAATCAAGCCGTAAAATCATTCTTTCTCGTTTCTACAGGGGAACATCAAATTTTGGTAAAACCTCCCTCAAAAAAAAAAAAAAAAAAAAAAAAAAAAAAAAAAAAAGAGGAACTGAGCATCATAAATTTTTTTCCCTAGAAATAAGACCCAGTTAATATATTTCCGAGAAGATCACATCAAACGTCGATACTGTGTACCACCTGATGATGACAAAAGTACGAAGCGCTCGAATTTTTCTCTGCCTTCGTTGGATAATTCCAACTGTTGGCTTAATTTCGTTATTTTGGTCGTTGAAATATTTTCTAATTTTTTTTTAAATAAATTATTGGCGTTCAAGTTCCAAGTTGCTATAATTTTATACAAGAAAATACAAATAAATATTTTTAAGGTGAAAATTTTAAACTCTAATGCCTTGAATATTGTCTATCTTTTTATGTCTTCTAATTTTTAAGATTCTATTGTTTATCGCAAACTTATTACGGTTAGATATATTATTTAATCAGCCATCAGTTTTTCTGTTATTAATTAGTTTTGAAAAGATTCGACTCTTTTTTTAAATTTCTTTAGAGATCGTGATAGTGGTAGAGCAGCGGCGTATCAAGCCGAAGATCGTGGGGTCGAATCCCCGTCGTGCCATTGGCTTTTTACCTCAACTAAAAACCTTAATTAATTGTCTTATAACATAAACTATTTGTGGATCGTGAGAAGCGGTCTTTCGTGATGTAGGTTTAGAGAAAGATTTTCTATGCCGTGCCAACGTTTCGATCTGTATTGATATCATCTTCAGAGCCTAGGATTTATAAACATTCCCACAGGAACGTTATATAATAGCGTTGGTAAAACCTCCCTCATAAAATTGAGAAACTGAGCGTCATTAAATTGTTTACGTAGAAATAAGCCCCGTTCAATTTATTTCCGAGATAACAAACGTTGATGCTGTGCACCACCTGATGATGTCAAATTATGCAATGCTCGTATGCCTCTTTCGAAAATTCAAATTTCAAATAGGGAAGAACGATTTCTTCAGCCTCCAATCGACTTCTGCGCAAAGAGCGGTTTCCGCTTGTCATAATCGCGAGTCACGAAGTCCCCGGACAAGATGACAGAGATACGGCCTAAAATTTATGTCCGGAATGAATCTGTAATTTTATTTTTTTGAAACACATAAAACCCTTCCAAAATTTTGAAAAGAGGAATTTAGACTTTCACAGACGTGTAGTAAAATGCGTAGCCAGTTTCTCTCTGAACACTGTCATTTTTTGACCCATTTAAAAGCCTATTTCTATATTGTTTTCAGCGTGAGAAAATCCCTTAAAATGATGTGCCAGGATATGTAAAAAACAACAACGCAACATACCACCATTATAAAATCAATCAAATTGGATTCTTCAATGGGGGAAATTATATGTTTTATAATGAGCATTTGGTTGGAAAGTAATATTATAATATATCAAATATATATATATATATATATATATTGAGAGAGAGAGGAGGGAGAGAGAGAGAGAGGGGGGGCACTCTCAACACGACAGAAATAGATTGACACATCTACACGGAAAACGGACTCTTTGAGCTCTGACGATGATCTCAATAAAGGTCGAAGCGTTGGCACGATAAAGAAAACGTTTTTCTAAAACCTACGCCAGACCAGACCGCCTGGTAACGACCCCAAATAATCATCAAGTAACGGTCACTAAACGCCACTATTTTACATACATATAAAACACTGTACACACAAAAAAAAAAACATACCCGAAAGTTATTAAAATTTAACATATTTTAAGGTAGAAAGGCAATGTAATAACAACGAGAGTTTAATTTTAAGAAAAATGGAAACGTAATCTATCTGGTTCTAGGTTAATGGGCCGTATGATAATTTAATATAGCACAGCTGCTCGCCGGACGGAGGCAATATTTTTTTGCCTTATTGGATCTTATGGAAAGGTGAGTTCTAATTGCTGAAAATTATCGGGGAGTTTCTAACAATATCATTAATCACGATTAAAGAGCAAAAGTGAGTTATTGTTTCAAGAATGGAAGATGACAAGATGTTTTTCCTTATTTTTTCCTTTAATTATTATATTCTCGCAGATTTTTTTTTCATACTTAATATGACTACCAGACAGACTGAAAGCTGACAAATTGCAATATTATATGAACAAAGATTAATTCAACATAATAGAGAAAAGACTTTAAAAATATAGAAATCTTAACTTTACAAGAATATACGTTATATGCTAAAACTATTCTATTTTTTAATATTAAGCAGAGGGATAGATATTAACTAAACATCAAAAACCCGTGAAAAAAAACCATTTAATCATTCTGAAAAATATAATATTTTCAATCCTTTGGGTCTTTTAATTAAACAAAGACCACGTTATAAAGCTTTTGTTGACAGCCTGTTAACGGCTGTGCTTTTAATGTTGACTCATAAATTATATTTTAACTCATTTTTCTTTGTTTTCGGCCAGCTTTTCACATTCGGCTATTTATTTATTGTTTTACTAGAGGGCGAATGAAACTGTGAAATCCTTTTTCACAAGAGCAAGACTTCATTAAAAACACTGATTAACGGTGGCAGGTTTGCAATCTTTACCTGCAACTGAAGTGGCACGGAATGAAAGGGGCTCGAGGCGGTTCAGTCGTGTACAAGTACATAATACACCAAAGAAGCTAAGGGAATTATAAGACTTGGGCGTAGGCCCATTGTCACGCCTCGAGCACCCTTTGTCCCCAGACGGAGACCTAATTAATCTAAACTCGCTTGCCAATTTGACTTCGACTAGACTGAAAACAGAGTTTCCACCCAATTTGGCAAGCCGACTACTTTTTCTTTTATAGGAGAAGTCGGTTAATTAGCCGGAGTTTTCTCGATTGGTCAACATTGGAGGACACCAACTTGTTTCCTCGAGACGAAACTTTAATCAAATCGTCGAATGTATCACATATACCTACAAAATGTATAATTATTTATATATATATATATAATGACCACCTACAAAAATCATTAACATACAAATTAACAAGAATTCATATAAATAATTAATACCATTATCAACACTGCAGTAATTAAAAGGACCTACAGGAATAATAAAATAACTAAATCAACGGCCAATCCACAAAAGCGTCCATCTAGAGGAGCTAGATTCTGTTAAATACGGCACTACGGTGACAATGGGTGGGACAGTGTGGCCAAGACGGGAACGTAACCTGAAATGAGCATCATGGTTTTGCTCACTTCCCATACTCAATCTAGATCCCAGTGCATACCTCCTGGAGACCTGTCTCAATTCTTGGATACAAGGCGGGTATCCAGGCGCAATATGTAATTTTGTCGCCTTGAAAGAGTAGCAACCTCACTAAAGCACGAGCTGGATTCGAGTCGTTCTCCGGTTCTGCAGCAAAGGGCGGTGCTGCATCAGATGTACACGTGTGTTAGTGCACCAGATCCTCTGTACATAAATAGGGAGGGGGGCGCATAAGCATTTCAACTACGGGGTAGCAGAAAAGTCCAAGTCCAATCCCTGCTACATGGGAATCCTAGTTGCCTATGGTGAGGCTCCTGGCGAGAACTTAGTGTGAACCTGTGGTGGTTAGACATTCCACATTAAGCAAAACCACGTCTGTAGCGGATACGGTAGTATTGACGCTGGAGGAGCCAAGTAATATGGGGGATAGAGTTGCCTTCTCCCTTGGTAGCTCGGCGGGACAACACAGTCTGGTGTATTTCGGCCAGCTGGGTTTTCTCTTCCGCTGCGGCACACGGTGCTTAATTCAGCCCCATCCACTGGACAAGCCGAGCTATAACACACAACCAGTCGTGAGTGGAGGTGGGTCATGTCTGAGTTGTCATCTTGAGTTAAAGAACCTCATGGCCTTTTAAGAACTAACCAGTGCATAGGGAAACCACAAAAGCGACCGACAAACTAAGACTTTATAAAAGGAAACTGAGTTCACAGACTGTTCGTTAAGTGGACTGTACATTAAAGGCTAAATAGATTCAAAATTAAAGAAAATGGGAAAAAGTGAATCCGAGGAAGGGATTGGATAAATTCGAATTTTCACTTACCCCCAACGTGTCTCGGGGGCAAGTAATTCGGCAACATTTGTCCTCTTCTCTCTTCGACTACGCACGGCTCCACAGTCTCCGCCGGTCGGCGTAAAAACAGTCCACACACCGAAAATGGTAAAACGCGAAACCCGTCTGATAGACAGGCCCAGCGAAGATGGACACACCGGGAAAAGATCAGTAACAACGAGATTATAAATTTTCAGTTAAAGGACTTGGCACTAATATAAAATTAATTCTTTTTTACATTTATATGTTTAAAAAATCAAATTTCATAATAAAAAATTAAAAAAAGTTCTTACCCCTCCCTCCAAAAAAAGAATCGTTTAATACTACTATATCTGTTGATAAATTAATTGATAACAATGTTTAAGCGACCTGGCAATAAATGTTAAAAACTATAGTATTTAGTGGCGGTTCATTAATGATTATTAGAGATCATTTGATGCGGCCTGGTGTGATGTAAGCTTAGAAAAACATTTTATTAGTCGGGCCAACGTTTCGATCTTTTAAAATCACTAGTTTCGTGGTCTGCTTGACTAATTAATATCTTATAATTAATAAAGGTTTTCATTTGAGATAAAAAGTCAATAGCGTGACTGACGACAGCTCAAGTGGTAGAGCAGAGGTGTATCAAGCCGAAGATCGTGGGTTCCAATCCCGCTCGTGCCATTAACTTTTTATCTCAACTGACAACCTCAATTAATCGTTTCGATCTTTCTTGAGATCATTATGAAGGCCTTGGATTTATAAACATTTCTTTAATTATACAAATACGTGTAGGATGTGAAAAAAATGAATTTATAAAATTCTAAGGATAGTGACATTTATGTAGGATATGTTTGTATAGTTATGTTTTTATGGTGACAAGATTAATGGCTCGAAGTTAAAATTCTGAGAAGTAGCCCTTGTACCATGTTTATTATTGTATGATCGGGATGGTGTAAAGTTGAAGTAGCGATCTATGTTTCTTGGTTTTTATAACTAATCTGTGATTAATGTCTCATCTGATTGTTTTATTAAGAGTGTACCTAAAAAAAATTTTCAAATTCATGTGTAAATTGTGGGGAAAGCTGTTTTTTGCATCTAATGTGGTTTCAGTGGGAATGTGTATAAATTCCAGGCAGTGAAAATGATATCGATACATGTCGTTTTCATTGTACAACAAAGAATCTAAACAACTTGTGCTCTCCCAACACGACACG
Source organism: Cimex hemipterus (assembly GCA_039619505.1). Classification (NCBI taxonomy): domain Eukaryota; kingdom Metazoa; phylum Arthropoda; class Insecta; order Hemiptera; family Cimicidae; genus Cimex; species Cimex hemipterus. The sequence goes on along the minus strand of CM077106.1, from coordinate 11,648,027 downwards.
CTAGAATGACACAAGTACACAGAATACAAACACTTTGAGCCCTGAAGATGATCTCAATAAAGATCGAAACGTTGGCGCGATAAAAAAAAATGTTCTTCTGAAACCTAGATCACATCAGACCGCATCTCACGATATCTGATTAATTAGTCTAAATAACTTTTAAAAAAGGTGAGAATGTATTAACAGAAAAAGATGATAGATTATTAAATAACTTACATCTAATTGCAATAAAGAATGGAATCTTAAAACGTTACAAGGTTTAAAAATAAATAAAGAACATTTAGGGTATGAAGAGTTTAAAAATTTTCTATAAAAATATTAATTTGTATATTCATAAATAATGTTATAGTTTGGAACGTCAACACCAATAATTTATAACAATCATTAGGAAAATCTTTCTAAAACTAGAATAACGAAATTATGCCAATATTCAACTTGAAAACAACAAAAATAAACAAAGGAAAGTCAGAAAACAAAAAATATTCGAAGTATATCACATAGCTTGTTTAAATTCTTAGGCTAAAAATAGAAATTTTTAGAAGATAAAAACAAATATTCTAGAATAGATATATCTGAAATCCATGTATTCTAACATGAACAGATAAGGTCCAATCTCCATAAATGTAATATCATCGACGATCCAATATCTTCAAATAAAACTGAGATCACAGGAATGTTGTTGAACCAATATTTGAAGAACCAAGGTGCACCATCATAAAAGAACATTTCTAAAAGGCTGACGAGAGAGAACGGACAAAAGATCTTTACCTTCATTGAAACAAAAACCCTCCAATTTTAATTATATTAATGTAATTTTAATTCAATAAAAATAAAACTACGGTATGTTACTCAATACAAATTATTGTGTTGAATTTACGATGATGATTTAATTCAAAAAGTATTTTTCCAGTTTTAAGCTGCGTAAATAAAACAATAAGTAACGTGTAATTCCGTGACCTACATATGCGTTTTAATTATACGAAACGTGTATGCATGTAATCCTTCCCTCAGGATGTACACAAGGGGAAACAAAAACGAATAATACATGTAGCGGAATATTCATTTTTAAAATATACATATTGTTTAAATACATTATACAATATATTGTTTAGAAATTTCCCGCGAGTACTCTCCATCGACAAGGAAAGATCGAAGGAATTGGTAGGGAGAACCCCGACCGGTCTGAAGAAGGAAGGAGCGTCTTTTTTTCCGAGAAGATTCTGATTTAAACAAGGGTTGAGAAATAAATGCGATTATTTTAATTCACCTTTTTTCTAAGTGGTCCCCAATTTATTGATCATCTCATTTTATATTTATTGAATTACATTTTTACCAACTTCACCGCTAGAAAATTTTTAAAGTAAATTAATTTTTATTTTCTTTTATGTAGATATCCATTTGTTTAAAGTTTATAAGGCAAAACATTTAGACAAGAAACACCTATTTTGATTTACATTTAATCTCCATTCTGCAACACAATACCGCATGTTAGTTGATGCTCATTCCATTAGAAATTTTTTTTAAGACTTTTTTTAAAAACTCCTTTTAATCGCTGCGGACAAGATCCATCCGAAATGTGTGTTGTTTAGGGACTGTTAGCTGATGATTATTTGGAGATCGTGAATTGCGATCTGGTGTGACTTAGGTTTTAGAAAAACATTTTGTTTCTCATGCCAACGTTTCGATCTTCATTGAGGTCATCTTCAGAGTTCAATGTGTCCTCTTCAGTTGATGGGATTTATAAACATTGTATAAATTATACAAATATATGTAGAATGTGAAAAAACCAAACTTGTATAAACATAAAACATCAAAATCTCACTGGCACTCTATACAGAAGACAAATATTTTGTGTGAGTACAAATACTCTGATTGAATTTAAAATTTGTAACATTGTATCAATTCATTTTTAACATCCTGTCTATATATATAAACATTATGTGTAGCAATGTTTATAAATCCCAGGCACTGAAGATGATCTCAATAAAGATGGAAACGTTGGCACAATAAAGAAGACTTTTTTCTAAAACTTACGTTACACCAGACCGCATCTCTCGATCCACGAATGATTTCTGTTATAAGACACTTAATTAAGGTTTTTAGTTTAGGTCCCATCGGAAGAGTAACCTAATATAAATATCCAGGCTTAATTTTCACTTCCCAATTTTGGCCTCAACATGAAGATGTCAAAAGGAAAATTCAAACATACAAACCTTCTGTGAATTCTTCATGGTCGATCATATCTTACAGTCTCATGTCATTCAACGGTAAATTCCAACTTTTTTAGCTGTGTTTCGCTCTATAGTGTGTGATACTGGTCAGGCGACGGTATGATATAATTGAACTTTTTCAACGTTATTTTTTCGTCAAGACTATCGTCTGCCGCAGTACACCCCGAGCAACATGATTTATCCGGAGCCTCGATAGACCTCATCTTTGTTTATTCTTTAAATTCACTAATTTCGTTGTCCTCTTGACCAATTCGATTCGAACCCACGATCTTCGGCTAGATACGCCGCTGCTCTACCACTTGAGCTACCGTGACTTCGATCCACTCGGACACCAACTTCCCATCTCAATCTAAATTCAAAAGGTCGGGTTAAGATGGCAAGTTGGTGTCCGAGTGGATGGAGGTCACGGTAGCTCAACTGGTGTATCAAGACGAAGAACGTGGGTTCGAATACCGCTCGTGCCATTGACTTTTTTTATCTCGACTATTAAACCTAAATTAATTGTATATATTAATTGGTCAAGGGGACCACGAAATTAGTGAATTTAATCTGATATAAGAGTTTGTGGGGTCTTTGTTTGATGGTGCCTTCAGCGGAATGACACTCATATACGAACGAATTATGACCATTCTTATTACAAAATATCGTTAATGTGTGCTTCTATGATTTTTTTGTATAGTTTGACTATATCTGTTTTCGACAATGCTTGATTGTCGAGGGTTTATTTTTATTTTCGTTAGGTGAGCCGCTTCGATTGAGTTTCCGTCCCCTAAAATTCTCTGTAGCTGCTTTTTTTTTTGTCTGTCCGATGTATTTGTCCCCGCATTACCATGTTATTGCGTATTTGTCGTTTTTGTCAAGTGGATAAGTTTTGTTTGATTGTGGGCAGTTTTCCGATTGTTCTCGTGGGCATCGGGTCTGTTTAAATCACTAACTTGTTGAATAAATTTGACCACTTTTACGTTTTTCTCCTTTTTTTTACGTTATAATTCAAATATATTCATTTGGCGGTTTATAGTTTGGGATGCTGTTGCTGTTTTTCGCTAAATATGTAAAGAATGTTTTCAAAGAATAAATACATAGGGTTGATTGTTTGTTTTTCCATAGTTTCGGAGAAATGTTTATCTTCAAAGTTTTAGGAAACTCCTTGTATGTATGTTTTCGTTTGGTATTACAGATGACTGTGAAACGCGGAAGCCTGTATGACTTATCAACCCAGCTGGGAGAGAACAAAATGACGAGTAACGACCAATTTTCACATGAATCTGGTTTATTAATGTTATTTCAATAGTAATAGTTTACAAAATGTTAAAATTTGTTGGAAAACAATTACAAGACACGAAGAAGTTTTTGGAAATAAAATGAATATACGAAGATTATTTTTTTTTTTTATTGAATGATCAAAGGTTCTCTTGATTTGGCTCACAAAATACATTCAATTAAGTCAATTTGGTCAGGATGATAAATCAATATTTACTTTATTCTTAAAACAGACTGAATCCGTTGTAATTTTACGTTGGTAACTTTCATAGGAAATTCAAAGACCAAGCAAAATCTGTTTAAAATAAAATTATATTTAGTAAAAATAACAATAGGTGAATACAACCTGAAACAATTTTTTAAATAAGCGCAACGAAAAAGATTGTTTATCTCCCCGGATAAAACCAAAAAAAAATTATTCGGAAGGCCGCAGTAAAATACAATTATAAATAAAAACTCATGTAAACCTAATCCCATGATAACGTGGAAATGAAATGTTATATTTTTATTTTTAAAAAATAGACAAATCATCTTAAAGCCGTTTGTGTGGAAGGAGGAATAATTAATTATTCTGGTAGGGGTGAGATTTATTCTCTACAAGTGTCGGTTCTCAGTGGGGAGGATCATCTCTATTTTGTCTACCCCGAACAGTTTATTTTACCCACTTTTCCACTTCACGACCTATTTCGAATGTTGGCTGAAAATAAATATATATTCTGGGGGCGTGTATCTGTTCAATAAATGATGACAAAAGGGCCTTTTATTTTTTCATTTATCATCTATCGTGTTGAAAAGATATATAAAGAGAAATAATAAACGATATTCCTATCTCTGTTTGGTAGTATTGCCATTGTAATTATATTTCAATTTATAGTTGACACGACAAAAATAATGTTCGATGTTTGTCGGTTTCAGCTTTTTTTAGCACATGAAATATACATTTATCCTAAGCCAAGGAATACTCTAGATGTGGGTGTCGTCTGCATGAAAAAGTACAAATTCAATTCTGCAAGTCTTTAATAGATTGTTTCCCATGTCTTTGCAGATAGGCCTTCAAGAGGATGACCAGGATTGTATGTTACAGATTTGGAATTTTTTTTCTGGTAATTATACACTCCAAAATATCGGACACGTATCCGCCGTTTATCGTGATTAGACCCTGATTTTTCCCAAAACATTTTTGGCAATTGAAATTTTCCATTTTTGATCATTTTTAAATTGCTTTTTCGTTACTCAAATCAGCTATATATATATATATATATATATATATATTCACATCTTTTG
>CM077106.1:11551423-11642852 GCA_039619505.1 Cimex hemipterus | reverse complement strand
ACATATATATATATATGTAGTAAATAACTTATAAAAATTATAAAAATTTATCAATACCAAAAACAATCCTAAAAACCAAATGTTTTCCGAGTAATCTTGACTTTGATTTGTTTTCTGGTTAAATTAATATAAAATTGCATTTTTCTGTTGTTTTTTTAAATGGCTTTACGTTTCCGCATTAGCCACCGGATTTTAAAATTCCTGTGTAACAACATGCTCTTCTTTAGGAATATTCTTTCTCAATAACGAGGGTCTCAGCGGAAATCTGGATAAAAACCACTAATATCGAAATAATGTGGAAAAGTCCTCATCTCCCGAACCCCCGGAACAAACTCGCTCTGGAGGCCCACTTCACCATCCAACAAGAAAACAGCAGCCGGACCGACGGTCCTCCCGACACCAGCCCGGAACCCCCCCCCCCTTGTCATCCATACAGACTAGAAGTCAACTAGAGAAAACCACACTAAATAAATAAATCATCAAATAAATAAATAAACCAACAAACAAACGAATAGATAAATAACAATAACAAAATTTCGTTTTTGCACCTCTAGAAACCCTTAAACATAAATTTGCTTTTGAATTGAAATTTATCGATTTTTCATCCCTTAAAATTTTTTCTTTTTAAAAAAGGAGAAAAACGTAAAAGTGGTCAAATTTATTCAACAAGTTAGTGATTTAAACAGACCCGATGCCCACGAGAACAATCGGAAAACTGCTAACAATCAGACAAAACTAATCCACTTGACAAAAACGGCAAATACGTAATAACATGGTAATGCGGAGACAAATACATCGGACAGACAAAAAGACGGCTACAGAGAATTTTAGGGGACGGAAACTGAATAGAAGCGGCGCACGTAACAAAAATAAAAATGAACCCTCGACAATAAGTCAAGCATTGAATCACAACCCGATCTACAAAAAACGGACATAGTCAAAACATGCCATAAAAAAACTCATAAACGTACACATTAACAACAGTTTGTATTAGGAATGATCATGAAGAAGGCACCGTCAAACAAAGATCCCACAAACTCATATAACAGATTAAATTCACTAATTTTGTGGTCCGCTTGATCAATTAATATTTTATAATTAATTAAGGTTTATAGTTGAGATAAAAACGTGAATGGCACGGGCGGGATTCGAACCCACGATCTTCTTCTTGATATGCTGCTGCTCTACAACTGGAGCTGGTGTTGGACTTCGACCCATTCTGACACTAACTTCCCATCGCAACCACCTTTTTATCTCAACTGAAAACGTTAATTAATTGTAAGATAATAATTGATCAAGTGGACCACGAAACTAGTGAATTTAATAAATTTAAAATGAAGTGTACCTCCACATGTCGCAGAGAATCAAATAGATTACACTACGTTTGAAAAATAACAAAAAGGAGGGAAAATTAAAAACGTGAGGTTCGGATCGGAAGTCCGAGTGGATCGTGGTCAGGATAGTTCAAGTGGTAGAGCAGCGGCGTATCAAGCCGAAGATCGTAGGTTCGAATCCCACTCGTGCCTTGATTTTTTACCTCAACTGAAAACCTAATTAATGGAAATAATATTCGAATTTAAGGGTCGATCCCATTATACAATAGGCGTGGCAATTTACTGAATTATTAACCAGAAAATCGGTCTTCATGGAGAAATAGTGAAACATAGAAAAATTATGTTAGAATTTACACTAGGAATGTTAATCACGCAAATATTCTTCGAAATTATCAGTCAAAAAAATTAATTTTTAATTATTTTCTGACTCACTGATGTGTTTTTACATTATGTTAAAAAAACAGTATTTTGTTGATTTATTTTTTTAAATCCTACCAAAATAGTGTATTTTGCGTCATAGAACATTCTATTTTTACCTTAACCAACAATGAAATTAATAAACCAAAAATAATATTTTTTCCCCTCTAATAACGATTTATGATCATTTAATTGCAATTAAAATTAGATTTTAGAAAACCAGCATTGTAAAATCATTTATTTGTCACAGCTCATTTGAGTAAGTAGAATGGCAAAATAAAAATCATTAAAAAACGGAAAATGTCAACGTTCAAAACATTTTTGACTAAACCAAAGAGTATTCATAAATGTTGGCGGGTACATGTTTGGAATCTAGAATCGCCCAAAAATAGTTTGGTTCAAATCCACACAAATTTGGTCGTCTGCTTGTCAATCCCGTCCTTGTAAAGAATGTGGCAGGAATGTGTTAGTCTATCTTCCAAGAAATTTTATTGTATCTTTTAAAAAGTTATTATGTCTATTTCTAAACATCGTAAAATATTTTTGCCCTGATGACCTAGCATAGGTCGAAAGGTTGGGAGACAAAACCGAAAAAAATGAAAAATTTTCAAACACACATATACAATAGTTTTACCTAGCTTTATATTTTCTTAGGTTACACGACCCTGTTTATTTTGTATTCAATTTCAAACATTAATTATTAATTTTGTAACATTATGACTATAATTATTCAGATATCGTGAGATGCGGTCTGGCGTGAATTTACAAATATTGTTTACATTCAAAAAAATAGATTTAGGAAGTGGAAAAGTGATTTTATACAATTCAAAATGCATTTTATATCCAATCAAATTATTTCTATTCGCTCAAAGTGTTTGTCTTCTGTGTAATTGTTCCATTGTTGCGTGTCACGTTGGGAGTTGGAAAACTTTGGCACGATAAAGAAAGTTTTTCTGAAACCTACATCATCATACCAGACCGCATCTCACGATATCTGAATAATTATAGATTAACGGTCGCTAATCTCTACACATTATGTCTATAGTAGCATGAAAGAACATAAAGTCATTAGAATCTAAAAACATAAACTAATTAATTATAATACAAATTATAAAATTCTATAGTGTCAACCCATGTTAAACAGAACGATGGTTAACTTGGTGGTATTCGGCAGATAAATCGATGAGGATGGATGGAGTTGGTTGACTTTACTAAAGGAAGGCCAAGTTTTGCGGAAGACAGCCTCTGGTCTGGCCGGGAGTTAATGAAACTTGGTACGCAAGGCCTCTTGTCAATAACGTACCCGTCTACCCTAAGTTACTTGACGGCTTGTAATTTAATTTTCAGCTGCAATAAAATTAATATTTAGTTCAGTCTGTCTAAATTATTTCAACGTGAAACAAAACTTTTACTTTTTCTTTGTAACTATTGCCTTCATAAACAACATGGGTCGATGAAGCAAAATTCTCATGATAATTGATAATGTATGCCTCGATAACAGAGGGGTAAACTGTCATAATTTATAATTGGACATCTTCTTAACAAAATATCGGAAAGTTATGGATAATGATTTTTGCATTTCATTAAGTCTAACAAGGGATAGATTATGTAATATAAAATTTCATGTTGGCACGTAAAAAGTCTTAAAAGAAATTTGATCTTATTTAATTTGTTTTCAATTTTCACTTATTTCCACGTTTATTATTTTGGGATACAATTTTTCGCTGTGAACAAATAATTTAGAAGTTATGACATGTACATATAGGCAAGAAATGCGAAAGCCGGGTGGTCCAGGGCGCCTGATTCCGACGTCGACATTAACTGGTTTCGGTTCGAATCCTCGCTCAGCAATAACAATTTTACTTGGCTTTTTTACTAACTTTCAATTAATTAATCTTTATGTAAGGTATTGGTTGAGATAAAAAGTCAGTGTCATGAGAGAGTTTCGAACACACGACCTTCGGCTAAATACTACTTGAGCTATCCATCTCAACACAACCATTCGAATATTCCCTACATTTTGCTGGTTTTACATTTTCCATTTTTATCGTCATTATTCAAGTCCATTAGATTTCGTGGTCCGATTGGCCAACATTAATTAATCTTTATGTATGGTATTGGTTGAGATAAAAAATGGCGAATGGAAAAATAACAAAAAGTAGGGAAAATTTGAATAGTTGGGCGCCGAGGGTAAGTTGTCCGAGTGAATCGAAGTCACGATAGCTCAAGTGGTATTTAGCTGTTGGAAAGGGCAAATCGCAGAGGTGTTGTAGGACTGCTAACCGGCCACTGGCATCTGAGAAAACATTTACATAACATGGGCATATACTATGATGATCCCATTTGCAGACTATGCAATGGGGAGGAGTTAACAGCCACTCATATCATCTTCGAGTGCGAAACAACGGCTCAATTGAGGTTCATGCTGACGTACAAAAACGACTCACAGAACCACATTGAAGCAATAACAGTCAATGACTTGATACTTCTGAGAAAAAAGATCGAATCTATTGACTCAACCAAGGGACTAGGAAGGTACAATAAGCCACGAGGCTGGACTGCCTGGGGTACACAAACCCCGCCTCCTAGTGTCCTTTTCCACCATACCATACCAAGTCGTATTTAGCTGAAGGTCTTGGGTTCGAATCTCGCTCGTGACACTGGCTATTTTATCTCAACCAAGATCTTGGATGGATACGATAGTCATCAGGGACTGAAGGAGTTCCCTCCTTAGCACTGCAGCTGTTCAGCTTATTGTACTATACCCTGGCTCCATTTTTGGCGGAGGGCTCACAATACAAAGGAAACTTGAGCCCTCGTTGTACCAGTGTTCTTCTTCCATCGAAGAAACTCATTTTTGAAGAGGGTTTAGACCAGATTCAGGGTGGCTGAGATCCAGTCCCGTCCCTTCCATTGATGAGTGCCGTGTCAATTTCTATTAATTGCGGCCACCGGTCCCCTTAGACGTCAGAAAAATTCCAGAGGCGACGGTAGGGATCGAACCCACGACCGCGGGGTCTACTAGCCGAGAGTCTGATGCCTTAACCACTCGGCTACCGCGGCCCCCAACCAAGACTTTAAAATAAATGTGAATTAATTGAAAAATGTTATTTGGTCAATCGGACCACGAATTCTAATGGACTTAAGAATAACTTTCAAAAAGTATTGTGAAGTTTATTAATCACCCGTTTATTACACCTAACGTATACTCTCTTCAGGACTTTTAATGCTCACCTTGTGCTTATAAACTTTAAAATAATTATAATTAGTTGAATATTAGTTATTTTGAGATTTATACAGTTTTTTTTCGCAAACTACTGACAATTTTATACTATGTATGCGCATTAGTGATTTAAAAAAATGGGATCTTCTTTAAATTAGCCTGTCCCCTAAGAAAGTTTTTTTTCTTCTTTCCCCTTATTTTTAAGCCCACCAGGAGAAGCGAATTAATGGAGGTGGCATTCTATTAATCAGATGGCACGTGCTTGAGCCCGGTTGTGCGGTCGTGGATTTTCCTTGTCCTCGGCAATAAGCAGGAACGCAATTAACGCCAGATGGGCGACGTTTAATGCAATTTCTTCTCAGGCAGTGATCAATGGCGTCAGCTTTTTCCGAACAGGAAGAAAAATAACTGCGGCAATAGAAAACCCTGTCTAGCTAATCTTTATTATTTTTTTAAACAAGTATGACAGTCCATTTTCTATTGAAGAACTCGATGATATATTATGTTTATATATAATAACCATTATCATTCTTGATTATTGACTTATTTACATTGCAAAACGTTGTGTAAGGTGTTTCGTTTATTGTTCTGTATAACTTATTAATTTACATTTATATATAATATAATGTATTCGTTTATAATATGGAGCAGAGTATTCCAAATTTACTTTCTAAAATACACTGTTGAGATATACACGTACGGCATTGAAAATCGGTGTTTGATAAAAAAAAAAATCGTAAGGTTTACGAGTCCAATCAAAAATAAGACAAATATTAAACTGTAGAAATTATGAATGATGGAGTGAATGTGGAGTTCAGTTCTTTCTTTTAAATATAGTCCCTACGCCCATTAAGTTGTTTCGCACAATCCGGATTTCGAGCCCCTTGGCGGCTCATCGTCAGGCTGGTGGGTCTCTACAAACACGTCTCACGACATGAAACGCAAAAGTGAACGGAAGTTTAAATTGAGCGCCATCAAACAACAGCTCCACATTGGAAATCCGGATTGTTGCCAAACAACTCAATGTGAGAAGGAACCTTCTTTAAAAAATATTTTGAAAAAATAATAGAAATAAATAAATAGTTTCTTAAAAGTTTCAAACCTATTATTCACAATGACTTCCACATATCAACTCATAATTGACACTGGAAAATTCCGATGCAAACTCTTCCACAAATATTTAAGCCACCTTTATTCAATAGCCCGACAACTTTCTTCTCCCAACATTCCCGGAGATTCAACGCATCCTTTGAACCTGGGTGACTTCTGTCAGGTGTAACGAGTTGGATTGTCTCGATTTTCGTCATCTCATTTGCTTGTTGGGACTAAAAATTACAGTTGTAAAAATTTGTGGACCGACAAAGAATTGAAGTCATCGCCTGCCCTCCGTTCATTGGCAAATTTTTCTCCAAACTTTCACGAGTATCTTAAAGTAAAATATAGATAGAAAGGAGTAATAACTATTTAAATATAATAATATTTTAAAAGATTTTAATTTTTAAAAAACATTTGTATTGAAAATTTGTTTTATTAGGGTGTGAAGAAAATTGACTCCATGCTATTTTTAGTTTTTACACTACAAAATTTCCTCGACTTTCTATCTATCAAAATATCTCAACATTTTCAAAATCCATTATATTTAGTAGGCTATTGACCAAATTACATTTTTCAATTAATTAATCTTTGTATATACGGTTTTGGCTGAAATAAAAAAAGTCAGTATCACGAGAGGGATTCGAAAATTCGGCATATTAAGTGGCAATGGCACAAATGCGGAAACCGGCTGGTCAGGGCGCGTAATTCCCAGTTTACCACTCACTTTTTTTGGTTCGAATGCTCGCACAGCAATTACAATTTTACTTGAGACTAACTTTCAATTAATTAATCTTAATGTAATGTATTGGTTGAGATAAAAAGTTAGTGTCACGAATGAGATTCGAACCCACGACCTTCGAGATTCGATCCTCTCGAACACAAACTCTCCATCTCAACCTGTTGAACCAACAGTTCGAATCTTACCTCATTTTGCCATTTTCAAGTCTCGTGTAATCACGATTCCCAAGTGAAACTTCTTTTACTTATTATCTTTTATCTTATACCAAGAATTTACATAAAAATAATAATTAATTGAAAGAAGTCATTTGGTCAATTGATCACTAAAATATAAATGAATTAATAGTTAATTAGTAATACAAGTACAGCTCTATACAACTAACAGCTCTCTGTGGCCACTTCATAAGTCCTGAGGCACGATAGCTCAAGGTGTTAGTGCAGCGGCGTATTTAGCCGAAGGTCGTGGGTTCGAATCCTGCTCGTGACACTGACTTCTTTATCTCAACCAATACATTACATAAATCGAATAATTAATTGAGAGTAGTAATTTATAAAATTAATTGTATTTATCCAATATGCTTTGGGGTTACATCGCAATATCTAACGGAAAAAACAACACATCTATGACAGTAAAACTTCTAAAACCAATCTTACAGTCTTGTCCACAAGCTACTTTGGAAAACCACACAACTTTGATTTTGACAAAATACAAATACTAAGCACAGAAAAGACAAACACAAAAGCAACTTTCTAGAAATAGTTTACATTAACAGAAACATACACAGAATTAATTACAGAACAGATACATCAAACAGGAAATAAACTATAAAACCTTATTGTTACAATTCCCTTTTCTTCGTTATGGCCCTTAATAATTATTTTCCGCTCCAGTATTACATGCCGAATCACAAATCCAATTTAGAAAATCCCCATTCTCGATTTCCTTTGATTTAAATAAAACCGCTTATGATCTAAGAAAATTTCCCACATTTACCTCGTCTCCCACTCTGTCACGATCACACAAAAACAGCAGAATTCAAGCTTCACAACACCTTATATGACTAATATGAAATTATATATAAAATATAAAAATAATATATTTATTATAAATATAAAAAATATAAAATTATATATAAAAATATATAAAACCAATATGAAACCACAAGTCTAGCACCACAATTTATGCGAGTATGAAATACTTGGTTCAAAATTTATGTTGTCTTCTTAAGTTCTATTTTGTCCAATCAACAATTTACCCAGTCCCTGATGATGACCCGAATAAAGGTCGAAACATCGAGGAAAATTATAAAAAATGTGTTAAATGTTATGTTAAAAAAATTCGGTGGTAACAGAAGTAAATGGATGTATAAATAAACTTTATGTTTTATTCCCCATCATCAAGATTTTTGTTTTCCTTGTAGAGAAAGCATTCATCCACTAAAAAATCCGCCATATTCCATTTCGTTTATCATGTAGTTTAACTTTTCCTTAAACAGCCTCTCTTTATAACACTTAAATTATAAAATGAATCATAATTAGTTCAAGAAAGTGTTTTAGAGCGAGAGAGGAAGGGACAATAAATGAGTACGCTTTAATCATAACACCTCGCAGGTTCATTTCGACCTTTCATACGACCCACGAGTAAAGGAAAGAGTAAAACGAAAAGATAGGAGGAAAATGTAGAGCTGAATGATTTAGATATAACAGAAGTTCAGTTCTTACTCTGTCTTACTTTATTTTGTGAACTATATTTTTCGTCGACTTTAAAACCCGGGGTCCGGCGATGTTAGCGCCTTTCACAGTTGGTTGTTGTCGCTCGAACCGTTCATATCTGCCGTTGGCCGTTCAACTTTTCTAATTTGTCTTCGTTATTTTTTTTTCTCGCAATCGTCGTGGCGAGATCACCGATCGGCAGGGGCTATTCGAGAAACGACATAAAATGTATCCCGATTTTCCTATCTGTCCGCATGTCCTTTCCCCCTTTAATTCATCGTGAAGCTTGGAGGAGCTATTTGCATGGTGAGCTTCGTTCTTTTGTCTTTCAATTTTATCCTATTATTTCCCGTTCATAAAATTACAGTCCACTTGCTCGTGAACATTGGTCCTCCGGGCCGGATTTGAACCAGCGACCTATGGAACCTCGTGAGCAGTATTATTTGAGTTAATTTGCATTTACACACCCACAATTTTTCAAACATTCTTGAAGAATGATAGATTTTTCTGCCCGACCATATTATCTTAAAAAAACAAGAAAAACGTTATTGATCATTCTGTAAGTATTCTAGTACTCATGATATTGCATTTACATAATTTAAATTGGGAATGAATGGCTTTTGTTTCTGCGTAAGGCAAAACCTGTTGTATTGTGATGAAATTTTCTTTCAGACAAAATAGATTTACACAAACGGTTATGTTTAATGCAAGAGAGACAACAATTGAAACGTTTCTATGCAACTCATTATTTAATTTATGTGTAAATTTAACATAGCTTAATTAACTACTTTGTTATGCTTAGAAAAATACATGTACAACATAAAAAATACATGTAAATAATGTTTAACCTACTATTGAAAATATGTAGATAAACTAGTTAGTGCCAGAAGCACGCAACGTCCGATTTGATGAAAAGACTAGTACGATCGAAAACCGTAAAACTGATACTGTTTAGAAGCTTTTGTAAATAACGTTGTCTGCACCGTTATTAGATCTTGTTTGAAGAAGCCAAAACCCATCTGTCATACCAAAAACTCGACTAGGTTGACCAGGTTGACCGGACACCACCAAACCGAAGTAATTAGTGTTTCTTCATGTCCAGTGGTTGACACGTGCGCTGATACGTAACTAATTATAAGACATGTTTGGAGAAGTTGAAATGTCAAAACTCGTTTGATGAGACCGGAGACGAGATAGACGAGGATAATCGGAAACTATCAAACTGAAATAATATCCGTTGGTGGAGCTGTCCAGACGTTCAAGTACGTTACAATCTACAAGATTTTAATAATTGTGAAAGACACGTACGTAATTAATCTTAATAATCCTCTGTGTTTTGAAGTTTACACTTATTTATGACTGGCGTTATACCGTTTACTTCTCTTTTCAATTAAACATCATTATACGTGTATCTTTTTTTTATTAATTCTTGATGCACAAGAAGCCTTTTTGCTGTTAACGACATCCGTGATACAGCGTCAACCGAACACATCGTCATCAGCCAACAATCACCATCGTCATCATCGAACCTAAAACGGTCTGGTGAGATGTAGGTTTTAGAAAAACTAATTCACTGGTTTCGTGGTCCGTTCGACCAATTAATATAACACAATTAATTACGGTTTTTAGTTGAGATGAAAAAAAGTTAATGGCACGAGAGGGATTCGAACCCACGACCTTCGGCTAGATACGCCGCTGCTCTACCACCTGAGCTATCGTGACCTCGATCCTCTCGGACATCAACTCCCCATCTCAACCTCACCTTACGAGTTTTGCCTCCTTTTTTTTTCATCTCAACTAAAAACCGTAATTAATTGTGTTATATTAATTGGTCGAACGGACCACGAAACCAGTGAATTAATGATTTAAAAATGAAGTATACTTCACTAAAGCTCTCCGTCGCCATTTCAATTGTCGTCGAGAATCCAAACAGATTACACGATATTTGAAATATGGCAAAAGGAGGCAAAACTCGTAAGGTGAGGTTGAGATGGGGAGTTGATGTCCGAGAGGATCGAGGTCACGATAGCTCAGGTGGTAGAGCAGCGGCGTATCTAGCCGAAGGTCGTGGGTTCGAATCCCTCTCGTGCCATTAACTTTTAGAAAAACGTTGCCTTTATCGTGCCAACGTTTCGATCTTTATTGAGATCATCTTCAGGGCTGGAAGTGTCGTTTTCTGCATAATTCTGCCATTATTTGGTGTCGTGTTAAGAGGTGTCTCACTGGACAGGACATACTTTGAATAAAAAATTATTTTTTTGCATTGTAAAAAAATTCACTTTTTTTCTAAATCCCAGGCCCTGAAGAGGATCTGGATAAAGATCGAAACGTTGGAATGATAAAGAAAACCTACGACCACATCTCACGATCTTGAAATAATCATCTAACGGCCACTAATCACCACACAAATATAAAAAATATAAAAATAATTTTTCAACATTAAAGACCTTACAACGCATACCGAAGTAATCTGATCGTAGCCAAAATCTTGTTATCCAGGAAAATCTGATTATGCAGTGAAAGCTTGTTTTCATAAAGGCTTTCGCGGAAAGGGAACCTAATTAAGGCAAAGAGCCAGTACAGACATGCTAAAGCGGTCGATGCCGGCTCATCATTTCGGCTCGAGCCCGGTAACCGTGTGTTTGGATTTATCATTCATCGTCTCATTTCAATTAAATCGAAATAGATCACCATCGATCGCTACGACGTTTTGGCCCTGCCAGTCGAGCCATTTCCGTTTGCAGATAAAATCAACGACCGTCTTCCAAATAAACGACGCCTTCGGTTGAAACATGTTGGCGTTTAAATTCCTCTAAATGGGATCATAGATTAAACTAAATGTGATAGCTGGATGGAGAGTTATACAGACCGTTTTCCTTATCGCAAAAGACCCATCCTTTATGTGCCTTATAATCCGACTGTCTTGTATTCTAGAACCGTACTATTTATTAAACGTGGATTGACACTATTTTACAATCTTACAATTTTCCTTCCATCAAAAATTTAAGACAGGAAATTATTGTAATTGCCTACTAGATTAATATTTCCTTAAGTGATTTACTGTCATTCACGAACGGAAATTATTAATAACCACAGATTTGGCAATGTCTCGACAAGGCAGCCAGTTACGTGCGAATCCTATAATATTCTATACAATAAAATATTACATATTAAGTTATATTACAAAATAAATATTACCTCGTACAAAAAAATTGCAGCAGGAAGCCTTTTGTTTTTACTTTATTAATCTAACTACAATTCAACAACTACATAAAATTTAATCTTCCTATTTAGTGTTAGACATTAATGAAAACTTTGAAATCTATGCTTGTAAAAAATAATTAAAAACTCTTAATAAAGTAAATTATTAAATGATCAATTATCTAGGATATGCCTTTATCAGAGGAGAAATATATGGTAACTTAAAGAAACACTAACAATTAACATTAATTTACTGTTTATTTAGAAATCGTGAGATGCAGTCTGGTGTGATGTAGGAATCAAAAAAACATTTCGTTTATCGTGCCAATGTTTCGTTCAGCCGCAGCTACACCAATGTTATTAATCAAATAATCAAACTCAATATAGATAACATACCTATAACATTACATTACATTCCGCACATCAAATATTTTTCACATAGTCTAATTTCCCAACAATGTAGCTTTCCTTTTCCTATTTATCCCTAATATGAAAGAATAATCTCGCCGAACAATTACCAACACATTTTTTCCCTTCGTCGGCTCTTTTCACCTCATAGTCGCCGACGCCTCATGCATAAATGTCTTTTCTATACCGACATCCTTCCCCACCCCGTTCAAAATCTAACGTATAAAAAAACACAAAATAGCAAAATCTCACTGGCACACTCGACACGACACGCAACAATGGCATAATTACACAGAAGACAAACACTTTGATTGAATATTTAAAAAATATTTTTTTGCGCTGTATAAATTCACTTTTCCACATCCAAAATATAATTGTTATATGTAAACTATATTTGTAAATCCCAGGCCCTGAAGATGATCTCAATAAAGATCGAAACGTTGGCACGATAAAGAAAATGTTTTTCTCAAACCTACATCATACTAGACGGCATCTCACGATTCCTAAATAAATATCGATTAACGGTCGGTAATTACCACACATTAATTTAATGTTGTAAACCGACTGAAATATGTTCGCAGCATCTGTAAATTCGCAGAAGTCATTAAGATTAAAAAAAAAAAAAAAACAGAAAAACCGGCGAAAGAGGACAATTCACATAGTTCAATATTTCTACTACCGACAGTGTCTAAACTGTTCGAAAAGGTATTATTCATACGAATACAACCTATTGTAGAAAAAAAGAAAATCATTCCTGACCAACAATTTCCATTTCGAACAAGACACTCAACAATACACCAAATTCACCGAGTAACGGACATAATAGAAAAATGACTTGAAGAAAAACAAATTTGTTCTGCTATATTCGTTGATATCTCACAAGCTTGACAAGGTCTGGCACGAAAGACATCAACAAACTAAAAGGCATGCTACCAAAGCAGTATGTCGATATTATCAGTTCTTATCTAACTGAGAGACTGTTCAGAATCAAACAAGAAGATCTATATTCCAATTCCAAAACAATAACTGCTGGAGTGCCACAAGGTAGCATATTAGGTCCACTGCTTTACTTGTTATACGCTAGTGTGTTTACGATAATAGATGGAGTTAAATTTGCTACGTCTGCAGATGACACAGCGGCGATATCAGTAGGAGCGACTATCACCCATTCAACCAAACCTTCCAAAATGCATGTAATAAGGTAAAGTTTGAACAAAAATGGAAAATCAAGCTAAATCAGCAGAAATCAATTCATCTAATTTTTACCAACAAAAAGATGGTCCAAGATGTTCTGTCGCTCAGAATGATAATGACAGCCTGGGAATGACAGATGCCAAGTTGAGATGGATAGAACACGTGAAGAAAAAAAAAAGGACAGACATAGGTTTAAGGTACAGACAATTATACTTGTTAATAGGAAGAGGCACTAACCTTGCTATACAAACTAAAATGTTATTATATAAACAAGTCATAAAGCCTATATGGACAGACGATTATTCAACTAACGGGTTGTAGCAAATAGAGCAATATCAAAATCGTACAAACTCTCCAAAATAAAATCCTACTTAACATTGTCAATACACCTGGGTACATAAGGAATAAGGACTTGCATAAGGATCTTAAGAAGCGACAGGACATGTTAGAGTATAACGGAAACATGGTCAGAAGATTAAAAAGAACAAAGCCTTCTAACCTTGTGTAATTAAAAATGAATAGTGATTGGTGAAATCTAAATCTGTACCAATGTGTTTATAAGAATGTAAACATTTATTCATTCTATAATATTATCGTAAAGGAATGTTTTGTCTAATAAGATCAGTTTTCATAGATAAATTTAATGTGTAGAGATTAGTGACCGTTAACGGATAATTATTCAGATATCGTGAGATGCGGTCTGGTGTGATGTAGGTATCAGAAAAACATTTTCTTTATCGTGCCAACGTTTCGATCTTTTATTGAGATCATCTTCTCTCAACACGACCTGGCACAATTACACAGAAGACGAACACTTTGAGCCCTGAAGATGATCTCAATAAAAGATCGAAACGTTGGCACGATAAAGAAAATGTTTTTCTGATACCTACATCACACCAGACCGCATCTCACGATATCTGAATAATAAATTTAATTAAAAGAAAGATCAATTGTATGGAAATTTTGGACTATGAGTGAGATCTGAACATACCTCACAACGCCATATTTAAAGTTAATAATACATGTAGGGAGCGTCGGTGGCCGCAAGGTTCCGTCTTTGACACGGCGCTCATCACTGTAAGGTGAAGGTCCCGGGTTCGAATCCAGCGGCCCTGCATTCGAACCCGGCGCACTTACAAATGGGCTTTTTTTCAAAAACACCGGCACCCTGATGGTTTATATGACCTCTCCTGATGCAAACCCTCGTTAAAAAGAAAAAAAAAAAAAAATATATATATATATATATATATACATCTAATGGTTTAATGGTAGGATTTTTTAAAAATACATTTTACGAGAGGATTCTCAACAGTAGAGGTCAAATAAACTCCCGAGCCAGTGTTTAAAAAAAATTACATTTGTTAGTATGTTTGGGGACCTTTAACTTAGAGTTAAGTGCGCCGTTTCAACGCCCAAACGTTTCGGCAACCGACGCCCCAAACCGTCCGCTCAATACGCTGCTGCGTTAACCACTTGAGCTATTGAGAGGCGTATTGAGCCGAAGGTCGTGAGTTCGATTCCCCCTCGTGCACCAACATTTTCACTTCAACCAATACCTCACATAAACATGAATTAATTGCAATAATGACAATTGTTTGAACAATGAAAACTAGTACAAATTAACATTTTCAAAATCTACATTCTATTTCATTTTTTTCGACGCCCCCCCCCCTCCTGGTTGGACGGTTAAATTTATCGTTCGATATTTTCAGAAAATTATTATTGTTTTAGAAAATAAATAAAAAATGTGGGTATTATCTTTTATGTAGTGGCATGCTGAAGACCGTTTTAGTAGTTCATAATTTTTTTTCTATCTGCACTTTACCAACTAAGATTTTTCCTACTGCGGCCTTAATTAATTCGGTCCATAATCCATTTATTATGAGTGATTCATCATATATTTTACGCTTTCTTCAGTTTTCCTATTATAAAAGCACAATCTTTCTATTTAATTATGCATTAGTTTATATGATTTTTACTAGCCTGCCTGGGCGATACTGTCATATTTGTTTTCAGAAATATGAACTCTGTAATAAATTATTATTAATTATTATATTTGCTTTTTTGTACCTCATGATCAACGATTCCAGTTTTTTATTATAATTTTATTTTTCCATTGTCGTAAATTACTTTCACTCTTTTGTTAATGTCCCCACATTTAAATTACCTCTTCACATGAACCTTACCGCCGACATACAACAAAGTCAAAAGGTCGTTCTGTAGAGGAGTCAAGCTTTGTAACATGGAACTTCCAACCCGGACAAGGGCCCTAAATCCTAGGGAGTTACGAACGTTCCTTGTAAAACCTCACCAAAACGTTAGTTAAATTATTCCTGGTGTCTTTTGCGGCCTGAAACCTAAATAATTATTGAATATATTTATTATAGAAACGTCGGGACTATTAATTTTTGTGCCATAAAACTCACAAGAATCAAACGGTAAGAGGTTGTTTTAGACATTTCTAGTCTGGGAACAACCAGAACAAAACGAAATGAAGCGCAAATGGCCCTACAGTGCTCAATGATGGTGAATCACTCGAAAGTGATTAGACCCTCTTGATTAATGAGCGATCCAACCCCAACAGGTTGTCAACGCCATCAATTTGCTACGAAAAGCATAACAATACAATTACATTTATTATGAGATAAATGAACTTTATTGCACGTGATAAAAATTAAAGTTAAAAATCTATCTATCTAGTTTTGTTACTTATTTTAAAATAGTTTACTATTCAAATATATAAAATGTTAGTTTTAAATCAAACTTTAAATCAACAAGAAAACAATGTTACAATATTAATGGCGTACTCGCGCGAGATAAAACCCAAAGAAAAAGGAGTTTTCATATATGGGAATTATCGCATTGCCTCAACTTGCTTATACGACTGTTAAAGGCTCTAGCCGAGTTGAAATAAGGCAAATATCTAGATAATAATTTTTTAAATAATTATCTAAAAAATAGGCTATAAGAGAAATTGTTGATAGGTTAAAACTTGGGATTTTGTTGTTGTGGTAACTTCTTGGATGTTAAGTAATAAGATAAGTAATAATAGATAAGTTTCTTCTAGGGGTCTGAGGGCGATAAAATTCTTTTCCGACCCTACTTGGCACAAGGCCTTATCAGTCGTTCGTTTCTTAATGTGGATGGTATCGCCGTTCTGGTTGTGAACGGTTAGCGCTAAACCCGGAAGTTCATGTGTAGAAAAACACCCGGATCGCTAAGTGCCAAGGCGTCTTCCTACCTTGATCCTTCCGAAAGTTTGGGTCGACATTAATGCGCCCGTCCGTGCTCCGCACCCCGAAAGGTTCAAAGGTCTGTAACGAGTACTGCCCGAACCTTTCGAAGTACTCCCGTATGTAGAATTGGCCTTTCTATCGTACCACTCCCATGTGGATAGGCCCTTTTAGAGTACTTCAGGATAACGTTCCGGTTGTTTTCTTTGTTATATGTTTTGTGTGATGTTACGATGATATATGTTATTGATATTGAATTTGATTAATGATATTAGCGTAAATCAAATATATTATATAATTCACTAGTTTCGTGGTCCACTTGACCAATTAATAGCTTTAATTTAATTAAGGTTTTTAGTTGAGATAAAAAACAATGGCACGAGCGGGATTCGAACCCACGATCTTCGGCTAGATACGCCGCTGCTCTGCCACTTGGGCTATCATGACTTCGATCCACTCGGACATCAACTTTCAATCTCAACTCCACCTTATGAGTTTTCAAGGCAGGTTTTTTGTCTTTCAGAAAAATAAGACCATAAGTGGGTCTGCAATGTATTTAATTTATAGCATGTTTATATACTTCCATAAATGTTTGTAGTATATAAAGTAGCTATAAAGTTTTATATTCTTTCTTTTCCAACATTCTCGATGATTCTTCAGATAGGGATGAAATAGGTTGTTAATTCAACAATTTCTGAAGAACGAAAGTATTGATGTATAATCAGACTTGGATGTTGTTTCTACTGATGCGTATGAACAATAAAACTTGTGTACGTACAATCTGATGTACGAAGTCGCTCGGTAACTTATACAATTTTAATATACGCCCCCACATCATATATAGTTTACTGCAGCAGGATATTAAAAAAGTTACAAAGAAGACAACGCCTCCAAGGGAGGACGCAGCCACCAAAAGACCCACAAATTCACCTGGAAGTTTGCAAACCCCAACGGAAAAAACAAAACATGAACTCTAACGAGCTGTTACAGTCATTCGCAAAACTAATAGATGAAAAGCTTAAGTCATTTAGTGTAGAGATGAAAAAAGACATAGAAGTGATAAGGACTGATCTAAACCAAAACATTCTATGCATAAAAGAAGAAAAGAAGGCGCTCTGCAAAGAGAGCCTTACTCTGAAGAAAGATGTCCAGGAGGATAAGCGACGCTTGGATGTGTAAGCGGACGACGTAGCGGAGACCGAATTATCTCCCAATATTCGTTTTCTTTTTATAAGCGACAAGAGATAGGTCGGCGTAAGCGCGTCGCTACTTATTTTTGTGTAGGGGAAGGTAAGGTTCCAGAATACAATAAATCAGATACATTATTCAGAGACATTTATTGAACAAAACTCCTTCTCTTTATGATACTCTAATTGCTAATATTAATTTATCTATTAGTCAGCCACAACTCTACATCTGGGATGAGTCTATTGACAACGGACTTACCCCACACAATACTCGCTACGATCCAGGTCCACAGCATCTCTTGTCTCGTTCTCTTCGCGTCCCTCGTACCTGAGGTATTGGTCTGTAAGCGGACGACAGCATCTCTTGTCTCGACCTCTGGCTTGGCACGATGGGTAGACACGGGTGGTCCTCGCTGGCTCTGGGTGGCTGCGTCTCCTTGGTGTATCCCAGACGGAGTGTGGCTGCTTCTGTCCCGATCCTGGGATCTGACGCCGACTGACTGGGGGTGAGCCTCTTATCCTTGACTGTCCTTTGGTTTTCTAATCATCCCTTTTTATACCGGGTCTCTCCCGGAGTAGGGGTGAAAAGGAAACTCCAAAAGTCGGGGAGAGTTCTCCCGACGCGGCTGGGCCGACAAAGACGGCGGTATCGTACAAATTTGACGGACTCCCAATTTACGATAGCCCTCTTTCCTTACTTAAATGGCTCCTGGGTAGCCAATTCCCAGCCAGATGTGCCAGATGTGCCTTGTTGTTCCCGACTGGGTCTGCTTCGCATTAGGACGTTCTTACCTAGCTGGCTAAGTGCGTAATCATTTCCTAGCTAGATTTGCCAGATGTGTCACGTCGTGCCGGTCTGGATCTGCCTCTTCAAAGGACCACTTTGTCGGTTTTCTTTGTTTATCTAAAGGGTTCTTATTTTACAGCTTAACTAAGACGGGGCCATCTTACAGATGTATTGAATATGGCTCTCAGAAAAAACAATATCATTGTCGATGGCCAAGAATGAAGCAGGGTCCTCACCCCCATCAAAATGGCCCAGACCTTTTTCAACAGCGTCCTCCAGATATCCGAACCTATCCATATAAATTCAGCACAAGTTCAGGGTAGTGAGGTGGCTACCCGCGGGCCTCTCTTGGTATCTCTGTCCTGTGCCCAGGGCAAGTGGAAAATACTAAGCTAACCTATTCTTCGTGGGGAGGGTTACAGTATCGCTCAAGACTTTCCAGCATCGATCAGGCAGAAAATGTTTAACTTTCTTCGCGTTCGAGGCGAAATACGAAGACGTATTCCAGGGGCCAAATGTCTCCTGTGCTCTGACAAACTGTTCTTCCAAAACAAAGGTCTATTTTTGGGATGAGACTTCTGGACTCTGTTCAAAATATTCTGGAAAACCTGTCGACAATATAAGTGGAATGGAAATTTCTTCTCTTATTCAATGTCTTCCTTCATCTGAGAATACTTCAGATCGCTCGCAAATTACTGCTGCCGACCCGTCTTCCTCTGTATGAATAGCATAACAAAGTCTGTCGAAGTGTTTCTTTAAAAATTATGTGCTATAACATAGCAGGTCATAGCGATAAAAAAAGTCGCTCTTTCTTTAATTTTGTAAATTCTTTTCATATATTCATCTTACTAAAGAAACATGTGCTCAATCAGGGTGACTCTTTATTTTCAAAGTACTTTACCAAGCATGACCTACGCTGGGACGCTGCAAAAAAACCTTTCACTCAATCACAAAACTTAAAGAAGATTTGAACACTACATTGATTATCTGCAGATCCACACAAACATAATTTTTCGAAATTTAGTCAAGACAACTAGTCATGCCTCGTATTCAATTTTCTGATTATTTCTGAAAAATGAAAGTATTCAAATAAAACTGGATAAAAGATTTTAGGTAATACCATCTTAGCTGTAGTCATTTGTGATTTGTCAAATATAAAATTTTATTTTTTATAAAGTATCATGGGACTTCAATTTAATAAGTTTCTTATAAGTTGGATTCAGGTCTTCATCTTCCTTTTGATATTTCTTAATAAACAAATTCCGGGAATTTAAGCATTATCAAACCTGGCGAATTGCTTGTATGTATTTGTTCAAACTGTTTTTTTTTTTTTTTTTTTTTGGAAATGCTGCTTCTAAAGAGTACCGTTTACAGAAACCCATCTGACAATAAATCGGCTGTTTTGTTGCTTTTTCCCGCTTTGTGTCCCACTGGAAATTCGTAGGTCTGAAGAAGAGACAATCATCGAGTTATTTCACCCTTTAAAACTTTAGGATTGTTTATAAACCGCGTAACAGCTGAGCAACCTGTGCGTAGAAAACATTTTGCATGTTTTAGATATGGAAAAAAATATTAATTTAAGCAATAATGGCATTATGGTATTTAGTAGAAAAGTATGCGATTGGTAATAAAATGTTATCATAATTTTGGAACTGCAGAATGACTACGTCGGTTGTCAGATAGGACAATTTGTCAAAGTCCGGAATTGTAAAATTGGTGCTGATGATAATAAAGGGCTTGCCTTCTGGAAAGCCTTGTCATGCGTTGGAGTCCGCTCTAATTTAGATGTTTTCTTTATTAAGCCAGTTAATGGAGCTAAGATTTAAGACAAATTGGGTAAGAATTTTATATAGTATTTAGTAATAGATCACGCAAACCTTGATATTTGTTTAAGATTTTTGGGAACCAAGATGTTTGAAATTCTGTCAGTTTTGCTGTCTACGCGTGCGATTGTATATCCTAAATATTTTAATAGAGGTTTTCGCTAGTTGTAAGTTTTCTATATTGACGAACATGTTAATTTCTTTAAAACGATTCAAAAGTATATGCAAGTGTTGCATGTGATCTTTTAACGTTCCTTTTGTATAAACAAGAATGTCAACCAAATAATCCCAGATAAAACTGAACTTTTTCTTTTTCAAATAATTTAACAATTAACGTCGATAGATTTCCTGATCCTGCTCGGATGCCGAAAGGTACGCATTTCTATACACATTTCCTGAACGGCACAAAGAAACAAGTTAACTACACAAAACTAAATTTGGGGAAAATATTGATATAATTCCACAGTGAAATATTTTGCACCTTTTAAATGATCAACAGTAGAGTTCAATGCCACACGGCAAACAATATTCTTTTTTTACAGGAAAGGACTAAAAAGAAAGCGGTAGATTAAGCTGAATACGATGGAACTCTAGTCCCTTTGTTTATCAAGCGATCAAATATTTTCCCGGTCCGTGGAGGGTGTAAAGGATAAGGTCGGGAACGTTTAATTTTTTTTTCAATATGAACCTTCATTATATTTGTTTTTCCTAGTTTTGTTGCCAAACTATCAGGACACTTTTTAACGAAAAAATTTAAAAGAATACCTTTTTTCTTCTACGTTTATTGAATTGGTAATTTGAAACAAAAACCGTTCGGCGTTATAAACTTAATAAAAATGGGGTTTCGAAACCCGCTCGTGCCATCGATTTTTTTTAATCTCAACTAAAAACCTTAATTACTTGTAAGAAATTAATTGTTCAAGCGGACCGCGAAGCTAGTGAATTCAATTATTTAAAAATGAAATATTCTTCACTAAAACTTATGACGAACTTGTCGCACTATCGAGAAACTCAATAAATTACGACGTTAATTTTGTGGATCTTTCCCCGTTTAAAAAATAGTGACAAGGAATTATAAAAAAAAAAAGATTTGATTGCAATTGTATTTACAAATGAACTTTTAATAAAATATAAAAAAAAGGAACAACAACAAAAGAATGGCGGCTCTGCCGTGCTTCAGCACATTAATTTTTAACTGAGAAACAAAATACCAAACTCATTAATCAATAAAAAAAAAAAAAAAAAACACAGGCTCACTGGTGTTAAAAAAAGATGTGATGCGAGACGATATACTGTGGCCTGGGTGGACGATGTACCACAATTTTCCTCAATTGGTTAATCTTCTGAACTCAGGAAGCATCAAAGAGAGACTGACTGGTTCTCTCCATTTCCGACGTGTTCGATGCTTCGCCCAATCAGATCAATGCATTATAAGCTTTCCGTGGCCATTTCATTTGTCGCCGAGAATCAAATAGATTACAAGACATTTGAAAAATGGCAAAAAGGACGGAAAATACAAAGGTGGAGGTTGAGATGAGAAGTTAGTGCCCGAGTTGATGACAGTCACGAGAGCTCAAGTGGTAGAGGAGCGGCGTATTTAGCCGAAGGTCGTGGGTTCGAATCCCGCTCGTGTCGTTGACTTTTTATCTCGACCATTACCTTAATAAAGATTAATTAATTGACAATAAAATTGTCAGTACAACAAGATAAATAGATCATGAAGTTTCATGCGGCGTACCTAACCGAAGATCGTGGTTCGAATCCCGCTCGTGCCTTTGACTTTTTTGTCTCAACGAAAAACCTTAATTAATAGTAAGACCTTAATAAAAATATTGGAATCAACTGAAAAACAGGCAGCCATTAGTAAGAAGACAAAACCGACTTTTTCCCCCAAAAAAACGATGCAACCTAAAAGTAATTTCTGTAATACAAAACAAAAAACTATAGATATGTATAAATGTAAAAATTCTTAAATTCATTTTACTTGTGTGACAGGTGTAATCCGTTTTGAATCTATGGGGTAAAATTGTGTCTCTCGTGTCAGTTTTGGATTTTATCCAGATTAAAACCACGTAATATTTGTTAACAAACATCAAAAAATAGATTTAAACTAAGCGTCTGTATCTATCAGAGCTGATGTTTCGATGTAATTTAAAAACATCGTTATCACACCAATCTGATTCTCATAATTTGGGCTTCAACGGGAGTTGCTATTAGTTTTTTTATTTATTTTCGCAATCACTTCCGATAAAAATACATCTTGTTTGCGTTACATTTGAAATATTTTATTTTTAGATCATTTAAACTGTTGGGACTTTTAAAATTTCATTTGAATTCTGTTTCATGACAGATATTCAGGTATAATATGATTTTGTATTGACACTTTCTGACTAGAAATTAAGTTGGTTGATGCTGGAGAAGAATCAGTTTCGAATTAGGGGTTTCGTAGATCTTGTGGCTAAATCGTAGTGGAATATTGGTAAAAGTTACAAAAGGGAATAAAACCCACCAACCGTATTCACTGCTATTAGATTTTCGGGTGAATATCTTATTTTTTCTTGTTATAATGATCCTGGGATTTTTTTTCTCCCACCTCTATTTCGATTACTTTCATTTCTTTTTTGATTTGTATTCTGGTGAGTGTCTCATTTTGGAAAGACAATTCAAGATTCTAGATATTGCGTAGGATGAAAAAATTGTACTAGTGGTGGTACCCCTGAAAAGTCGGAGGGATGAATGGACTCCCTCGAGTAAAAAATTTGACATGTAATGTGTAGAGATTGGTGACCGGAAGATATCGTGAGATGCTGTCTGGTATGATGTAGGTTTCAGAAAAACATTTTCTTTGTCGTGCTACGTTTCGGTCTTTATTGAGATCTTCAGGCTCAATGTTTGTCTTCTATGTACTCTTGCATGTCATATTGGGAGTGCCAGTGAGATTTTGTTGTTTTATGTTTAAATATGATATAGATAAAAAAATATTTTTCTGAAACCTACATCGCATCAGACCGCATCTCACGATATCTGAATAATTATTTGAAAGTAAGCTGGCCGTGTTTGATAGTTACCGTTAATCCATCAAATTCCTAGGTGCTTGATTAATGTCCCTCCCATACTCCATTGGGCGAAATTTTTTTATAATAAAATTCTACGCGACTTTCGCGATAATGAAGAGTCCTAAAAAACTCACCATTCTTCTCTTCTTTAGGAACAGAACGGTTCGATTTGCAACATTGATCACCCGATTTACGAGGTTCATCGGCAAAACGTTCCAGCTTCTGGCTGAATAAGGAATAATTTTCTGAAAAATCAGAGATCTCCTCAGGAATTGCCTGCTCATTATTAGAAATACTTGTGCTACGTTTCGCCAAAACAGGTTCAATCTAAAATAATTGTTTCCAAAGTTCCGATAATGTGAAGAAATTTGTTTTTGTTCCCATTAATTATTCAGATATCGTGAAATGCGGTCTGGTGAGATGTAGGTTTCAGATACACCTTTCTTTATCGAGCCAACGTTTCGGTCTATTTCACTGGCACTCTCACCACAACCGGCAGGAATGGCACAAAAGACAAACACTTTCAGCCCTGAAGATGATCTCAATACAGACCGAAACGTTGGCATGATAAAGAAAATGTTTTTCTAAAACCTACATCACGCCAGATCGCATCTCACGATATCTGAATAACTTTGTAAGATTCTTTTTCCAACCGGTGCTTCATGAAAGCTCCTAAAACGAGAATTTCATTTTCTGTGGTTTGGTATTTTAAATTTTTTTTCATAAATTAAATTAAATAACAGGGTAGTTGGCTGAATTTACCAAAATACTTTCTGCCATTTTCTGATCCTGATGGTTCTTAATTTATTTTTAAAATCATTCTTATATGCATTGGCGATAGGGTAGATCTACTAGAAATTGAAATATTGATTCGTAGGGTTTGAACACATGAAAAGTTTGAATTCTAGTCCCAAGTGACTGTGGAAACACAATTTTTTAAAATTCTTCCGTTAGAACCTAGCATTGCTTTACGAAAATGATTACTCGCGAAATTTACACTGGATGATAAAGAAAGAGATTCAGAATCATCTTGATTACCGCCAACATAGATTCATAACCAAAATGTTGATCCTAAGTGAGTCCTAAGCCCCCTCTGAATTGGTGTACAACTTTAGAGACTGAGCATGGTGTCTCAAGCATATATTTTTATTGGCATTTTCTTCGATTTTCTATGTAATCGATATCTGTTTACGATGTTGTGTTTTTACTAATTTCGCTACGTGTGGTTTTATATTAGCTTTCTGGTGAATTGTGTAACAATTGTGATAAATTGTCTCTAAATAATGTTAAATAAAATGAGTTGTGTGATGTAGTGCTTTTGCTGCAGCTTGTGTAATCACATCATATCCTCTGGACAGCAGCGGACTAATTATTGTGTTAGGGTCTTCTTCAGAAGTGAAGATCTTTTCATCCGACATATCCTTTCTTGCAAGAACGGTGACGATTTTAAGTTCTACAGTAACAAATTTATAAAGTTTTGTGGGTTTTGAAGGCTGCCCACAAATTACAATGTAATGAGGAAAAGAAATAAAATAAAAATTCTGAACAAAAAAAATTTACTTTTATTATAAAAAAAAAAAATAAAATAAAATAAGAAACTGTTCTGAACTAAAATGAAAAGAAAAATCTACTCGCTTCTCTTAGCATAAATGAAATATATGAAGTGTTTAAATCTATTTTCATTTATTTTATCAAACAAAAATTTAACTATTTTTTATAAATGTTTTTGTAATGAAAGGAGCGAGAGCACTCCGGGAAAATAGACAAGGAAATTATTTGTTTTAGAGAAAAAAGGAATATTACTGACTGGATTGTACAAATTACATTCATGGAGTTCCAATCTCGGAATGCTCTTTTTGTTTTTCTTTTCTCGCATCGCCCTATCGATAAGGACCCCGGTGGGTCATGTGGGCGATTTAGTTTATTTAAATTGGTGAAATTGGATTTTTTTTCTTGAAGAACGTTTAGTCTTGGCAACTTATATACGGTTATTTTAACATAATACAATTAAATTAAAATCAATTAGACTAATTATATTGGATTTTTTGAACCTAACCAATTATTGTAAGTGTAATTGATTTGCTGAATATTTTTTCTGGACATAAAACAGGAGCAAAACCTCAACTGAGCATTAAGTAAAAACGACGAGGGTCCGCTGATTTATGTATTTGGCCTCCCACTGTTTGTTTATGAAAGCTATAAATTTGATTACTGATAAAACACGGCCGATTCATTCAGTTTCAATATCAAAACGGAATGACGCAAAACCTTCGGAATGACTGTTGGATAAATACTTAGAGGGATTACGACTGGGTGGTGAAAACGCCTGACAGGGAATTTATACTCCCGATGGATCAAAGCTGTTCGGAAAGAAAAAAAGGAATATCCAAGAGATACCGTTTTGATGTGAATTCCTATGATTTATCGACTCATTAAATGTAGCCAATTGTTAGACGGGTTTTTTGCCACACTTTTACAGCGACGTTGTAACTAATCACTCAATGAACAATTAAAATATACAAAGCAACAACAAATATTTCGAAAATAAATATATTATGCCTTTCAATATTGGATGAAATTGTTTTGATTGAATAAGTAAATAATATTTTACCACACCCTTTTCTTATATGTAAGTTACATTTATTTTTCCAAATTCTGTCAGTTATCATAAATATATTGTCAATGAAAAATCAGGTTATGAAAATGCAAAAACAGAAAAAAATTGATCAATGATTTTAAACAAAGTTAAGCTCATTTTTATTGTGGCTTTTTCTATAAATATTTTAAAATGAATTATACTTTACCTTTATTACTTAAATTCAAATATATTTTTATGACATTCTGCTAACCAAAATAGTAAAAACCTAACAAAAATTTACACATGATACCAATTTAAAAAAAGGACCGACGACCAGAGGTTGACTGACCCAAAGAAAACAATATATACACATTTATTTAAATATATTACATATATATTATAGATTTATTTAAAAAAATAAACAGATGTTATCAACCAAAAGCAACACCAAACAAAGCAAACCTGATGACAAACATAACACTGGCCCAACGTGGAAGATAGTGAATTGGAGAAACGTTTTTGTCATTTTTTATCAAATTAAATGAATTTGCTGAGCCTGCACATAATTGTAAGTTACCGCTTGAAAAAAAAATCATTTTTTATCTTTTTGAAGTGGTTTTAAAAACCCTTAATGCAATGGTCGAAACTTAAGCTTTGCCAAAAAAACAACAACAAAAATTTATTAAGTACTCTACCACCACTCATTGTTTACGAAACATTCTAAAAACTATTTTTGTGCTCAAATGTTATAACTGAAAATATGTAGTTTAAGTATATTGGAAATTGGCACGCTCAATACGACACGCAAGGATGGCACAAGTACACAGAAGGCACTTTGGGCCCTGAAGATGATCTCAATAAAGATCGAAACGTTGGCACGTTAAAGAAAATGTTGTTCTGAAACCTGCATCGCACCAAATCGCATTCGTATCTGAATAATAATCGATTAACGGTCACTAATCTCTACATATATATTGAAAATTATATTTGAAGGTAATAGAGATTTTAATTTTTTTTGTTAATTAATGCTAGGAAAATTATTAAAACATAATCTGTTGCGAAAACTGATCTGCTCTTGTATAATACACTCATAAGAATACAAGGTAGCTTAGTTGAAACAAAATATGACTAATTAGTGTTCTTTACGTGTTTATTATTACCAATTTGATTATAAAAATTTTCATTCAAAAGGGATGGAGAAGATCCGCTTGGAGTTGGAGGATTTTTTTAACGGAAAAGTCCACAAATTACTTAATGAATTTGTATTTTTTTCAATTTAGTGAATTATTGGCTAAAAAGCATTTAAATATTTATAAAGCAAAAACAGCAATAGAAACCCCATCGCTTTTTTAATTCGCATTAAAATAACCTCATTTGAAAGTAAGTGTCTTCAGAAACGTTCTTTCGCGTTTCTTTTTAATGGAGATGATGAAAGCGTCGGAACTTTGTAACAATCCGGCGGAATTGATGGGCTCGAGGTGTCGTAATGAATGGAAGGAAAGTTTTTTAAGACTGCAAATTATAGAAAGCGGGGAAATAAAAAAAAAAAAAGGTGAAAGAGACTCGAAGATTAAAAAAGGTTGGTCGAAGTTGTGATTGAGTCGAGAAACTCATCAGTCCCAATAAAATTTCGTTTTCATGCATTTTCAACGGGCAATGTGACATCCACGACCCCTGGACACGGTTCAATGAAGACTACGTATAAATATCACAGTTTTCCAAATGCAAATTATAATTGTGTTGCATTCTCAGAAAAATTACTTTCAGCCCAACAAAGAAAATATTTACAACTACGAGGCTGATGTGAAAATGAACGTGAGCGGATAGACCACAAATTATAAAAAAAACTGTCAGAAACAATATGAACTTAATTGTACAGCGTTGAATGTAAAAGGTAAGTAAAGTATTTTAAATGAAAAAAGTTTATTCATTCTTATATGGTATATTAATGTTGATAGATTTATCTAAATCCTCAGTGTAATTAAACACAATTCTCATGAAACCCAGGCCAAATCATAAAATCATACCTAAAAGTCATTAAAACATTACTACCTGATTGTAGAATTCATCTGTAGCATTTTTCAGTCAAATGAAACTTTTTTCAATCAAATGAAATAATTTTGCCATGCAAATGAAACTATTTTTCTAGCATATAAACCTAAAGCCTAATGATAATATTTATGTAGAGAACTAAATAAATGACATTGTACTACTACTAATAATTTTTATGATGATTGAACATTAATATTACATTGATTTACGATTCAATAATTCAAAAAATTCAATATAGGAAGATTATAAATATATAATGTATGTTTTACATTAAGCCTGAAAAGTCTATAGTCTTTTTTTGTACGAGGGTTCGCAACAGCAGAAGTCATATAAACCCTCAAGGGGCCGGTGTTTTTTAAAAAAAGACCATTTGTAAGTATGTCGGGTTCGAATGCAGGGCCGCTGGATTCGAACTCGGGACCTTTACTTTACAGTGATGAGCGCCCTGTCAACGCCTATACCCATGGCCACCGACGCCCCGTAATTGTGTTGACACTGCAGTTGATGATCTCTGGAAGATCATTGTTGATGTTGGTACCATTGCTTAACATCCTTCTCGCACTTGCTTTTATTTTCGAAAAGGCGTGTTCAGCTGGTTTCAGCATGGGTGGGTTATTAATAATAAATAATAAATTAAATTAAATTAACTTTTAGGTACTGAAAGGGTTACCAATGGGGTCTCCATTACGCCACTTTGTGCCGAAATATTCATTGATCATTTTGAGAAAAAAAACCTTTTCGAATCAAACAACTAATTAATTAAATATCTTCATTTTTGGAAACGCTATCTAGGCGTATGTGATTATCTTCACGGCTCGAAGTGTACTTGTGCCATTCCTGCGTGTAGTGTTGAGAGTGCCCATTTTTGATGAGTTTATTTTTAATTTGATCGAAGTGGACGTTGTATGCATCTTTTTGATGTGGGTAAAATTCTTTGGGAATGCCTGTAGGTATTCTGTTGGCGGCACTGAGTTTTAATTGGTATAATTTTTGTGGGAATGTTTTAATGGTTTTGATGCTCGTGGTGATTTCTATGTTTAAGATGTTTCGGTTGAAATTTATTGGGGCATTGTGTGTGTGGTTAATTCTGGTTTTTGACTGTGTCAGTGTGCCATTTGTGAAGTTAAAATTGTTTTTCCTGTGAGTAGGAAATGCCATTTCAGCAAAAACTTTCTCCGATTGATAGGCGATGCGATGTTCTTCTCACTGTTGGCGATACCCTAGAGAAAAATTTTAGCTTAATGTTCATATGTGGTTGTAATTTGTTCATAGAATCCCATGTTCTTCTCTCTTCTTGCGTAGAAATGTGTGGTGATTAATGACCGTTAATCGATAAATATTTAGAAATCGTGAGATGCGGCCTGGTGTGAGGTTTCAGAAAAACATGTTTTTCTGATGTTGTTGTAGGCTTGATTTGCTTGAAAAAATGTTTCATTTGATTGAAGAAAAAATATTTCATTAAATATACAATTATAATTCGCGATTTTAGGCGCTAATAATAAGGAATAGTAATAATAAATAAAAAAATTAATATCTAACATACAACATCTAAATTCAATGGATACACCGCAAGTTTATTTAAATTCTACAATCCTGTACAAATTAGAGTTCTTTTCTCTCGGACTTAACTCCGTTCCGTCGTGGCCCGCTACCGCAGAAGTATACCCTCGTCAAGGCTTGCGTCTCCTTTGTGGTTACGGCATGTCCAGTACTGAATTTCAGTTGCAGCTCCAATTAGGATGAGGAAGGCGATGGCGAAACTGGCCCCGCTCAAAGTAGCAGTTCGCTTCCAAAAACGTACTTCCTCCAGTTGGTCGAACGATTTTGCTTAGTGGTCTAGCCGCAGTTTAGTCGTATTCCATCTGCTGGAATGGCCCTTCCCGTCCTTTTCTAGTTCTATAAGGACTGATTCCACATCTACTGGGGAAGAACTCTGTTCCTTTTTCCTCCAATTTTAGCTTCGTGTCCATATGTTGTTGCAATTTGTTCATACAATCCCATGTTCTTCTCTCTCCTCGTGTAGAAATGTGGGTGTTTACTGACCTTTAATCGATAATTATTTAGAAATCGTGAGATGCGGTCTGGAGTAATGAAGGTTTCAGAAAAGCAGGTTTTTTATATGGTTTTAAGCTTCATTTGCTCGAAAAAAAAGTTTCGTTTTGTTGAGAAATGCTACATTAATATAAAATTATTATTTAAGTATGTCAATACTGTTCGTTAAGTTATAACATGTTCATAAATTAATTTTCGTGAAGGCTAAACCCGCACGACAGCCGAGTGTTTCGGAAGTGAATATTTTTCCCGCCGTTCGGGAAGATAAATAAAATAAAGCAATTTAATTGAAAAACTTTTAAACTTGTATAATTTTATTAAATAAATATTTTTTCAAAGTTATTCTCACTACTTTTTCTGCCTGCGTTTTGACACTACTGCCACTACAGTACATTTCCAATAAAAACTGAAGCATAAAAGCTCATGTGGTCGTCACTAAAATATTTCTTTGTATAAATTGTGTGACAAGTAATTGCAGTATATAAAGTTTTAAATTATAAAATGGAATCAGCAAAGAGTGCATAATGAATAGTTGAAAGCAATAATGTATTATGTTAAATTTTTACTACATCAATCATTTTTATAGAGATAACAAAATATTTTTGCAAAATTTATTGTAATTCTGGGCACGTTTGCAATTTTACTTTTTCATTTTATTTATTTAGGGGTTTCGGTGGCCGCAATAGTTTGGGAGTTGACGTTAATGTAAATGTTCCGTGTTCGAATCCAGCGGCCCTGCATGCGTACCCGACGTACTTCCAGGGACTGGAAAAAGTTTCCTTATTGTACTTTATCTTCGGCTCCATATTTATATGGGAGGGCCCGCTACACTCGCAAATTTGAACTTGCGCTTCTGTTGTACAAGTGTTCTTCCATCGAAGAAACTCGTTTTTGAAGTGGGTCGGGACCAAATTCAGGGTCCCTCCTTCCATTGATGAGTGCCGTGTCAATTTCTTTCATTTGCGGCCACCGGTCCTCTTAGGCTCAGCAAAAATCCAGAGCCGACGGTGGGATCGAACCGACGACCGCGGGATCAGCACAGAATCTGACGCCTTAACCACTCTGCTATCGCGGCCCCCTCACCCGCCATACTTACAAATGTGCTTTTTTTCCAAAACGCTGGCATCCCGAGAGTTCATATAACCTCGTAGTTGAAATAATCTAATCAGTAAACCAGTTTTCTGACACAAGAGCAGGTTTGAATTATTTAATTATGTGTAGCGATTAGTGACCGTTAATCGATAATTATTCAGATATCGTGAGATGCGGTCGGGTGTGATGTAGGTTTCAGATCACACTCAGGATATCTGAATAATTTTCTTTAATTATTCATTGGTTTCCCTAAATTATATAAAATGAAAAATACTAGATACGCCATTCTAGATCTAAGTAAATCTGTCTTAAGATAACAGGATTTAAATGAATGTACATTTTCATTACAGAGCTTTCTATCCAATGGTCTCTCTCTCTCTCTCTTTCCAAACACGTATTTGTATTCCTGTAAACTATTTTTATTAATGGGGGGAAGTGTTATGTCTGATCAATATAGATTGTATAACAGTAATTACAATTGACTCCATAAATTACATGTGATAAGTCTAAAAATAAATCTTTTGCTCTATGGTTTAAATTTTTTATTGACTTTTTGTAAGCAGTCTTGACATTAATGGCAGAATTCGGAAAAATATTCTTCAATTTATCACAAATTCCCAGAAATATAAGAAAGGATTTTAAATATAAATGGTTTGGGAGGATCGGAAGTTATTTAATTCAACCGGTGTAGAGGGTATAACCAACTTTTGGAAAAAGATCCTGGTTTCAGATTGTTAACCACCGTAATGGGGAAGTGATTAATCCTTAAATGGAAAAATATTTTCCTTTACCTTTATAATGCGGGGTCACAAAAGCATAAACATTTTAATCAAATTGTTAACACAGTTTAATTCCACTGGTGGTCGTGTGCATTATAATCACAGAATATAACTGTATTTAAAGGATTTGTGTGCAATCGATTATCAAATTTCCGTTCACATCCCGGGTGGCCACGATTATTTGTACATCGCGAGATGCGGCCCGGTGTGGTGTTGGTTTCAGAAAAACCTTTTCTTTAAGGTGTCAACGTTTCGATCTTTATTGAGATCATCTTCAGGGCAAGTATGTCTAACAATGGAATACTTCCGTCAACCTCCACTAAATAAATTGTACTACATGTGTAATATCAATTCGGAGTCTTTAAGGTCACAGCTTCAATGAACTTGCAAATTCGTATCAATTAATTAATTATATTATTGCTATGTGATAAATATTTATATACATTCAATCATAAGTATTGAGTTTTACGAGTTTAAAGAGTTACATTCATCGTAAATGAAACTTTAATATTGACAACAGCATATTTCAAACAAAAAAACATTTTATCCGTCGAATCGGACATAAGTTGACCAACAAATAATAAATCGTCTGCATAAAATACCGTCGGTATTATTTTGTCCACTATGATGTCTAGTTTTGTTTCCTTGGCATGTTTACCCCCGGGTTACATTTTAATAAAAAAAAGACTCCAAACAGTTGTACATTTTATTGCCTGTATAAATTGCCGGTAAGATATATTGTTGTTTCCAGGCCATTTGTTGCTATCTTCGGCCGAGAGTGACGCCTCCACACTCTACTTTAATAGGCAATCATCTTCTCTTTCTGCCAGCATTTTTAAACTAAAACCGTCAAATTATATTTTATGCGTAATGCTACAGTATGATGATTTAAACAACAATATATGATTATCGAGAGCTATGTGCGATCAATTAAACATTTTTCTAAGTTAAAATATTTCTTTATATTTACTCTGGGGAAAAAGCGATAGTAGATAAACTACACATTAGTGGCACTCTAAATTACGTTACAATAATTATTTCACTTTCACTACCATTTCGAGATAGAGCTCCCTGGCTCTTCAGTGAGAGGTAATTCTTGAGATATCGGGAGAGGCGGTCTAATGTAATGTAAGTTTCAGAAAAACATTTTCTTTTTCGTGCCAACGTTTCGATCTTTTATTGAGCCCTGAAGATGATTTTAATAAAAGCTCGAAACGTTGGCACGATAAAGAAAATGTTTTCTGAAACCTACATCACACCAGACCGCATCTCACGATATCTCAATAATTATCGATTAACGGTCACTAATCTATACACATATGTTAAAGGTTTGAGGGAATTTATCGTGCCAACGTTTCGAGCTTTTATTAAAATCATCTTCACGGCTCAATAAAAGATCGAAACGTTGGCACGATAAAGAAAATGTTTTCTGAAACCTACATGACACCAGACCGCATCTCACGATATCTCAACAATTATCGATTAACGGTCACTAATCTATACACATATGTTAAAGGTTTGAGGAAATTTGGCAATATGAGAGCGATTGAATGAGTGGGTTCAAATTTATTAGTAATGAAATGTGATATTAGTAATGATCGTTGTCCATTGGAATGCTTAATAGAATCCCAACGTTCCAGTATATAAGTCCAGATCGATTCTGATACTTCTGTCAATTAGTCGCTTATTAGATTTTTATTTTTTAGGCATTTCAATAGACTATAAATGAATACGAAATTGTTATTGAGAATAAAAAATGGGACAGAACGTTGCAGTAATGATAGGTTGAAGTCGAGATATTTGGACAAAAATGTTATCGCCCATAAAGAGTTAATTAAGCTCATTGTGAACGTTTTAATTGGATAATTAGATAGGAGGACACTGGTTTTTTCTGAGGATTGTCCATTCGAGTGCTTAGTAGAATCCCAAAGTTTTAGCATATAAGATCAGATCGGTCCTGACACTATTGACAATTAGTCGCTTATTAGCAAGTATTATTTTTCATTTCAAGATTCTGTAAACAGATAAGAAATTGTTGTTGAGATTACAAAATGGGACAAAACGTTGCAAACTATGGTGAAGATATCATCAACAGGGAGATCCGACAGATGATCGGTCCTGTCTGTTCTGTAGTTGCTGAATTAAAAATTTGATCTTGATGACCGTTAGTTCGTCATATCAGTAATTATAAAAATTTCTATACACCTTGCAGTATTATATCTTGCTCATTTTAGCTATAAATCAAACTCTAAAGCCGGGAAAACACTTACCTCATGCTACGCCATGCGTCGCTACCCGACGCCTTGCCATGTTTTGGTGAGGTATGCACATCTATCCGAAGCAAGGACAGCGTTTATCACAATAATCACGATCACAATCGCAACGCATCTTTTGTTCTTAAAGCACTATTTTGATCAAAACCTTGTTATAAATTTAGTTTTTTTTTCTTCTTTTTTTACTTTGCATCTAGCCAGACTATGTAATTGTTTATTGCGTATTCGTTTTTTTGGGGGGAAGGGTGTCGTGAAAAAAGGGCCAGAGGCGACGGCGGGAATCGAACCCACGACCTCGGGCTCTACTAGACGAGAGTCTCTCACGCTAACCACTCGTCTACCGCGGCCCCCTATAAATTTAGTTAAATTGTTAGTTAAATTTTCTGAGCGCAATCATCTAATAAATTGTTAGTTAAATTTTCTGAGCGCAATCATCTAATAAATTGTTTGTTAAATTTTCTGAGCGCAATCATCTAATAAATTTTTTGTTAAATTTAATTGTTTTATATAAAGTTACTCCTAAGCATCATAATTAAACAATGTTTATAAAAACGTATGCATTTTTGATGTCGTTCAATTTGGTAAAGTAGCATGTTATAATTAATAAAACGACAAAATTACATGTACTTAGTTCGAAATAAACTACAATAAATATGAGTGTTTTGTTCTGATGCTACACGACAATACAAAATGGTGTCATTTTACGAGAAGCACTATGAAATAAATTGTTAATCAAATTTTATCTGCAAAACGTGTAATAAATTGTTCCCATTTTTGTATATGTACCGCCGAAGCGAGTACAATAGATTGTTAGTTAAATTCATTATATCAAAAAATCCTATTTCGGTGTATTGATATATTTTCTACGAAATCATTAAAACTTATTTTTTAAATATGTACTAATTAATTTTTAATCACAGTTAATTTGGTTTATATTAAAGCAAGTATGTTGTAATTAATATAACGACAATAATACATGTAGGGAGCGTTGGTGGCCGCAAGGTTCCGTCTTTGACACGGCGCTAATCACTGTAACGTAAAGGTCCCGGGTTCGAATCCAGCGGCCCTGCATTCGAACCCGACATACTTACAAATGGGATTTTTTTCAAAAACACCGGTACCCAGAGGGTCTATATGACCTCTGCTGTTCCGAACCCTCGTTCAATAAAATAATAATACATGTAGTTCCAAAGAAGGATAGTGAGAGCTTTGGAAGAAGTAAGGTAAAAAATTTTGTAAACTACTGCTGGAAAATGATTAAATGAATCATTATATGATTTAGTCATGATTAATTCAATCATGAGGCATGAGTAAATCATACAATGGTTAATTTACTCATGACTTATTCAATCATGATTAAACTTCAATCAAAAATCTTAATCATGATTGAATTAGTTAGATTTTGCCCAACTCTGGCTAAAATGACCACCTACCCAAATCCAATAGACTCATGATAAAAATTTTTAGATGAGAGTCGTGCTTAAGGCCAACCTCAAAAAATGTTATCCCAAACGAAAACCACAGACACGTCTATTTTATTACAATCAAAACCCAAAGATAGTGTATTTTCCAAATAATGTAGAAATCTGACTATTCGAGTAGAATAAATTTTAATTCAAAGAATTTTTTTTTCATTAATCGATTATGTAAGCAGGTTTACTTTTCAAAGCGTAGCTTGTTTTAAGATTATTTATTTTATTTTATTATTATTATTATTATTGTTATTATTTATTTTTGGCTTTTCATAACGAGTTTTACTTATAATTGGTAGATTTTTGTTAAATAAGGTGTTGAAAAATTTTCCGTTTTCATGAAATAAATTTGTTAGAATTTTTTTAAATGTGATGAAATTGTGAATTTTTCATCTTTTGTGCACCAATTCGAATATGATTTATCGAAATTTAGTCATGACTAACTATATTATGACTAAATTAGACATGACTCGTATTTAATTACTAGTCATGACTAATTTAGCCATCAATCACATATCGTGACTAATGACTAAATTATTCACTTACTACCAATCATGACTAACGTTCTGAGTGATCAATCATTAATCATTAGACATGACTAATTTTTGCCCAACACTGGCTGGAAGGCGTGAGAAGAGAGCTGCTATGAGCGCACAGAACTCTATATGAAGAAAGAAAGGGTATAAACTTATGTGTTATCAGTGAAATTTTCTTTTCCATTCATCGCTAGCTTTACTTGCCTATAATTAAAAAATTCAAAACTAGACAGAATTTAGTTTTTTTTTTTAATTTTGTCTCATGGATTTTGGACAATCTGACTGTTATAAAAGAAACATGGTGTAAATAAATAAATCCGTGTATAACGATGTTGGACGTAACGATATAAAACTAAGAGAAAAAATTTATTATCCCATTTATAACGATTAAACACAGAAATCATTCGTAGAATACCTAGGTTTATTTTTAAATATAAACAAGTCCTGTCTCTTTCCAATCGTTACTCGGTATTCGTTAGATATGTTCCTTCCTTTTTTTCACCGCACTTTATCCCAACCCTATCCACAATTTTCTTTAAACACCCTTCCTCCTATTTACTGCGAACTATTCCTTTAAAATTTGAGTTTAAAGTTAGCCTTCATTTTTTCCTTGTGCGAGATGGCTTCGAATAAACGCCGCGCGTTTTGAATCGAAGATAAAGTGAATATTCTAAAAAAAAAGTCACTAAATTCGTGGTTATTATTTTAATTGAGACCAGCCCGAACATTGGTCCTCGGGGCCGGATTTAAAATAAAAATAACATAAAATGGAACGAATATCTACACTGCATCCAGATACATCTGTACATGGATATGTCTTATGATGGCTATTTAAACACACTCGCAAAATATCAGGGAACGCTTATTTATTAATTTGAGGATCGTTTTTATTTGGAAGCTCATAACAACCGCGTCGCGTCACGTGCGTCAAAGCGTCAATGGTGTCGCGTCACAGGCGTCATAATCGTCAATCGCGTCGTGACTTTAAAAACACCTGCCCACTAGTTCGTTCTTGGTCGTGGTAACCATTTCCGTGACAAACTTTCGGACTGACCCCCAGCCGTTAGACATATCCCCGTCAAAAAAGAAACGAGGGTGTACTTTGAGGTGAATCAAAACTGAAGTTAAACGAATTGAAGACGTCAGACCAAGCGTGTTCGACGGTTTGCAACGTACTACTACTGTGACGTACCTTGGGGCGACTCGATGTACCTTTAATCCCCTTCGGGCCCAATGACGAGGTGTTTACACCGCCCACAACAAAGTGTAAAAATTAAATTTTAAATATTTCTTTTATTTAAGAAAATAAAATATGTACCCGGCGCGAACAGTCCTTGACCAATTAATATATTACAATTAATTAAAGATTTTAGTTGAGATAAAAAAAGTCAACGGCACGAGCGGAAAGAGGGAAAATTCAAAAGGTGGGATTGAGATGGGAAGTTGTCCGAGTGGGTCGAGGTCACAATAGCTCAAGTGGTAGAGCAGCGACGAATCTCGCCGAATCGTGGGTTCGAATCATCCTCGTGCCATTGATTTTTTTAATCTCAAATAAAAACCTTCATCAATTGTTTCTACAAAGGATTGAGAACGGAGAAACTATTAAAAGTTTAGTTTTCATGCTTAACATTTCAAAATCATTAATATCATCGATTTAGAAATCAAAAGAAAAAATAAAAGAAATTTTCGAAAAGCAAGTCACACCGAAGAAAAAGCTTCGTAACAGCAAACACAAAGAGCTTGAAGCAGCTCTTTTGGAGTGATTGACGACGCAGAGAAGACCATTCCGATCAGTGGGCCCATATTGCAATAAAAAGAAAATGAGTTCATCAGGATCCTGGGTAAAGAAGATTTTCAATGCTTCATGCCTAGGATAACAAGGTTCAGAGCAATGTAAAACATCGTTTTTGGAAAGATCACCATAGATAGAAGGTATACTAACCGGAATGTCCGAAAATTGGCTGCA
The DNA here is from genome assembly GCA_039619505.1 of Cimex hemipterus. NCBI lineage: Eukaryota > Metazoa > Arthropoda > Insecta > Hemiptera > Cimicidae > Cimex > Cimex hemipterus. The sequence goes on along the minus strand of CM077106.1, from coordinate 11,604,643 downwards.
GAGCATCTGACCTACAACTCGGGTGGATTTCGCTGACATTACAATGCCGACGAGACCGGATTGATTTTTCCGATTGACGACGGACAAGAATCTTCGATTTAAAGGGGAATCGCGCCATGGTGGGAAGCACTCGAAAGAAACAGTTTCAGTCCTAGTCGCGAGCAACATGACGGGAAAAGGTAAAAAAACACATTAATCATCCGAAAATCTCCGCGTTGCTTCAAACATCTCCAAAAATTTCCGCTAGATTATACCCGCAATAAAACAGCCTGGCTGGCGAGCGTGATTTTTATTATTTTAATTTTATTTTATTGTATAATTATAATAATACATATTAAGCAATTTTTTAACTTGTAAAAATTAAATTAGGTATGTACTTACATATATATTTAAAAGTAAATAATATATAAAGCTATAAGCTAAAAAACTGTTTTTTTCTCCCCCCTCTCATTCTGGGTATAATGATTACCGGATATCCTTACTTTTTATACGTTAGATTGAACCTCCATTGACTCGTTGCTTTGCATTCGAAAATGATATGAGTGGCTGTTTCCTCCTCCTCATTACATAGTCTGCAAATGGGATCATTATTGTATATGCCCATGTTATGTAGATGTTTCCTCAGATGCCAGTGGCCGGTTAGTAGTCCTACCACTCCTCTGAGATTTGCCCTCTCCAATTGTAGTAGTGTCGTAGCTTCACACGGTGTTCATAACGGTAAGTGAAAGGTCCAGGGTTCGAGCCCAGCGGGAAAAAACACTGACTTCTCCGGAGGGCGTTTGATAAGATCTATAACCTCTGTTCCTGAAAAGCCACGTATAAAAAAATGCATAAAAAGGTCAATTTCTAAGCAGTATATCGTGCTTATAGATGATTTTTTTTACAAAAACCACTCAGATACTTTTAATATTTTTTGAAGAAGGATCTGTTACCCACTCATGATCAGTGTAGATATCCATTATCCATGGTCCGTTCAATATTATTATAACCGGATTTCACTATTCAAACTTAAATAACGTTTAACAATGTAATCAAAAATATAGGCGTTTATTCCTAATTGTTTAAAACTAAATTTGCATTTATAAACTCGTACTCACATAATACTTCGGTTCTATATAAAATTGAGCTTTTATTCGTAACAGGAAATTTTGAATGTATTATTTTTTTAAATAGTTCATTCAAGGAATAACTAGAAGGTTTGGTGGAATCAAGCCAAAATAATAAACGGCGTTATGGATACAGTTTGGCAAAGGCGTTGGGTCAAGATGACCGTGCCTACCTGGCTTTTATTATGTAATATTTATTTTCCACCTTCTTTGTATTTTTTTAGTCACGATTTTGCTATATCTTTATTATAAACCGTCATAATTAAAACTCCGTTCTAGTTTAAAATGAAGAAATAGAATTCTTTTTCTGGGGCTGGTTCTTGTATAATAAAAAGAAATATGTACAATATGAGCAAAATAATATATTTGTCGGAGATGAAAAGTAATCCAGTGACGTATCTGGCAAACTGTGACGTCGTGACATAGACGAGACAACGAGTGGAACACAAAGAAGAAGAAGAACAAAGGACTAAGTCACTGAGTCAGTCAACCAGTCGTACCTTTGTCCTCACAGCGGGAACAACCAGTCGTGCCTGTGTCTTCAGAGCGAGAGCTTCGTTACCGTTGTAACAAAGGAAATAAAAGAGTGATACAATAAAACAAATGGACCATTTCTTTCCCCGGGAAGACGGAGAACTTTCTCCTACATATTTATAAAATGATTCACCTTGCACTGAACTGACTGAAGTACAATTTACAATGATCGTGAAACTTTAGTTCAATAAGAATCACTCAACAGGCAATCTTCAGAGATAAAAGTTTAAGAAAATTAAAAATTAATCAAATGCTATTAGGAATATTATATTTACACCATAAATTTCTCACAATGATATATAAATGAAAACTTCATATATCTCTATATTTTAAATTTAACCCTTACCTCCTTCGATGTTTTTGAGATAATCGTCCTTTGTGTTCCACAAAGCAGGTTTCTATCTAAAAAATCATCTTATTCTTTGTTTGTCTGACTGTATATAATGTCAAAATACGACTGAGTTTTACGATGTGTTTTAAAGGAGATATGAACAGAAATTAATTGTTTTATAAAAAAAGACCTTCTAATAATATTACACAGGTCGAAAGACTTGGTAGGCCCGTACCCCATCCGTAAAAGGTCCAGGACATGGTCGGCTCACGAGTCCTGCAGTATGATTCAGCATTGATGGTTTCGCCAGGATTTAAGAAGCTGTAGTGTATTAAACCAAATGAAGCCCACCATACCGTAACCATTACCTTTTTTTGATGAGTTGGGGGCATTGGAAAATGTATTGGAGCTTCTCCTTTGTCGAGCCACTGTCCAGAACGTCTAGTGTTATCGTAGAGAATCCACTTTTCGTCACATGTAACAATTCTGGCCAGAAATGGGTCATTTTTGTTTCGACAAAGAAGTGATGCACAAACATCAAAGCGCCTTGAGGTGGTCAGCGACGGTCGTTTTACTGACTGAGTTGCTCTGCAAGTTCTCGAACAGTTGTTTTGGGGTTTTCTTCCACCACTGATCGCAGAACATCATCATTAAGAGAGGAAGGCCTTCCACGACCTTCTTCATCTTCAAGGCTGAAATCTCCCTCCCGAAATTTTTTAAACCACCTTTGCACAGTGCACTCATTAACACAACCCTCGCCCCAGACTTGGTTAATGTTTCTAGCCGTTTGGGCTCCGCTTCGGCCGAGTTTAAACTCGTAAAAGAAAATCGTACGAAATTCTCGCTTTGACATTATAAGGATGACTGAATTATTTCCAAGTAGCGGAATGCTACAGAGGTAAACAAACAATATCATTTGGAAGAGGATTAATAAGTGTTGACATTCATACAAATGAGTAATCCTGTAAACGTAAACAGAATATTTTATATAGATTTTTTTTAATGAAAACTTAAAATCCTGCATTATTTTCCGGACAACCCAATAGTTTAAGTCCGTTTTACGACGTAATTTTGTTCAATGTATTTTCCACTACACGGTTTCTTAATATTATCTGAGCATCTATTCCATGTATGTAGTACTGGTTACGTGCTGAGTTTTTAACTTCATTTTAGAAATTTGATCATTATTTTTAGGATTCAAATTTGTAAGAAATCTTTAATATAATATGGTTTTTCTGTAAATTGGATAAAGAAAATGTCATTAATTCTGAGTTTAAACCTTCTTTTTGTGCTTCTTTTTTTTAAATACATATTTATTTCCCGGCCGGCTAGCTACCTGGGCTATTGACGGCGCCTCACATTTCTTCCATCTCACGTTTTAAGTTTTAACAATTTCAACTTTTTTTTCTGCATTTTCACCCGTCGCACACGCGGAGAAAAGGCTCTGAAACTATCTCATTCACTAACATTCAATCCTAGCCTAGCCTATACGCGGGTTTTAGAGTACTCGATATTCCTCTGAAGACTCGCCCTCGTTCACGCTAATAAATACATTCATACAATATGTACAATTGAAACTCCAGTTAATCTAACGTATTATCGTAGGTGCGTTGAGCTTATAGGGTACTTGATATTCCACCATAGATCCACCCATGCACACTACTACACACTAATAATACACTACTATCTCACTAATAAATACATTCACTCAAGCAGTAACCAATCATTCTGTATTTACAAATAAAAATGATTCACCCATTCACTCTAAAAGATCTTTCTTGTTTTTCGGCACAATGAAGGGTTTGCACATATGACGACTTAATACATTTCATGATAGAATCAGAAAACATTTTAAAAGTCAGAGAGCTATCCTGTTGAGCGTAATCTGTCCCCAATATTTTTCTTTAAGGAAATCGATGAAGTATTCAATATTTTGCTTTTTAAAAATCGGAATGGTCCAAATAAGTAGCTTTAGTTATTTGCACTCCTTTAATTTCTATAGTTGCCGTACAAAGTTATATTGATATTATAAATATTAAAAATCAATTTAATCAATTATTCTTTTCATCTAAGGTTTTTGGTTGAGATGAAAAATTAGCGTCAAGAGACAGATTCGAACCTAGTACTTTCGGCTCAACACGCCGCTGCTGTAATCACTTATTTATCAACATTTGGTCTTCTGATTGTACAAATAAATTCTGTGAATTGATTAATCTTTTCACTTAAGGTTTTCTTTGAAATGAAAATGTTAGTGTCATTAGCGGGATTCGAACACACAATCTTCGGCTCAATGTCCGCATGAGTATGGGCACAGACCTCCCATCTCAACTTACTACCGTTCGAATTTTCTCTCTTTTTGCCATATTTCAAATGTATTGTAATCAGGATTGGATTCTCAGCGACTTATGAAGTAGCAACAGGGTGCTATTAGAGAAATTATTACTTCCTTTAATTATCAAATTAATCCATATTTGTTAAGTAGCCATAATTGACCATATTAATTATTTCAATTAATTTTTCTTTTCATCTAAGGTTTGAATCTCGCTCGTGACGCTAATTTTTCATCTCAACTAAAAACCTTAAATGAGATTTGCGAGGGTTTTCAAATGAAACGCATAAATGAACTATAAACGTTGATGATATCTCCGTATTTCTGTTCGGTTTATTTACCAAGTTTTTAAAATCGTTTGAATTATCAAAATTTAATTGAAGAGGTATATTTGGAATTTTAACCAATTGTGAAATTACAGTAATTTTTATTGATAAATATAATTTGATATATTTGAGCTCGTTCGGTAGTGCTCAGTGTACGTCAATGCACCTTTTATTCCTATTACCAAGTGCTCAGTTGGGCAGTCATCCATTGAAAGTATCCCAGCATGAAGGTTGATAGGAAAAGTCCCAAAGGACTTTGAAAGGCCTAAATCATTTCCTTTGATCCATATAATTTTTTCTCTTTAACCCTTGAGTAATCACATTATTTTTCGCAAAGTTTTTGAATAAAGGCGACATTTTTGTTCCGTCGATGCAATAATCCACCATGGTTGCTTTGATTCTATTGATCTGCGGAATAAAAATATCTGCCATGTATTATCAAACTTTGACATCGTTTTTTGTTTAGTTAAATAAATCATTTAATCAGTTTGGCCATGGCACAAACGGCAAAGATCGGTCGGATAATGTTTTATGAAAGGACTTGCTGTTGGGTCATTGAAGGGCTTATCTTCAATCGGAACTACAAGAACCCTAGCAAACACGTTCTAATAATTCTGCATTATCGACCACCGAACGTCTGAGCCAGACTGGTGTTCTGAGAATACAAGGGCAAGAACCGAAATACTTCTGTATTACGATGCAATAACCCATTTCACTGCACAATTTTCCTCATCTACCGTCGCTAAACTTATGCTAGTTTTATGCTCAAAAGAAGCCAGTCACGTTTTCTCCCAGGCGTTACAATGCAATTTATAACAGCAGATGTTATGTGTATGTATACACGTTAATAAAAGATTACTCAAAGTTAATAATAATATTTTTTAAAGGGAATAATGTTTGACTAATTTGACAACTACGCTTGCTCGACATTCTATAACTGTCAAATAAATGGTACGATTCGTAAAACGCTAAAAAAATTAAATTTTATTTCAGTGCATATTTTATATTCGTTTTTGTTCTTTATAATAGAGTATAGAGATCGATTTGTAAAATACCTGGGCATTTTTCGAGGGAAGTAAATGGTAAAAGACACCTGCATATCTTACATTTCTGCGTAACAAGACGGGGACATTTTTCCACAGATTCCATTGTAACTCACCAGGTTATTTTTTATATCAATTTTCCAAAGGTTAACGTGTATTTTATTTAATTTTAATATACTTAAAACTTTATAGTTTCGTAGAGATTTTTCCCTTCATTAATCGTATCAGATCTCTTCTGCTAACGCTTTGCCTGGAGAATGTTCATTTCTTCAATGAAGTCAAGAATTTTTCTGAGGAGTATATTATCTCGATCTCTATAGCCTGATCACATTCGTGTTTGTCATAGCCTTTTTCTAGTTATTGCAAACCAAATTTTTTGAAAAATGAGGTATTGTTACCAGCATCTTTTCTAAACCATAGGTCGACATTAGTTATCGATCTAGCATTTCTAAAGTGATTTTTCAAAACGGGAGCATGAACCATAAATAAACCTATTTTGCGAGAGCAATTAATTATTCTTTTTATAAAAGGTCTTGGTTAAGATAAAAAAAAAGTAAGTGACACGAAATTCGAAACGCCGTAGGTTGAGATGGAGAGTTGGTGTCCGGGAGGAACGAAGTCATGATATTTCAACTGTTAGAGCAACAGTTTTTCAGCCCAAGGTCGTGGGTTCGAATCCCGCTCGTAACACTGACTTTTTTATATCAACCAAGACCCAGCAGAGGCAATAACATGTTAATTGATAACATTATGAAAAATGCATTATAAAGTGTTTTGACCCCTCGTCCGCTACACCCAATGGATAGTTGGACGTTAAGCTCTCCTGTATGACAGGAATTATTATTATTATTTATTAACTTCTTTTGATTTTGTTGCCTGGTTGTCTAATTACATCTTTAAATTAATTAATCTTTATGTAAGGTATTCGTTGAGATAAAAATATCAGCGTCACGAACGGGATTCGAACTAACCCATAACATTCGGATAAATACGCTGCTGTTCTACCACCTGAACTATCGTGACCTCGATCCACTCGGACATTAACCACCCATCATAACACAACGTTTCGAATTTTCTCTCTTTTTGACCATTTTTCAAATGTCTTGTAATCTTTTTTAATTCTCAGTGACAAACGAAATGGCCACGGAGAGCTTTAGAGATACTTCATTTTACTTATTAAATTCGTTGGATTTCGCGGTCCTATTGACCAAATAACACCTTTCAATAATTATTCTTTTTATGGAAGGTCTTGGTTGAGATAAAAAAGTGAGCGTCACGAAATTCGAACGGTTGTATTGAGATGGAGAGTTGGTCTCCGAGGGGATCCATGTCACGATAGTTCAAGTGTTAGAGCAGCGGCGTATTTAGCGTGGGTTCGAATCCCGCTCATAACACTGATTTTTTATTTCAACTAAGACCCTTCGTAAAAAGGATAATTAATTTTAAAAAATAGTATGTTCTTGTAGAAGAGGTTCCGATCGATAAAATATAAATCGATTGCTAATGTCGACCAATGTTTTAGAAGAGAAGCAGACCACAAAAATCTGCCTTGGTATAGCTAAAAAAAGACTGCGGCACATAGGAATGCTTTCTGTGTCCTATACAGGCCCAGATACTATACTCCTCTGAAAAAGTATGGACTCCATTTAAGAAATAAACATCCTCTAGGCAAAGCATTAGCAGAGATCGGACACAATTAGTAATGAACTTCGTCCATTGAAACATAAATGGATTAGTACTCAGTTTTGTTCTTTTATGACAGTTCCCTGATTAATTCCTTAGTTACGGAAGATTTCAGTTATGTTTTAATGTAGCTATAGTTCGTCCAAAAAATAAATTTTGACTTACACCTTGTTTCAAGGCTCATTTTTTAGCTAGTTTGCTTGTTGCCTCATTGCCAGAAATACGCTTATGGTTCAAACCCACCTGAGCTTTTAACTATTTGAAGAGGAAAGATTTTTAATATATTTTTACTGTTCAGAGAGGTTTTGTGTTGGTCTCATATGTTTACAGAGCCCGTCGGGATGTCCGGCTAAGTTTGCACGCTGAGATTTTTTTTGTTTGTTTATTGTTAAAAAATGTGTCGAAAGAAATGTTGTGTTAAGGCCAAGAAGCCCCCTTTTATTTTAATCGTAATAAATTTTTTTTATATTTTGTTTTCAGATAAAAGGTTGGTATTGGTTTATAAAATCTGAAGCTAGTGGATTTTTAAATTGCAGTTTTCTTATATAAAATGCTGAAACAAATATATATTTATATACTTATTCCATTTTATTGTAAATTTTGTAATTAGTCAACGTCATATTTACAAAAAGTAAAAGTAATATTGAGAAAATTCCGGACAATCCAGAAAACGTGAAAGCTTATTTCGTCTCTTGGAAAATGGTGATGTGTTCAGTTAAAATCTGAAGGTGGGTTGAAGCTACCCTATTAAAACGCCCCCCCCCCCCCCAGAAAACACTGGTAAAGGTCAAAATTAGATCCTTGATTCCCATTTTCTCCGATTTCTAAAGGCTTTCACAACGTTGGCTAAATGTCAAATCTCAGCCAAGAGCTGCCCCAATTTTCTGCGCCCCAATCTGCCTTACATTTAGTTCCCAGTTATGCGTCCTTATTGCACCCTTTCTCCAAATGGGAAAATGTCAGCTACAGTATTTTTGATGTTGTCTAGATTGAAATCTTATTGTCCCTTTTTAACGTTCAAAGGTTCTTAGGAATGGAAAGCAATTAGCACGTAAGTAATAACCAAAATCTTAGGATCTTACTTTTGAGTAGAGTTCATTATTCTTTCTAAATTTCTTTTATTCTATTTTTTTTTCTTATCAAACATTTAAGTCTATGAAAATTCCTTTTAGCACCGTACTTTGCTTATACATTGATTTATTTATTATTATTATTAACCAAATTCTCGAGAAAATAGTAACACAATTTGTAGATGAAATAAAACAGGGTAAGGTCTGAAAAAATTAATAGTTTAACATTGTTTAACTTTTTTATGCTAAAGTATTTATGTATCCATAGCATTACTCAAAACAACCCAATTTCTGCATGTACATATTTATTGGTTGTGACTATAAGTCGAAAGTGAGTTATGCTAACAGAATTTGCTTTTTATTTGAGAATACCTTTTAATAAAAGACCAATAGAATTTTTTCAAAATGCTGTGTTTTCATATGATATATTCGTACTACTTATTCTTTTGGTAAATTAGCAATAAAAGTATATTAAAAAAAAATCATTTATTGGAAATATTATTGTATGATCTAATTTACGATTTTCATTTTACGGATCAGAATAATTTCTTTTTTTGATTGATCAGAATAGTTTTGATTAAACTTGCTGTAATAAAAGCCTTTTGTTTTTGATAAAACGGAAAACTTTTGGAAGTTCAGTTTACAGAATTTAAGTTGACAAGGCTATTCGCTACCGTGTCTTAAGACTTTTTTTATATTCGAAACGCTTCTAAAGGTTTGAGCTCAATTTTTGTATTAAACTTCGATTGAATAACTTTAATAGGAACGGTAAAGCTTATCTTTGAAACTGGAAAAGTGCTGCACCTCGACTAAATTCGACATCCGTTCGAGTGGTGGGCAAACGATCGGCCGGATGGAGAGAAGGCTTAAGAGCCCCACATTTTTACTTCAAATAGTTCTTTGATTTCTTTCAACCAGAGGCCCAAGCGGCAAATATTTTCCCCTCTTGAAACTCCGTCGAAAATCAAAGGGTTTTAATTAGTTGAAATGGAAATATCTCTTTAATTCGGGGTTTGAAAAAAAAAAAAATAGCAATCCAAAGGATGACATTTTTCTGTAAATACGAGTGCTACCTAATGTTCATTAATTAAATATATAATACAAAGCAGTTTATACTGTTTAAAAAAATCATAAACGCACACTTCACATTAGACAACAGAAACAGTAATAATGCTGATTATGTCGTCTTTAACAAGATTTTGCTTTTTCCACTTCTCTTTTGTGGTTGGTTTCTAATTCCTTTAATATTTCCCTGGTTTTTAATATTTGAAAGTGGATTTTTAATTATTTAAAATTCTTGAGATGCGATCTGGTGTTATTAAAGTTTCAGAAATTGATTAAAGTTGATTTTTAAATTTTTGTTTTTACTTGCTAATGCATTTTCAGTTGTTCCGACCCTCTCATAAATCTTTGTTTATTTTATTCTATAAGTTTCTCCTCTTCATGTCTGCGATTATACAATCTTTTTTTGGCACCACAATTTTAACAGAGTCGGTGTCGCAGGTTTTGAGTCGAAAAACAAAAGGGGGTGTTGCTCGAAGGTAAACCTGCCCTTAAACGGCAAGTAAGTTGATTGTGTATAAGTTGGAATTTCTGCTGTGTATGCCGGCCAGTACGGTTCCCTGAGCCACACAGAATGGATTTGGCAATGCACAGAAAAGTAACAACCAGTCGTTGAATAGATGGAAATTGATTTATATAGTGCTGATGTTACATCATGATTAATGGCTAGGATGTCCGACTTGTTTTTGCCACGATAGCCGGTCAGGGTTCGATTCCCAGCAGAGTCAATGACTTCTTAATTGATATTGTTATGAATAATGTATTATAAAGTGTTTTGACCCCTCGTCCGCAACACCCAATGGATATTGGACGTTAAGCTCTCCTGTATGACAGGATTTATTATTATTTATTAATTCGCTATTTTCGTGGTCCGCTTAATACATGGCAAAAGGAGAGAAAATTCGTAAGGTGAGGTTGAGATGGGGAGTTGATGTCCGAGTGGGTGGAGGTCACGATAGTCCAAGTGGTAGAGCAGCGGCGTATCTAGCCTATGGTCGTGTGTTCGAATCCCTCTCGTGCATTAACATCATCTCAACTAAAACCGTAATTAATTGTGATAGATTATTTATTAAATTCATTAGATTTGGTTGTCTGGTTGACTAAATAACATCTTTGAATTATTTTATCTTTATCGGTTGAGATTAAAAAAAAAAAAAAAAAACAGCGTCACGAACGGAATTCGACCCCATGGCCTTTGGCTAAATACGCTGCTGTTCAACCACTTGAGCTATCGTAATTTCGATCCACTCGGACACGAACTACCATCACAATCCAACGATTCGAAATGAAATGGCAACGGAGAGCTTCAGAGAAGATATACTTCATTTGACTTATTAAATTCATTAGATTTCGCGGTCCTATTGACCAAATAACATTTTTCAATTAATTAATATTTATGTAAGACATTGCTTGAGATTTAAAAAAATTGAAACATGGCAAAAAGGACGGAATATTCGAATCGTAGGGTTAAGATGGGAAGCTAGTGTCTGAGTGGATCAAAGTCTCTATAGTTCAAGTGGTAGAGCAGCGGCGTATTTAGCCGGAGGTCGTGAGTTCGAATCCCGCTCGTGACATTGATTTTTTTATATCGCCTTTAATAAAGATTAATTAATTGACACTAAAATTTTCAGTGAAACTAAATAATTCGATCTAAATTATAAAGTTTCACAACCTAGGAACTGAGCTTTTTTTTTCTACTTTGCCTTATCTGAGATTGTAAAAATAGTATATTAATAAATTTCAAAATTCGTACTATTTCTAATCAATTTGATAAAAGAGAAACGTGCAAATATTTTTCCGCATATTATCAGTTAACGATCGCATCTAGATTGGATTCGTCTTAAACAACGACGCTGACTTTTTTTTTAATCTCAGGCAATACCGTACTTAAAGATTAATTACACTTTATATTATGAGTGTTTTATAAAAATACATGTTCTAATTATCATATATTATGAACTATTGAATAATTGTTATTACAACATAGATATGACCATCAAAATACAATCTATTGTCTGTCACCATATAATTTATGATAGCAATAAAGAAAATTCATAGTCAGTACGGCTCAGTCTAAGGGAAATTAAATTCGCATGAGCAAATTAAATATTAGCGGGTTCGTCAGCAGAGTTTCAGTATTTAGACCCTTTCGGATTTGTTCTAAAGAAAAGTGAAATAAAAAAGGCATATCATAGAAATGACCCGGATTTTAACTTTGTTGTACAGATCGTCAAACTGCATTTCCTATGTCAATTGAAATGATCATAAAAATTCAACGAGTTCAAAATCAAAGAATAAATATAAACCAACCGGCATACTATATTCGAAGTTACAATATATAAACGATACTTTGTAAAATAATTTTGGAGTGTTATTAAAACGTTATGCACCTCAAGTGTCTGAGATACTGGCGGTTTTTTTTTATCACGTGTCTTTCCGGCTTATAAAGGGTGATTTGTGAGCCTGCCGGAAGCAAAAGAAGGATATTAGTTGGGCGGTTAAATGTCGGTCCTCCCGGCCACGCTGCTCTTAAATTAGAAACCGCAGCTGACGGAGAATTTCTCAATTTAATTAATCTCTTATGTGCAAGAAAAATTAACTTTGCTAACGATACAAAATTTTTCAATAGTATGTCACAATTTGAGATATAATTTCCGTCCTTGGGAAGAGGGACAACAGTCTGCCTCATTTTCTAGCCGATATATAAAATAAATTCTTTACAACTTTAAACGTACATTTAAAATATTTATCTACATCTATAATAATCATTAAAAAAAAGAGATCCTTCAGGGGCTGTTAAAATCACTGATGTTGATATAGAATTTCAGTTTTATATTTAATACTCTTTTATTTTTAGCAACTTTTATGAACAGGGTGTTTACGTTCATTATTATTGTGCTCAAACGCGTGTAATTAAAACACCTAGTAAAAAGGATAATTTACAAGCAAAAATTCTGAAAGAGGGTGATGATAATTAACCTCTTTATAATAACTTTTTTTAAAAATTTTCCATGTTTATAAAATTTGTTATTAATATTTTATAACAAATATTGTTTTAATTGTTATCAAAAATAGCAAATTATTTTCCATCATAGTAAATGGTGTTTTGAAAAGTTATACATATAATATATAAAGTGGAAAAATGATCGGGTGTATGACAAAGAGAATGAATGTGTGTGTGTGCGTGTGTGTGTGTGAGAGAGAGAGAGAAAGAGAGAGAAAGTTTCTTTTATACTTGGACACTGCTGATTTTTCTCAAGTCTTTCCATTTTCAACCAAAAGACCGAAAAGAAAAGCAAAACTGTCTTTCAGTTTTCTTACCGCCGAAGGAGATCAGATCCTATAGAGATATATCGCTACTACAGGCAATCATTTTTAAAGTTCATTACTTACAAAAATAAAAACGATAGTAAAAAACAATCCTAGACTACCAATCTAATCTGTTGAAAACATTCAGTACCCAGCAGGACTAAATTCACCAAGTAACTCCTGTAATAAAAGAATCACTGTCAGAAAAATTAATTTGTTTTAATAAATACATTGCGTTTCACCGGTCACAATTATTGACCAGGTTTAGCGTTTAGGATCTATTAGTAACAAATGATTACGGTTTTTACTTAAGATGAAAAAAAGCTATTGGAACGAGAGGGATTCGAACCCTCGACCTTCCGCTAGATACGCCGCTGCTCTACCACCTGAGCTATCGTGACATCGACCCATTCGTACATCAACTCGTAAGGTGAGGTTGAGATGGGGAGTTGATGTCCGAATGGATCGATTTCACCCCTCGTCCACAACACCCAATGGATGTTGGACGTTAAGCTCTCCTGTATGACAGTATTTATTATTATTTATTAATTCGCTATCTTCCTGGTCCGCTTGAGGTATGGCGTAAGGAGAGAAAATTCGTAAGGTGAGGTTGCGGTGGGCAGTTGATGTCCGAGTGGATCGAGGTCACGATAGCTCAGGTGATAGAGCAGCGGCGTGTCTAGCCGAAGGTCGTGAGTTCGAATCCCTCTCGTGCCAATAAGACCGCCAACCGTAATTAATTGTTATGTATTAATTGGTCGAGCGGACCACGAAAATAGTGAATTAATGTTTTATCTATTTTCTATCAGTAAATTAAGAGAAATGCCGCCAAAACATATAACAAACTTCAAACTTAATTGACAAAGTCGAACAACAAGATCAATATCCAGAACTAAAAATAACTAAATTCAGTGGTGTCCCAAGGGAATGTATAGCTCTAATACGTTACCGGATATGAGTCCAAAAATCAGTTTTTAGGTGGTACAGCAGTGATAACAGCACGAACCAGCATCAACTATTCCAAAATATTGTAAAAATAGCTACAATGCTTAATTCAATCGTAAAACACAAAATAATAAAGTATAATATTGTTTAGTGACCGTTAATCAATGATTGTTCGGAGATTATGAGAGGCGTTCTGGTGGGACGTAGGTTTTAGAAGAAGATTTTCTTTATCGTGCCACGTTTCAGTCTTTATTGAGATCATCTTCAGGGCCTTGGATTTATAAACCTAGTTTAAATTTTACAAATAAATACATGTAGGGTGTGAAAGAATGTATTTTTACAATTCTAGAAATTTTAGATTAAAAAATGAGCTTTTGCAATGCTAAAAATTTAGATTAAAAAACTACACGATAGACAAGAATGATACATCTACACGGAAAACACTTGACTGAAAACAAATACTTTGTTCACTAGTTTCGTGGTCCGCTTGACTAATTAATACATTACAATTAATTAAGGTTTTTAGTTGAGATAAAAAATGGCAAAATGGAGGGCAAATTCAAAAGGTGGGGTTGAGATAGAAAGTTGATGCCCGAGTGAACCGAGGTCACGATAGTTCAAGTGGTAGAGTAGCGGCGTATCCAGACGAAGATTGTGTGTTCGAATCCCGTTCGTGCGAATGACTTTTTTTATCTCAACTAAAAACATTAATTGATTCTACAATTTTCTAGCATTGCATAAATTCATTTTTTTTTAATCTAAACATCTTCAGCTTCGTATAAATTCATTTTTGTAATACAAAATTTTCTAGCATCATATAAATTCATTTTTTATCTAAAATGTTTAGCAGTATATAATTTTTTTAAATCTAAAATTTATAGCATTTTATAAATCCATTTTTTCATATCCTAAATGTATTTGTGAATTTAAAAAATGTTTAGAAATTCCAGGCCCTGAAGGTGATCTCAATAAAGATCGAAACGTTGGCACGATAAATAAAATATTTTTCTAAAACTTACGTCACACCAGACCGCATCTCACGATCTCCGAATAATTAGTCTTAAAGCCAATGTGGACAATTGGCAATCAACCAGGGTGTGCATCAAACACAGTAATACAAAAATTAAATGATAATAATATTCAACGAAACAGATTCACTGTCTCTTCATCTTGAATAAGGAACGTTTATAGGCATGTCAAAATTCTTGATGTCATAGAAAAAATACGAACATTTGCCACCAAACGTAAACTCTTGTCCCTGCTTACCCGTGAAGGTTGAAGCGACGAGTCGGAAATACAGACAGAAGAAACACGAGAAAGATATCGCCCGGATGAAGAGGAGACCGCTGAACAAAAAATTTTATGTTTCTGCGAGGGTTTATGTAGGTGCAGATACTTGCAGCCAGGAAAGAAAACTCCGCATAACTTCACACTAAGGTGCTGCTAGTAAGGCAATGGATGTTGAAGTAACAACCCATTTTATCCCTATCTGAAGAATCATCAAGAATGTTTGAAAAGAAAGAATATAAAACTTTATAGCTACTTCATATACTACAAACATTTGTGAAAGTATATAAAAATACTATAAATTAAAAACATTGCAGACCCTCCTATATCCTTATTTTTCTGAAAAACAATGAATTTTATACTTTATTGTTGCCAAGACTTCATGTTTCGACGTATTTCAATTTATTATTGCAAGTTTTATATTCGATGAACCATTTTCCCGCATAAACTAGGAGAACCAAAGATTGCCCGTCATCAGCAATACAGTCGGTTCGAGTAGTGAAAAGTAGTAAGGATAATACTTATTTAACTCGGTTTTACGTCTCTCCCGTAGCTGTCGTTGGTATCGGGATGTTAAATTTGTGCTGCTCGGCGTATATTTTACGTCGACTTGGGCGATGATTGGAATTTTGAATGATTGAAAAGTTTATATTTCTTGGGTCTTTTTTTACGAGGATATAAAGCGTTCATGTCTTCCCCTTTCTGGGGGTCTTCTATCGGGAAGAAAATGAATAAATCATAAATGAAAGTTTAAGCTTGATATTCTTGTTTTTTATAATGGATAATTTAGCCACCAAAGAGAATTATTCATTACTCAAATCTGCATTGCCTTTTGTTGATGAAAGGTTTGTCCGTTCTTTCATTTTTATACAAAAAACACATTTATCCTGGCCATTGTTAAATAATTTAAAAAATATGTAAAACACGATTCTTCTTTTGACAGATATTTAGTTAAGAACGGAATTATTTCGAAGAATTATTTCATATTGGCATATCACAGATAATAACTATTAGATTTGTGTTTGAAATTTATTTTTAATTTGGAAGTTTCTTGTTGAAAGTGGTTTTAAATAAATATAAAGTTTTTTGACATATCAGCAACTCGTGGCATTTTACATAAATAATTTATTTTTTAACATTTATAGAACCTTTTTAAGTTTCATTTCAACAAAAATATTTCCATGAAAAGATTAATCAATTCAAAGAAGAAATTTGGTCAATATACCACTAAATATAATGGATTTATATAAACATTTGAACATTTAACTATTCTTTACACTAAGTTGAAAAATAATTGGCATTTCTATTTTATGAAAAATGAAGAAGGATAATCACAAAAGGAAGAAGGATAAAGCTGTTAGGACAAAAATAATCTTGTAATATGAATAACCATCAGGATTTATATTATTTTTATTGTTTTATTAAAATACGTTGTATAGATTTGTCAACTTTTCGGATGTCAAACGCATCTACATGTACTTCACCAGTGTACGTTCTTCGTCGCCAGAAAAACCAAATGTTTATGTCAACAATAAAAAACTCAAGTCAATATCAAACTTATATGAAATAAATAATTGTTTCATGAGGCTGAAAGACAGTTAACTAATAGTTTCTATTAATAATAATCACAAAATCTTTGAGTCAACAACAAAACGATTAGAATTAAATTTTATATCAAACAGATATATAATTACATATGTAATAATAATAGTAATAAAAGTCATTATAATGGGTTTTTGCTACTGGGTTTTTTGAGTTTTTCAAACGTGTTTCGGCATTGCGCCGTCATCAGTGAGTCACTAAGTGCCTCAGTAACTGGCCCTGCGGCGGTTCAACAAAAGTCTTTATTTAAATGAATATTTCCTATATAAATCTCATCTATAATTTCTTATTTAGGACGATTGAAAAAACAGTCCACGGAGAAGATACTATTTTTTTATGCTAGAAATTTATACTTCACCAGTGATACATTCTACGTAGAATTTGGCCAAAAAAGCTTTGTTGTCATCAATAGAAAATACAATACAATATCAAATTCATATGAAATAAATATTTGGTTCGTGCGTACAAAAAATCGTTCTTATATTTTTATTAATAATAATAAGAAAAACGTGTAGAAATTTCGTGACCGTTAATCGATAATTATTCACATATCGTGAGATGCGGTCTGGTGTGTTGTAGGTTTCAGAAAAAACATTTTCTTTATCGTGCCAACGTTTCGATCTTTTATTGAAATAATTTTTCGCTCTTTTCACTTAAAAAGAAGTCGACGCCTTATACAAAATTGTCTTTTCTATACCGACGTCCTTTTTTTTTAAAATCACTATTCTTTGCACTAAGTTGAAAAATAATTACCATTTCTTTTTTATCAAAAATGAATAGGGATATTTGTCATTTATTCTTATTCGATTAATTTTAATAAAATTTCCCGATTTATTCTTGTTAGTTTGAAATAAAAAATAGAAAATACAATCAAACAAAAGTTATTCCTCATTTCGACAGAACGGATTTACTTAATAGTAAACATGAAGATTACTCATTGCATAAACAAACAATTTTTCTCGCTTTTTTCCATTTTAATCCAGTTGTATTTCTTTTCACCCTGGAAAGATATCTTCTTTTATCAGAAGTTCGCAATATCATTCTAAGAATGAGTCATGGAGGTCACCGGCAAGTGGATTATCGCAGTCGGCATCTCTCGGAGTGTGATCTCCCGAGTTTTAGCCGATTCCGAAAGAATGGAAAAGACCCTGGTAGTGGATCTCAGCAAATTTTGTAATTGCTAAGGAAAGGCAGAAATGTTGTCATTGCTGCAAGGCGGAACCCATTCGATAGTGGCCGCCAGATCCTAAATAAAGTACAAGATGTTTTGGCATGGCCTTTATCAACACAAACAATTCGTAATCATTTGAGGTTAGTTGGCTACCCGTAGCCCCTTTGAGACAACGTGTAGCACTAGCCCACCAATAATTGTCCATGTGAAAAATGGATATTTTTCAAATTCAATCCACATAATAGCATATGTAATATGTTTATAATACCTGTCTAAACCAGTGCGTCAACATAAATACAATTCTCTATTTTTCCGCTTGACCAATTAATATCAATCAATTAATTAAGGTTTTAAGTTGAGAAAGTCAATGTGACAAGCGGGATTCGAACCCACGACCTCCGGCTTTATACGCTGGTTCTCTCCCACTTGAACTAAAAAAATGGCAAAAAGGAGGAGCTGAAAGCTCAAAATCCGGACTGCAAAACAACTTACTGTGAGTAGGGATTTCTAAAAAGATTGAACACCGCACTCACATCTTTCATCATTTCTGAATAAAAATTGTCGAAAGTTGGCATTGATACAACGCAATTTGTCCTTTTGACCACAACCCAAATTCGACGGAAGCATCGGTATCGAACGTTGGTCGATATTATAGCATCCATTATTTTTATTAATTAATAAAAGATAAAAATTAAAATGATACCTTTTTTCTATTAATACTGCAAAGTAAAAACTTATAAACCTAATACAAATACAAAAATTTACGAAACTAACATAATTTGCTATTACATCTTGAACTATAACAGTATCTAATTGTTGATTTTTATACACTCAAATCCGTAGATGTTTGGGAAGAGTTGTGCCTACCACTGCGCGCAGTCCACCATCAATTCCAGTTTGTAATTTGCAGTAAATTATCGCCAAACATCGAGAATCACCCACCGTGTTCGGCCTCGGGGAGCTGCAAGCAGGTTACAGGTCATTTCATCCTACAACGAAATCAGTTCCTTAAAAAAACATCCACACTCTCAATATAAGAGATTTTTATGCGTATGTTTCTGGATACACAGCTGAATAAGCGGGTCGTTGCCTAGGGGGAAAATATCAAATTTTATTTTACACATTATTTGGAGTATACATATTGCGATTGCTTGAGCCCCGTATGTACAAATTAAATTAAAATAATTTAAAATTTCAACTTTTTTCATACTTGAAACAATCACACCGGAATGTAAATTACAGTCAATAATCTGTATAATTATTCTGAAATCGTGAGATGCGGTTTAGTGTGATGTTGCTTTCAGAAAAACATTTTCTTTATCGTGCCAAACTTTCGATCTTTATTACGATCATCTTCAGGGCCTGGGATTTATAAATATTGTTTAAATTTTACAAACACATGTAGGATTTGGAAAAAAATATACACTTCTAGAAAATTTTAGATTAAAAAAAAAAGATAAAGAAATAATATATGCAATGCTAGAACATTTTAGATTATAAAAATGAATTTATACAACGTTAGAAAATTTTACATTGTAAAAATGAATTTATACACTGCTAAAAATTTTTAGATAAAAAATGACTTTATACACTGCTCGAAAATTTTAGATTAAAAAAGTGAATTTATAAATTGCTAGAAAATTTTAGTTTAAAAAAAATTAATTTATACAATGCGAGATTATTTTTAGATTAAAATGGAGTCATACACTGCTAGAAAATTTTAGATTGCAAAAAAAAGGAGTAAAAAATTATACAATGCTAGAGAATTTTAGATTGAGAAAAAAGAACCAAAATTATACAATGCTAGAAAATTTTAGATTATAAAAATGAATTTATACACTGCTCAAAAATTTTAGATAAAAAATGACTTTATGCACTGCTCGAAAATTTTACATTAAAAAAATGGATTTATGCATTGCGAGAAAATTTTAGTTTAAAAAAAATTAATTTATACAATGCAAGATTATTTTTAGATTAAAATGGAGTCATACACTGCTAGAAAATTTTAGATTGAAAAAGAAGTAAAAAATTATGCAATGCTAGAAATTTTAGATTGAGAAAAGAGAACAAAAATTATACAATACTAGAAAATTTTAGATTATAAAAATGAATTTCTACAATGTTAAAAAATTTTAGATTGTAAAAATGAATTTCTACAAAGCTTGAAAGTTTTAGATGATAAAAATGAATTTATACAATGCTAGAAATTTTTTTGAAAAAAATGAATTTATACACTGCTCGAAAATTTTAGTTTAAAAAAAACTAATTTATACATTGCTAGAAAATTTTAGTTTAAAAAAAATTAATTTATACATTGCTAGAAAATTTTAGTTTAAAAAAATTTATTTATACAATGCAAAATATTTATATATTCAATCAATGTACTTCAACTCACTCAAAGTGTTTGCCTTCTGAGTATTTGTGACATTCTTACGTGTCGGGTTGAGAGTGCCAGTGTGATATTGCTGTTTTATGCTTATATATGTTGGATTTTGAAGGGGTTGGAAGGATGTCGGTATAGAAGAGACATTTTGTACAACCACCACACAAATCTGTATAAAACTGAAATGCAAATCACCAAGCTTTACAAATTGATTTGTCAATTCATTTGCATGCGTAATCACGTCGTTTATTTTATGTCATAGTTGAGGAATTATCGTCTTAATTCTCTAATTCTTACTCCTCTTGGTTCGTTCCCTGTTTCGTCATGTGATGAATACGTACTCCGTGTCACATATGAAACATATTTTGTTCATTTCGTTCCGCAGTTTCTTCTGTTGTTTCATTTTGTCTTTCGTATGGAATTCTCTTGGCAATATTTGTGCGACGACGTACATTATGTCCTTTTCGTGGTTGGATTTTTTTTTTTTTTTTTTTTACAACAACAATGCGCAATTTCAACAGCAATTCTACAACACCAGTGTCAAAAAGACAGAATTAAACATAATTCATAAAGCCAATGGCACGAAGGGGATTATTTGGCTGGATAAGCCGCTGGTCTACTACTTGATCTATCGTGACCTCGATCCACTCTGACAGCAACTTCCCATCTCCACCACACCTAGCCAAAGATCCTGGGTTCGACTCCCGCTCGTTACACTGATTTTTTATCTCAATTAAAACCTTAATTAATTGAAAGATATTAAAGTTAATGTTAATACACCATAGATTTTTGTTTCACGATTAAAAAAAATATATATATAATATTTTAATGTTGTTAAGTCGTGTTTTCATTATTACAAAACAAAAAATGCATCTGATAAAGAAGAAAATGAATTATGAAACTGAAAATGAACTATTTAATAAATCAACCCTTTTGAGTTTCCCTCCTTTTTGTCATTTTTCAAATGTCGTGTAATCAGATTGCATTCTCATCCCGCTTGTCAGATTGACTTTTTTATCTCAACTAAAAATCTTAATTAATTGTAATATATTAATTGATCGAGCGGATCACAGAATCAGTAAATTTAATGTATTATAAGGAAATAAACCTCACTAAAGCTCTCCGTAGCCATTTCATTTGTCGCTGAGAATCCAATCCGATGGGCTACCCAAAAAGTGGCGGACAAGCATCGACAATCTCCCTAGAGCTCCCTGGATAGAGAGGAGAACTCTGCTCCCTTGGGTGTAGGGGCTCGGCTCGCGTCAAAACCTCCAGACTCGGTTTCGATTTTAGTGGACTCTCTCACCCCCCCCCCCCCCCCAAGAGGAGTACAATGCCTACGGTAAAGGCAACCCGAAGGGCCGCCCCTGTCCACCATTTATCACGCATTCGAGGGGCTCCGGCAGAGTTGTCATAGCTCCTCGATGACTATACGCTCTATCCGTCCGATTCCCAGGAGGTCGGGAAGTAATTGGGAGTTCATGCGCAAGTACTACATAGGCATAAATGAGACAGGCCCGTCTGGACAGCTGACAGCTGTGAAAAAGGACGCTACAAAATCCTGAAATATATATTTTTTTTGTCCTTCCACCTATTTTATATTCTTCAAACCCACCCGACACCAATACAAACAATTTGAGAAAGTTTCAGCGAAATCGGTTCAGTAGTTTTTGTTTTTATTATTAACACAAATACGAACATTCACTCAATATTGATTTGGTGGGTTAATGAAATTATACAATTAACGTATAGTCAAACATTTACTTTTACTTCGGAATGTCAGTGATTAGCAAAAATATTAAAAGATGTCAAAAGTTGCGTGATAAACATTTCAATTAATTTAATTGGGCGGGCAATAAATGAGGGGAGACTAGTTTTCCGAGATATATTTTTATTTAGCCCAATTGAATAAATGTATTTCTGGCTCGGGTGTTGTCCTGTATCTTGTAGACCTTTCCTGTTGCATTATTCACTGCCATCCTTCCGTTTGTTCAAATTGAAATAAAGTTAGGTGTCCACTTTACTTATTCACCGGAAACAAAATCAGTAAGAGGGAAGATAGTGGCGTGCGCCCAACTATTTGAATAAAACAGAGGGGAGTGCTCTGTTTTTCACAAAGCGTACATCCTTTTGAAAACAGTCGCCTGTAAAGGCGATGAAAGGAAAATATATTAAAATAATTTATTCCGGACGACTGATGCTCGCCTTTTCTAAAGATGAAATTCATCGAATTCTCAGTGATTGTATAGAAGTGTGTGAAATAAACACAGAATTCTGTAAATATCTTCGGGATTTTTTTCTTGGCCTCCCGCATAAATGCATCGAGTAGCCTCTGGTTTCTCTACTTTTCCAATAGGTGCATATATATTTATTTGGAATTTGTCAGCGTATAATTTTTGCAATTATATAGTTTTTTTTTTTTTTGTTTTTTTTAATTTGATGATCTTACCACCCCTGGAAACAGTTCCTCCTTTTTCATGACTATTTTTGACATTCCATCAGGCTATTGCGTTAGTGGTACGACATCAATTGGAGAATTTAAATGAAAATGTGGTCCGGGAGGTTTCGTGGTTGAAAAAGCACTCTAATATTGAACGTAAAAATATTATTTAAAAAGTCTTAAATTTGGATTTCTGGTTGGATTACGGAACAAATTTTACATTTGTTGACCGGTTATTCTTTTATCGCCACTTTTCTAGTGAATACGTTTTACAATGTGCAGTGTTGTCCGGTGGTGTCCTTCGTTATTCTATAGCGCCATGTCACACTTCATCCTTTGCCAGGTGCCTCCACCAGGTCATTTACGTGAATCATACAAATATTGATGTTCTCGTTGTCCACATTATACAATCAAAGTTTCATTTCGAGAATTAGCTTATCCAACATTAAAGATATGCTTCCTAAAGCGGCCATGGAACTCTGGATGCCTGTCATAATAATTATCTGTGTAGAGATTAGTGACCGTTAACGGATAATTATTCAGATATCATGAGATGCGGTCTGGTGTGATGTAGGTATCAGAAAAGCATTTTCTTTATCGTGCCAACGTTTCGATCTTTTATTGAGATCATCTTCATGGCTGAAAGTGTTGGTCTTCTGTGTAATTGTGCCATGTCGTGTTGAGAGTGCCACTGGCTTATTGAAACGGCACAGACTTACTTACCGAATCACTTAGAGAGGAACCGTTACTCACTGAAGATGGTGCAATGCCGAAACACGTTTAACTTCACCGACTGGCAGACCAAAACCCATCATCGACTAAATTGACTTTTATTAGCATTATGACAATTATAATTAAATTTCTGTTTCATATGACAATTATTGGGTTGTCTGGAAAATAATGCAGGATTTTGGTATTAAACAAAAAAAAGAAACTAGTTACTTTAAAGCAATGTTCTTTAATCAAAATAATTTCCCATACTCTCAATACATTTCTCCCAACGTGTTGGTAACTTATTAATTCCGTCTGAGTAGAATTCAGAATTTTTAGAATTGATAAAGTCAATAAATGCATTTTCCAGTTCCGTTTGATTTTTGAATATTATGTGTTGTAAGTAGTGGTCCAGGTGTCTAAAAAAATGGTAGTCAGTAGGCGAGAGGTCCGGAGAGTAGGGTGGGTGAGGCAAAGTTTCATAGCCAAGCTCCAATAAGTTTTGTGACGTTACACGTGACACATGTGGTCGAGCGTTGTCATGCAACAAAATGGGCCCTTTCCGATTGACCAAAGAGGTGGTCAGCGACGGTCGTTTTACTGACTTTGAGTTGCTCTGCAAGTTCTCGAACAGTTGTTTTGGGGTTTTCTTCCACCACTGATCGCAGAACATCATCATTAAGAGAGGAAGGCCTTCCACGACCTTCTTCATCTTCAAGGCTGAAATCTCCCTCCCGAAATTTTTTAAACCACCTTTGCACAGTGCACTCATTAACACAACCCTCGCCCCAGACTTGGTTAATGTTTCTAGCCGTTTGGGCTCCGCTTCGGCCGAGTTTAAACTCGTAAAAGAAAATCGTACGAAATTCTCGCTTTGACATTATAAGGATGACTGAATTATTTCCAAGTAGCGGAATGCTACAGAGGTAAACAAACAATACCATTTGGAAGAGGATTAATAAGTGTTGACATTCATACAAATGAGTAATCCTGTAAACGTAAACAGAATATTTTATATAGATTTTTTTTAATGAAAACTTAAAATCCTGCATTATTTTCCGGACAACCCAATAATTTCATCCTGTTTCGGGTGGCTTAAAGTTTTTGATATTACTCACATATCGTGAGATGCGGTCTGGTGTGATGTAGGTTTCAGAAAAACATTTCCTGTATAGTGCCAACGTTTCGACCTTTTATTGAGGTCATCTTCAAGGCGGTGAATTTACAAACATTGTTTATATTAAAAAAATAAGTTTAGGATGTGGAAACGTGAATTTATACAATGCAAAATATATTTTATATTCTATCAACGTATTTCTACTCACTCAAAGTGTTTGTCTTCTGTGCATTTGTACCATTCTTGCGTGTCGTGTTGAGAGTGCCAGCGAGATTTTTCTGTTTTATGTTTATATATGTTGGATTGTGAAGGGGGTGGGGAAGTCCGTTCGTATAGAAAAGACAATTTTGTCAAAGGCGTCGACTTCTTTTTAAGTGAAAAGAGCGAGAATTGATTTCAATAAAAGATCGAATCGTTGGCACGATGAAGAAAATGTTTTTTCTGAAAACTACATCACACCAGATCGCATCTCACGATATCTGAATAATTATCGATTAACGGTCACTAATTTCTACACGCTTTTGCTATTATTATTAATAAAAATATAAGAACGATTTTTTGTACGCACGAACCAAATATTTATTTCATATGAATTTGATATTGTATTGCATTTTCTATTGTTGACAAAAAAATATTTGGCTTTTTTTGGCTAAATTGTACGAAGAACGTATCACTGGTGAAGTATAAATTTCTAGCATAAAAAAATAGTATCTTCTTCGTGGCCCGTTATTTCATCCTAAATAAGAAAGCATAGATGAGCTTTATATAGAAAATATTCATTTAAATAAAGAGTTTTGTTGAACCGCCGCAGGGCCAGTTACTGAGGCACTTAGTGACTCACTGAAGATGGCGCAATGCCGAAACACGTTTGAGAACTCCAAAAACACAGTAGGTGTTCCTGAGTTCACCGACTCGTAGGCCAAAACCCATTATAATGACTTTTATTACTATTATTACAATGTAATTATATATCTGTTTCATATCAAATTTAATTCTAATCGTTTTGTTATTGACTCAAAGATTTTGTGATTATTATTAATAGAAACTATTAGTTAACTGTCTTTCGGCCTCATGAAACAATTATTTATTTCATCTAAGTTTGATATTGATTTGAGTTTTTTATTGTTGACATAAACATTTCGTTTTTCTGGCGACGAAGAACATATCACTGGTGAAGTACATGTAGATGCGTGTGACATCCGAAAAGTTGACAAATCTATAGAACGTATTTTAAAAAAACAATAAAAATAATATACAATAAATCCTGATGGTTATTCATATTACAAGATTATTTTTGTCCTAACAGCTTTATCCTTCGTCCTTTTGTGAAAGAGACAATTTACATTTTTTCCTGTAACAAACGCATAAACAAATATTTCGGAAGATTTCCCCAACCGGGATGAATTATTCAGAGCCAGTCACGGGCTTCCTCCCAGAGCGATGTCCCAACTGGCAATCCATAGAAATGAGTTCATCTTTGGATGTAATATCGACGGATAAAGCTGCTCGCCGCATCCAGTAAGACAGAAGAGCAGTTCATAACATGGTGTATGAATACTTTAAAAAATTATAAGTAGATTATTAGTACAGAAAAGGAAAGTATAGAGCATTTTTAAAACGAACATAAACCTTGTGAGATAGAGAATTGTAAAATCAAACTAATTTTGCATTTCTTTGTGTTATTATTTGACTTTACGGAAAAATACCATCTTCTACGTCTGTCAGCTTTTTCTTTGTTCAATGGAATCAACTTATGATGTCTTTAATTTGCAGAATTAGTTTGTACTGGTTATGATAGGTCTAATCCGTTTTATTAGAAATAAGTAATTATTTATTGTATTTGGGATCTAGTTTCTGGTCCCATGGAAAAAGAAGTAGACTCTGTGATCACTTGCCAAGCTTTCGGCCTTCATAAGATTATCAGACCTGAAAAAATATTACAAAATTACATTTTGTTATATAACATATTTCATTGATTGGAAATGTTTTGGTTTGTCTTAACTTAGAACATTGTATTTCTCATAAAATTACAGAATGACCAAAACACCGCGACGACATTGGTCGGTATTCGGTTGTTTAAACAGAAATTACGACGAGAAGGATTAAGTTTTTCATTTTTTTTCTATAATTGATGTAAAACTTGATTAAACCAACAATTTCACTAATAAAATAAGTCATTTTTTTATAAAAGGATTGCCAAAGATAGTGATGACCCCGAAATGCAGGTACAGCCGATAACCGAAACGCTTTTCGTAAGACGTAATTCTCCTAGCACAGTTCCAATCCACAAGTCAAGAAGCCAATTCCGTTTTATTTTCTTTCTTAACGTGGGCTGGCAACACCAGAGGTTGCAGGCAACCCTCAGGGTGCCGGTGTTTTTGAAAAGAAAAAATGTAAGTATGTAGGGTTCGAACCCGGGACCTTTACCTTATGAGCGCCGTGTCAACGCCTAAACCGTTGCTGCCACCTGTACCCCATATTCCTTATTTGTTTATCGATACTGGGTCAAATAAACAATAATTACATTTAAAATAATAACTATTATAATAACAATAATTACTTTTCTAAAGCTACCCCACACCAGACCGCATCACATAATCACCAAATTATTAACTTTCGTCATTCAATAACGTTAATCATTAACTACGGTCACTAAACACCAAACATAGGCAGTGATATATAAATCGACGGAAAGATTTGTCCGTGTCATTAAGTGTTAGATAAAAAAATATTAAAAACAATTATTAAGTATTAAATAATGTTGAAAGAAACGTTCCAACATAAATCAAAAGATAACGATTCAAAAACGGAATTATAAATTGCTCTACATAAAACATTATATATGATGCAAATAGTCATTTCAGAATTTTAAATATTTAATCGGAGAAAGGGGCAATTGTCAGGAAAGAGAAGTACAGAAATATTCTTTATTTATGAGTTTAAGATATGAAATATTTTAAAAAAACCTTAACAGTATTTTAGGAGCATTGAGTCTTAAAATTCTCTCTGCTCAAAGTATAAATTAATTTAACAATAAATAAAGTTAGGTATACACTTTTAATACATGTTAAATTAAATAAAATATCTGATAGAGTAGTCAAAATATGTTAACCTTTATTCTTTTATGTGTGGAGATAAGTAACCGTTATAATTACTAAGATATCGTGAGATGCGGTCTGGTACAACATTTTCTGTATCGTGCCAACGTTTCGATTGAATAATATATTTTGCATTGTATAAAATCACTTTTCTACAACCTAAATGTATTTGTTAAGTGTAAACTATGTTTGTAAATCCCGGGCCCTGAAGATGATCTCATTAAAGATCGAAACGTTGGCACGATAAAAAAAATGTTTCTCTCAAACCTACACCAGACCGCATCCCACTATATCTGAATAGTTTATTATTTTAGTTTTTATCGAATGAAATCAAATTAAAAGGTCTATCATAAAAAACTAAATATTTTACTTTGAAGTTTAAGATTAAATCATTTTTTAAAATTTCTCATAATAGATATGGAATGAAATTGATTTAATTAGTCATTATGTATTATTTTACGATATGGGCATTTTATAAATCGTGAAGAGCGATATGAAGTAGACCACAAAATTAAACGTATTTAATAAGTAAAATGAAGTATATCTTCACTTAACCAGTTCATTTGTCGCCAAGAATCGAACCCTGAATACACGACATTTGAAAATTTTTAAAAAGGAGAGAAATTTGGCAAGTTGTGGGTTGAGATGAAGAGTTGGTGTCCGAGAGGATCGAAGTCACGATAGCTCAGGCGGTCGAGTAGCGGCGTATTTAGTCGAAGGTTGTGGGTTCGAATCCTGCTCCTGACACTGAATCTTTTTATCTTAACCAATGCCTTTCAAAAATATTAATTAAAAAATGTTATTTGGTCAATCGGACCACGAACTGTAGTGTCAATTAATGTTTCTTGTAGCCTCAGCTGCCGAATGACCGAGTTTAAACTCGTAAAAGAATATTACACGAAAATCGCCTTTTTCCGTAATTGGAGATATAGTAAAAAGTGTGTAATGGATTGGGGAGATCATCATTACAAACATAAGTAGAGGATTAATTATTGATTAATCGCAATATGTAAACCAATTGACAGTAAAAAACAGAAGACCGCTATATCCTCTTGGAATTTCTGTAACTATAAAATCGGGCATTTTATGCGAAACAACCCAATAATACAATATAATACTTATTGCATTAGGGCCTTTAACAACGTGACCCGGGATGCTTCAGTTGAGAAACACTCTCCATCTCCTTTGTGTCCCACATTTCAGCAAAAAGTTGGTAGATCGCCCTTAAAAGGGCTGTCTCTGAAAGCTGTCGAATGTAGAAGCGAAAGCACAAAAAAAAGAACGAAAATAAAGAGTAGCACATGCTTGACAATACCCGTTCTCCGAGAAAAAATTAACAAATAAATAAACTAAATAATATTCATATTAATAAATAATATAATTCTGTGTGTGGTAAACAATTTATAATTTATTTTTATCTAATTTCCTGATCTGCATATTCTCAAAGTGTTGAACTATTTTAACAGCAAATGAGAAAGAGCTTTAGCTAAAAGTGAAAAATATGTACAGTACTATGTAAATAATAATGATTATTCGGAGATCCTGAGACCGGTCTGGTGTGACGTAGGTTTTAGAAAAACATTTTTTTTCGTGCCAACGTTTCGATCTTTATTGAGATCATCATCAGGGCTTAAAGTGTTTTCTGCGTAATTCTGCCATTTGTGAGTATCTAGAGTGTCCAGCATTCCTTAATGGACAATGATATAATATTGTAAGTCATGGTTGAATTTAAAAATTGTTGTTGAGATGAAATTACTTTTTTAAAGCTCTATAATGTCCGATTAAAACGTCTTATGTGAAATATTAAAGAAGAAGAGTCTTGTTTACCGGTCTACAATTCGTTTTCTTTAATCTAATTCCTATTCAATTAAAAACCTAAGATTAAAACAATGGCAAAGCTAAACATCTTTTCTAATCTTCTTGTTTGAACTTTTTTTCTAGATGCAGATTTCATTTCCCATCATGGAGGTTGTTTCAGGTAAAACAAACTTCATTTCACCTGAGTAATTTTCTTTTAATCTGAAAATTGGGTTTTACAATCAAGGTTGCAGAAAGGCTGGTAAGAAGTTAACCCCCACCCCAATTAAAACAGCGAAACCATTCTGCCCCTCCCAACCACTCGGTCACGGCCGACGGTTTAACCTGTTGCATATTATTAATGGGAGATCCCGCAGAAAAAAAAAAAAGAGGCAATGCCATTAGTTGGGGCGAACTGACAAAACGATCCATACAGTCTGTGACGAGCCTCGTTTTTAAGCTTCTATTTTTTCTCGTATTTGAATTTACGGCTTGCAAATCGATTCCATACCGCCAACACCAACGAAGCACAGGCATTATTACCAAAGTTTACCAATTTTGTCACTATTCTATTCTCTCGTTTACCAGTTTCCGTGTTCACCTACCTAGAAATCTAAGGAAATTGTTTCAGTTCGTACGTAATTATGAAGCCAACTTTGAGCAATCAATTCACTTTACCATAACGGAAGAAATTTATCAGTTTGAATCAGTTTGAACAGGAATGTTCAATGATTACACTTTATTATCACAATACTCCTACAGTTTCCTATAAGTTATCGGTAATTTCCTAAATAAATATTTAATAAACAATGATAATGGACATGGTAAATTAAACACGTTATATATAACTTTACAAAGAAAATTGATATAAACTTTTGAACTAATTTTTCAATACTCAGTGATTCCTACATCCTTTTCCCTCAGTTTTGCTCTTCAGGCTTCAAAGATTCTATGAACCCTCGTATTTTCTGAAAACAGTTTATTTATTTCCCGAATTTACGTTTTTTCATTCAATTTAAAATTACAAGGGAATTGGCCATTGGTACGAACTTCCCTGCACGCTGGGTCCGCCGAGTCGCCTACGATTTCGGACCCGAAAGTCCTGTAAGTCCTGACAGGTGATGCGAAGATCACATCTCCTATTAATACAGAACAGAGCAAATAGTAGAGGTTTCACTATATACCCATTCTTGATCCCGATTCCATTTGATAAAAGTCATACCATATTGAAGCTTCCGTGTTGTCATCATACTTCGAAATGCGTCTATGTTAAGTCTATACATAAAGTGGACAATTTTCAAAGTAAGGCACGTATTTACTTTTTTATCTTTATTTTTACTTCAGCTCACTTCCCAGGTAAACGCATGAGGGTCCGCCAATGGTACAATCTCCCTTACGATCAGTAACGTTTCAGTACGGACGATATGCATGAAATCGCAATTTAAATCGCGTGGTACCAATCGTCTCATCATTCAGCCCAGAAATCTTCAGCTAAAAGATAAATTTCGGAGGCAGCGCCGTCACCAGTTCACTCCCCAGTCCACCAGCAGGATGATAATCTATAAAAGATATATTAGTAAATATGTACCTTTTTTTGAAAATTTTTACTTTATGGATATCAACAAACAGAGGCATTTCGAAGTATTATGACTACACGGAAACTTCAATATGGTATGACTTTTATCAAATTGAATTGGTGTTAAGCATGGGTGTATAGTAAGACCTCTACTACTTGCTTTGTTCTGGAATAATAGGAGATGTAAGGCCATATCAACATAAATGTTTTGCTGTACACTGTCGGTATTAGTCTGATTGCTAATTAGATAACACATTGGATAACTTTGGAGGCTCATGAACTAGCGAGGGGGAAACGATACGGCAAGCTCGTATACTTCGTTAATGCCACTAAATTTGACTTACCTGGAATATTCGCCGTATAAGAATTTATTGGGTTTTACAGATGGTGAATGTGCTATGGTGTCGAACCTTCTAGATAACTCGGAGAAAAAGGAAAATCTATGTGGTATGAAACCAGACATTCTCTTTATTAAAAATCTGAGGAAATTTCCAATCACGTCTTTATTAAAAACTGCTTGTACAAAACCCACGTGGAGAAATTGTGTGAAAAGACACCAGTATGACCAGTCACATAGATTTGGAAAATAGATATAAGATTTTTGATGCTGTATTGCGACGGTGGTTTTCGTACGGAAAATTATGAACAGGGCAAAACTTAAAATTTATTTGATTTTAAAAAAGGTTATTCAGGTTGCTAATGTATATATCGATCTGTGTGGTATAAATAGAAACCTAGGCAATTTTTTCTTAAGCTATAAAACTTCATTTTTTAAATATTTAACCGCACTTGTGAAAAATTAACGCAGGTGCATGTACTAATTAGTTCAACAATATATTTACCTTCAATTAATTATTCTTTTTAAGTAAGTTCTTGGATGAAATGAAAAGTTAGTGTCACGAGCGAGATTCTAACCCACGATCTAGGGGTTCAAATTCCGCTTGTGGGAATAACGCTTTCATTTCAGCCAAGACCTTACATAAAAAGAATAATTAATTGAAAGAAGTAATTTGTTAAATCAGACCACTAAACACAATGAATATACACACCTATAAGAAGTCGGACCCTAAAAGAAAAAGAAAATAATTAGAGATAAAGATTTTTTTGTTCAAAGAGAGGCGTTTAATTTTTAATATGTTTAATTTACGAGCCCTGGTTGATAGACGTAATGTATAAATGTTCCTAATTCATTCGTAGTAAAGGATCGAAGGATGTATTTCCTCAAAAAAAATTAAAACATTTAAAAAAATACTTTTAAAAAAGTTCATGAAGTTGATTTTAATCGAATGAGAAGCCACTGCAGCAGATCACTGCTCATTGTAACTAAACAATGGAAACTGAGGGAGGAGAAGATACAGGCAGATGCCATTCTAGGTATGCCAATTGATGCCACTACTCCAAAGTGCAACTGCGCCAAGAAATACCAAGTACTAATCCCAGAACGGGAAGAATGGGCCAAAGGAACTAAAGGCAAATTCCTACTGGTTTACTGACGGCTCCATAAGCGAAAAGAGTACGTGAGCTAGGATCTTGGACAATATACTAGAGAAATAAAAAGGCTAGGAAAACATTCGCGGAAGTTATTTTCTCTGACAGTCAGGAGTACTGAGGCCTTACCCTCATATGAGACGAAGGCAAAGTGTGTTTGGATCTTCCAGGAGGCCCAGAAGGAAGAAAGCGACATTTATGACTTGATCGTGGCATGGATTCCTGGACATTCGGACAAGGGCCAACGAAAAGGTTGGCATGTTGATCAAAGGAGAACCAACACGGACTCTGAGCGCAGAACCCTACTGCGGTATAGCAGCCTGTCGCAAAAGAGGAAACATATTAAAATGGGTCCTTAATGACTTCAAAACCTGATGGACCTGTAAGCCGGCCCCGTCTTAGTTAAGCTATAAAATAAGAACCATTTAGGTAAACAAGGAAAACCGACAAAGTGGTCCTTTGAAGAGGCAGACCCAGACCGGCACGACGTGAGACATCTGGCAAATCTAGCTAGGAAATGGTTACGCACGTAGCCAGCTAGGAAAGTACGTCCAAATGCGAAGCAGACCCCACATCTGGCACATCTGGCTGGGAAATGGCTACCCAGGAGCTATTTGAGTAAGAAAAGAGGGTTATCGTAAATTGGGAGTACGTCAAATTTGTACGGTACCGCCGTCTTTGTCGGCCAGGCCTCGTCGGGAGAACTCCCCCCGACTTTTGGAGTTTCCTTTTCACCCCTACTCCGGGAGAGACCCGGTATAAAAAGGGATGACTGTAAAACCAAAAGACAGTCAAGGATAAGAGGCTCACCTCCAGTCAGTCGGCATCAGATCCGAGGATCGAGACAGAAGCAGCCACACTCCGTCTGGTATACAGCAAGGAGACGCAGCCAACCAGAGCCAGCGAGGACCACCCGTGTCTACCCATCGTGCCAAGCCAGAGGTCGAGACAAGAGATGCTGTCGTCCGCTTACAGACCAATACCTCAGGTACGAGGGACGCGAAGAGAACGTTAGAATGAACATTTGCAAATCGTAAAAAACCTTACTGAAAAGCAACCGCAACCGAACCAAGATTCTGGTTGCACTCCTGACCGGACACTGTGGACATGAAAGCACATGCAGAGGTGATACAGGTACAGGCAGAAGAAACACAGTGCAGATGCTGCTTGCAAAAGGAGAACACGGCAGAGCACATTTAATGTTTTTGTGAAGGTATGTAGGTGCAGGTTCTTGCAACTAGGACAAGAAAAAAAATCAAGATCCTTCACTAAGGAGCCGCTAGCAAAGCCGTGGAAGCTGGTTAAAACCTGAAGCTAGCCATTGAGTTATAATTAATTAATAGAGAAGCACAACAGATCTATTGAGGTGGAGGTTCAGTGGGCCTGGCGGCCGCCACTTTTATCCCTATCTCTATTGATTAAGTTGTTTTATTACTTAAGAATCTAGTTTTCTTTATAAAAGCATCTTTTTTGTACAGAAAGATACATTTAAAAGGAAATTGGATTATCATTTCTTCTTATATATTATTTTTAATTTTATCATCGTTAATTTTATTTGTTGCTACATCTTGTTTAATTATCTGTATTTAAGGTTTTTCCAGATGTATTTCCTTTCCTTTGGATTTTGCTTGAATATTTTGGCTCGACAATTAACTCGTCAGGAATTGGCGCAAGATGGAGGGTCCCGACCCAAAAGCTTTCCAAGGGCTGGCATGTTTCCATTTCCATCATCCGTTGAAAAATTGCGACTCGAGTCACGTGGAAAGGCCTCGTTAAGCTTCCTTCTTAGAAAAAAAGTCAATTCGTTTTATGGAATGTATTTCTCTTTAAGCGGCATGATGTGTATTTTTGGAAACGGAATTTTTTCAATTATAAATAATAGATAGAAATTTGTTTTACTTCATTTCTAAAGCCATACGACGGAAATCAATGTTAATTAATCAACAAATTCTTAATGGAATTATAATTAATTGAAACATCTTTCAACTATTTTTTTATTACATTATTAGGCTTATGGTTGATTTATGGACTAAGGTAAAAGCATTATCTACATCCATTTAATCGGTACAAGAATAAATATAAAT
Source organism: Cimex hemipterus (assembly GCA_039619505.1). NCBI lineage: Eukaryota > Metazoa > Arthropoda > Insecta > Hemiptera > Cimicidae > Cimex > Cimex hemipterus. The sequence continues at coordinate 11,570,151 of CM077106.1, read as the reverse complement.
AAGGTATTAGTTGAGATAAAAAGGTCGGCGTCACGAGCGGGATTTGAACCTACGACCTTCGGCTGTCGGAAGATCGTGGGTTGAAATCCCGTTCGCGACGCTGACTTTTTTATCTTAATCAGTATCTTTCATAAAGATTAATTAATTGAAGTAATTTTAATATTTATAATATCGATATTACTTTGTATCATAGTTTTAGCTAGGGTTTTCCCCTTTGCTTTGGCCGAATGAATTATTTCTATTACATCCTGTTTGAAATTTGCCGGGTCACAATTACCGAGGGTTTAATAACCGTTTCGCCAATGTACCTCATTCTCTTCGTTAAAGGCGTATATATTATGTAGATTGGCAGAGTATGTAAATGTAACTGACGAAGTATGGCCAGGTCGTATGGTCATTTGCCCCCACATGTATATAAACGCAACGAGGCTCATACCACCCCCAGATTTATCTTGTAATGTATGTTATTGTGTCTCGTATCTTGGTAATTTTAACTCTCAGTGGTAGAAGGTGATGGTCTGAATTGCGTTAAGCATGAACAACAAGTCGCTGGTAATACTAAGTACGGTCTGGGCTTCTATCGGGCACCTCCAAAAATGCATTGCCCCATAAATTGAAGGAACAACATATCTCACGGGGGCAGGGAAAGCATTTAAATTACTCGGCTGTAGTCCGCTGATACGGTTTATCTTAAGTACTTTTGAAAAGTTCAAGCGCATACTTAAAACTCTGAATGAATCTTGACAAATTCTACTTATTACAATAGTAATAAATGTTTATTTTTTATGAATTTATTTTATTAAATACATCAATGCATCATGCTCTATGCATAATAATCATATGTATTATAATTATATATGTTAGGGAATGTAATAAGTAACTTCCTTTAAGGTAACGCCAAAAATGTGTTAATAAAAAATAATAGAATTGAATTTTTTAAATTTACCTGGAAGCAGATTCATCATAGTAAGGTAAAAGTTTTGAGTTCGAATCCAGCGGCCAGCATTTACACCCGTCATACAATCGAGCATTACAATTTATTTTTAAATTTTTAAACTTGGATAATCTTGTTATATAAATATTCTTTTCAAAGGTATATAAGAAAAACTTAAGCATGAAAATTCATATGATCGTCACAAAAAGTATTACCTTGTTTAAATTGTAATTTCTGGAGCAAATATTTAAAGTTCTTAATTAATAGTTGGAAAAAAATTTATCACGAGGGCTCGTAACACCAAAGGTCATAAGCGTTGGAACCTCTGGATGCCGGTGTTTTTGAATAAAGCACATTTGTAAGTATGTATCATCTAATCACTTTTGTTTAATTTATTAATTATTCTGTTTGGGATGTGGTTTCTGGTCCAGTGGAGAGAAAAGTAGACACTGTGTTCACTTGCCAATCGTTCGGCCATTATAAGATCATCATCAGAACCTGAATAAATATTACAACATTAATTTATTTCATTAATTACAAATATGTTGGTTTGTTATAACTTGCAACATCCTATTTCTCATATTAATCATATTAACATTACAGAATGACCGTACAAAACTTGGCTACGAGGTCCTGAAGTATATGAGGTTAATTAAATTGAAATTAAGACATGAAGAATTAAGTTTTTTTTTTTTTTTTTTTTTTTTTTTTTTTTTTTTTTTTTTTTTTTGCGTAGGAACGCTTTGCGTAGGAGTAATTCTCCTCGCACAGTTCCAATCCACGCCCCCACAAGTCAAGAAACCAATTATTTTTTCTTTTCTTTTTAAATGTGTATTCGCAACAGCGGAGATCATATAAACCCTCTCAGGGTGCCGGTGTTTTCGAAAAAAAGAAAACATTTGTAAGCGGCCTTGAATTCGAACCCGGGTCCTTTACTTTACAGTGATGAGCCTAAACCGTTGCGGCCAACGACGCCCCTATGGAAAAAATAATGTATCCTATTCAATTTTTACTGCGTAATAATTTTTGTACAGCCAACATCTCTATTTGATTGTTTTATCTTTTTCCGTACAACTTTACTTTCATTAATGTGATGTTGAATAGCTGATTATCTCGGTTATTACTTGGTCACAAATTTCAGCGATGTGCAAACTGTGACGAATAATATTGATTTGACAAAAACTAATACGTAGTAAAGTAGGTTCAAAATGTTTTAGAGAATAAAATGTGATATTAGTTTTCAACCTCCCGAAAAGAAGAAGATAAAAAGAAAAGAAAAAACAATTCTCAAACTTTTAGCGGTACAAAAGGCTCCGATTTTTTAAACTACAACCACGTTGATAAATGTGAAACGACTCCAACCATCTACAGGAAATTTGAAACGTATTTAAATCCTTTTCTTGTCGTCTTGACTGAATCCGGAAAATAAATTAAAACTGGAGGTATAAAATAAAATGATTGAAATGCTCTGGTTTTAATGTAATTTTCACTTAAAATATAGTCTCAACCATGTTGAAAGGTTGAACAAAAAACCAAGTCATCTTTTTAAATCTTGAAATAAAATTGAATTTGTATAAAATTTGGCAATGATTTCCAAAGCATAAAGGACTGGACATCATAGAAATTTGTCTCCGACTAATACGATACAAAAAGTCTATTAATTGCTATAAAAATTGGTATTTAAGAAGTTTAATGATCCATTAAGTCATGTCTGAATTGTGTTTCCAAAAAGAATTTTACGGCTTATTTTACTAGATAAAAATGTCTGCGACGAACAGGATTCGAACACCGAATTTTTGTGATTATTAGGGTTTGTGGTTGAGCTAAGATTAGTAGGGTTAGATTATGTAAAGTTAGTGTTAGATTCTATGAAGCGAAGAAAATATTCTAACACTAAGGAAAAATTTTATTATCGAAGTTGTCCCGTATGAAAAATCTTTACTTACAGTCTCCAATTCAATATCACCCGTAATCTTAGGTTAGCCTAATTTTCCTAAATTATAATAGTTATGATTTTCTTTTTATTGTAGATAGGTCTTTGGGGTGGATAGACTTTTTTGTTTTATTACCAGGGAGTGTGGATGGCCTAGGGTTAGATTGTTGTAAGGTGAAGGTCCCGGGTTCGAATCCAGCGGCCCTGCATTCAAACTCGACATACTAACAAATGTTTTTTTTTTCAAATACACCGGCACCCTGAGGGTTTATATGACTTCTGCTGTTGCGAATCCTCGAGAAAAAAAAATAAAAAAAAATAAACCACGACCTGCACATATACACAGAAGACAAACACTTTGAGTGAGTAGAAATACTTTGATGGAATATAAAATATATTTTTTTGCATTGTATAAATTCACGTTTCCAAATTTTATATGTATTTTCTAAATCTAAACTATGTTTGTAAATCCCAAGCCCTGAAGAAGATCTCATTAAAAGATCGAAACGTTGGCACGATAAAGAAAATGTTTTTCTGATACCTACATCACACCAGACCGCATCTCACGATATCTGAATAAATATTCGAAAGGTTGAGTTGAGATGGGTGGTTAGTGTACGAGTGGGTCGAAGTAAAGATAGCGCAAGTGGTAGCTGCGGTGTCTAAACTAACATCGTGGGTTCGAATCCCGCTCGTCACACTGACTTTGCCAACTAAAAAACTTAATTAATTAAAAGATATTAATTGATCAAGCGGACAACGAAAGCTAGTGAGTAAATTATATACAACTTCATAACTAATTATCGATGACTCTAAGGTATTTGTGTTCTTATGATAAATTAACTATTTTGAATTCTTGGATAACAGCCTTTATTTGTATGTAATTGGTAAGGTTTACACTGCCACCAAAATTGCTGACTTTATATTCAATTGTTTTCGAATGTATGGCGGATCTTAGTGAACTTAAGAAGAAAGAAAGTAGAACTCTGAAATTTTGATTGCTATTCAATTATATTGTTTTAAGTATGGATTTATTTTAATGTTTTCTTTTAGATCCTTTCATTGTATACAATTGTGCAATTAGTTAAATATTATCGCTTTAGCAATCATCTAACGTAATTCTTACAGCAGAATTACCATATAGCTAAGATTTTATTATTTCTTTGTTAGTGGATTTTATGTGGATAAAAAGAAATATAATCATAAAAACCTTTGTAGTTACGTTACAGCTAGTTTTCCTAAAATTTGCACATCGAGGTTTTAAAAATGAAACCCGTTTTTTATAAATAAAAAAAGATAACCTTTAACTAACGGGACTTCATATGGGATAAAAGCCAACCTTGACTGCCGGACTTCCCCGGGGGCTACTAAGCCGGTCGATGCGACTTCTTTATTTTTACATGTAACGTATAGTTTATTTAGGACCATTGTGTTTTTCCGTTCTAAACGGGAAGAATTCAACCTGCGTTTGACCCAAAAGGAATATTTTATACACAAAAGACTTTTTTATGCATGTGCTTTTTTTTCAGCCCTATCTGTTGCTCGCAATGATGACGTTATTTATTCGAATGTTATTAACTAGGTTTTTTCACGCTTTGAAGAGCGAGTATTCCCGTAACGAAGCATATCTCTAATGCAAAATATTCTCATTAACTACGTTTTATCGCATTTTCCCAAAAGCAATTATGTATGTAATCAATAAAAAAGGACTGGTTGGAATATCGCCGATATCGAGACGCCCATTTATGAAGTATTGATAAGTTAATAAACGGTGTGTTTATATCGACCATAAAAACAATTTCATTTGATTAATTAAACCTAATCAGAATTGATTCAATTTTAGGACAGTTATTTTACTTTTATGAACTTTTTACCAATCGTTGTTCACTACGTGGCACGAGTCGACCTAGGTGCCCAGCTTGCCAGGTAGAGAGGCTCACCGTGCCGCACGTGTTGGAGGGTTGTTGCAGCATGGCGCTGTATAGGGACCATACTGGAATACCACCTGGTTATATGAGAGTGCTCGAGCATGGCAGCGAATTCAAGGACAAACTTTTTAGGTTTCTTAGAGACATTGGGATTAAGGGTTGTATATAGAGGGGAATTTAGATTATAGGTTACGATTTGGATTTGGTTTCTGGTAGAATAGAAGTATATTGGCGGCGGTGCAGCATATTATTGCAAAGATCCACCGCTGCTCCGTTAAACAGGGTCGGGGCGGAATATCGAGTACCCTCCGACCCGGACTCTAGGTAGAAGGGTAGAGGCATACGATTGGATTTGTATAGTGGTATGTATGTATTGTATGAGTGAGCGTGTGAATGACTAGGTTTAGGGAACGTAAGGGCGCCGAAATGACCAAAGAAGTCGATGGCGCACGACCTGAGCCCAACCAAGGAGTCGCTTATGCACAAATTTGGGTGACTCCCCCTGACCTATCAGGGAGAGGCCAGAGACCCCCTAGGAAGTCTCGCAATTCTAATTCGTCAGTACGTCCAAATTATTTATATTTAAAAATTATTAAAGGCTATTTTAAAAGTTTGGGTTGAGTTAAAAAACACAAGTTGCTTTTTAACTATCATAGTGCAAAAGTCGATATAACGGATATATGTTACTTAACCCTAAAAATAGAAAATCAATGCTGTATGGTAGTTCACTAGTTTTAGTGGTCCCTTGACCAATGAAGTCGCGCTCAAGTGGTAGAGTAGCGGCGTATCGACCCCCAAAGGTCGTGGGTTCGAATCCCAGTTGTGACACTGACTTTTTTATCTCAACTAAAAATCTTAATTAATTGAACTGTATGTTAGTTTGAACATAAAGCGTGCATGAAATGACAGCTGGCAAATAACATTTTATTTTGTCAAATTAATATTAATACAATCAATTGTCGTCGAGAATCCAAACAGATTACACGATATTTGAAATATGGCAAAAGGAGGCAAAACTCGTAAGGTGAGGTTGAGATGGGGAGTTGATGTCCGAGAGGATCGAGGTCACGATAGCTCAGGTGGTAGAGCAGCGGCGTATCTAGCCGAAGGTCGTGGGTTCGAATCCCTCTCGTGCCATTAACTTTTTTTCATCTCAACTAAAAACCGTAATTAATTGTGCTAATTTTAAACATTGTAAGTCTAAACGGTATAAGTTCGAATTCATTAAATTATGTGGATAACTTTCATTTGATTAATTAAACAGTACCGCACATTTCATTTAGTTGAAAACTTTGACAATCATGACAATAATAAAGAGATACTAAGGCGAAGTTAATCTATAAAACATACAGGCTAAACAATATTTCGAACTTGGAATTAAGTCAAATAATAAATATTGCTTTTAGTCATTCGTTACGAGAAATCCTTTGACACTAAAATCTTTCTGTTTTGCTGTCAAATTTACATAACATTCATACAATGGGCTTATTATAATTGCAGACCAAACACAACCGTTGAAATAAAGTGACAATATATCAAAACGTTCAAAAGATAAAAGCGTAGAGATCGTGGATTTTTTGATGCATTATTCCACTATGCATTAAAAGGGATTTTCACCAATAAACTAGAAGAACTGTAAATAAAGAACGAACATTACTGTCGTAAGTTTTACACTTCTCGTCTCAACTTTCCGCAACAAAAATGGGCAATATATTAAACAAATGGGCCAAAGTTTAGTTGGATAGTAACATGAATGAGAAGGAAAAAAATTAGTTTAATGGTGAAAAAATAATAAATATGTGGCTTTAACTGCCTATGAACGAAATCATTATTTTATTTTCGTCATTTTGTTTTATATTAAATATCAAGGATTGGTTATAAGAGAAAAGAAAGTGTTTAAATCTTTTATCATGATTTTATGACAACTTTGAGATTATTACAAAATAATTGACACTGTAGACAATGTGACATCTAATTATATTATTTAAATTATTAATATTAATTAATAATATTATTATATTTTTCAAGCTTGAGGAAATTATATTTTATTTTTAATGGTAAACTATATGAGCCATGTATATTTAGGTACTTTAAAGTACTGGTAAAGGAACCAAAATTAATATTTTTTAAATTCAAAAGACTTGACCAATTAATACATTTCAATTAAATATAAGGTTTTTACTTGGGATAAAAATGTCAGTTTCACGACGATAGCTCAAGTGGTAGAGCAGCGGCGTATCTAGCCAAAGATCGTGGGTTCGAATCCGGCCCGTGACACTGACTTTTTTTATCAACTAAAAGCCTTATAATTAATTGAAATTATATTTTAGAAATTTTGTATGGATTGCAAGGTGATGAACTTGTAGTTTAGTCGTTAATTATTAATTTCATCTGTTACCAGTTTTTTAAATTTTTTTTACGAGGGTTCGCAACAGAAGAGGTTATATAAACCCTCAGGGCAGGGCAGGGCCCCTGGATTCGAACCCGAGACCTTGACTTTACAGCGATGAACCCCGTGTCAGACGAAACCACCGACCTATAGGTATTATGTTGGTCTTTCAGAGAAGATTAGTCCTCTTTTAGTAGTTAATTATTTTTAAAAATATTTTTTCAGTTGATGACCCAACATCAATCAATCCACAACCGACATACAAATCAATCGATTAGAACAGAGCTTATAAGATTATAAACTATAGCTTATAAACTAGAAAAATTCTACAAGTTTCAGAAAATTATGTTTTCAAAATTTCTATTCAATTTGCCTAAGTAAATGGCAAAGGAATCACTGTATGATGATACATACGTGTTAGTTACAGTAAAAAGCCAGTATCGCTTTTGAAACAAATTCAGATAAAAAAGTTAGAAGAAATATAAAACGATGAATGGCGTAATACAAGTAACGGGCGACGAACAAAAGGATTCCTTTCCGAAAGTTTACGAAGGTAAAGAAACTTCATCACCTACCAATACATCATAAACTGACTCAGGACATCACCGACCATGGAACGAATAGAACCTACCTACACCTTTTAGTTTAATGAAAGGTAGTCTCATCATAAAAAAGTGGCCAGTTTCATTTAAGACAAAATTTTAAAAAATGCATCAAGATGATATAATCTTTACTAATTCTTTATTAAACTTTGATCTAATCTATTGTTAAAATTAATTGGAGATCGTGAGATGTGGTCTGGTGTGACGTAGGTTTAAAATCAATTTTCTTTATCGTGCCAACGTTTCCATCTTTAATGAGATATCTTCAGTATTATCGCTCACATTTTCTGTGTAGAGCGACCACCAAACAACACATACATGCATGCACATATATATATATATTTATAACATAATTAATTAGCAAACCCTCCACCTTTTTCCATCTACGGTACATGACAAACAGATTTTTAGTTCGCACTTTATGGGTGTTGAGAAAAGCGTCTTTGGATTAATCATATTGATTTCCAGTTAGTTATTCTTTTTATCTAAGGTTTCTGGTTGATATAAAATAATTGAACGATTTAAAGTTTTACTAACAGCCCCCCCGTGGCCGTTCATAAGCCGTTGAGAATCGAATGTTGACTACATGGCAATAGAAAATATGGTTGAGATGAAGAGTAGGTGTCCGATCGGACCGAAATCGCGTGAGCTCAAGCGTTAGAGTGAATTTAGCCGAAGGTCGTGGGTTCGAATCTCGCTCATGACACTGTTTTCCATCTCAACCAAAAACCGGGATAATTATTTCGAATATTTAATACATTCAATTATAACCACTAAGCACGAATGGATTAATATAATATTTATATTCATCTTTAAAGAAGTCTCGTAGATTTTTTTTTCAGTTGTTCGGTAGTTGTGGGAAATTGAGAAATCGTATTTTTATCATGTAATCTACTGAAAAAAACGCCTGGAATAAGTTTTGTTGGATAAAAAAAACTGAATACCTTACTGAAGTGTGTTATTGCTTATATAAGAAAGGGCAGAAATAATTAGTCTTATCTATTGTAGAACTCTTGTATTGAAAAGTTTATAGTCTTGGAATATTGTAATATTTGGACGATTCATACAAAGAGCTTGAGCAGATATGTGTAAGTCAAAAATTTTGGTCTTAATGCTAATTTTCCGGTAAAATGTTGTTCAAAACAGCAATATAAAAATACTGTTTTGTAAATTAGTTTTGTCGAATACTTTAGAAGGAATGAGCAACAATAAGGACGATAAGATGATGGAGGGTTTAAATTTGTATGTGGCTTTGAGATCATATTAAGAAAGTTTTCATTGTATGGGAAAGTTGTAATAAGATATTTGGTACGATCAAAAATGTGGTCAAACGAATGTCCTTATGTTCAAGCTTTCGGTGATTTATTCCACCTTCCTCAGGTCTCTACAACGGACATATGATATTTTATAATTGCTCATCATTTAAAATATGAAATACTGACAGAGAATCTTTAAGTTGTACAAACAAGTTGATTTTTGATGTTCACTTACACGGATGAGCAAACATAAAACATTACATATAAATATCTGTTGTAGATCCCTCCGGAAGGTGAAATAAAAGCTAAAAGCGTGGCGTAGTTTCAACATCAGAACATTTATTAGACATTGGACATATCCCCGATCTTTCCAAAAATATTGTTAAATAAGAGATTAAGGAACGTGTGCGGATCTCAATATTTCGTTTAAAAGAAGATGTCAGATTATGATTCGTACTATTGTTCTTCCAAAATTTCAGCTGTTATTAGATCGTGAATAGGTGATTTGTTCTAAGAGGCAGTCGTTTTAATTGTCATAATTTTCCAGAATCTTGCATCATCTTTTGACAAGCTTTTGAAATTGTCTCGTATATTCCATATTTAAATAATTTTATTTCTTATTTCAATGTATTCAAATGTTTCTTGTAATTTTATTGGTCAATTACTGATTGAGTAAGTTACCCAAGGTTTCTAGCCCTTCTTTTTGCTTATATTAATCGCATTATGTACAGAGCATAATTTGGATTTTTTTCTTTTTAACACGGGACGAGGAATATTCACAATCGGCGAGTAGTACCGCTTATGTAAATAGTTTAGCCATGTTTTCTAGTTCTTCTGATATTTTTAATTGGGATGGAACGTTTTCCGTCTAACAAAGAACAAAAAATTTCCAATTTCATTGGTCCTGGATATTAGAACGATTGTAATAAAATGTTTTAATTAATTATATTAATTAAGGTTTTAAGTTGAGATAAAAAGTCGGTGTCACGAGCGGGATTCGAACCCACGACTTTCGGCTTGATACGCTATTCGATTCTCCCACTTGAGCTATCGTGATTTCGATCACCTCGGAAACCAACATTCCATCTCAACCTCACCTTTTTGATCTTTCCCTCCTTTTTGCCATTTTTCAAATGTCGTGTGATCTATCTGCGACAAGTGGAGGCCACCGAGAGCTTTAGTGAAGTATACTTCATTTTAAACTTATTAATTTCAATATTTTCAGTGGTCCGCTTTACCAATTATTATCAATAAATTAATTAAGTTAAGATTAAATTTAAATCTATTAAATGGTAAAATATTAAATTTAATGTCATTTTATTGATGTGATAAAAAGACAGATAGATAGATGATAAGTGGGTGGAGGTATTTATTCCTTTGTAAATAATGTTCGTAAATATGTGGGGGTGGTTAGTGCGATGTATTGTACATTTAACACGCCGTAAAGCACGTCTGAGAGCACAGTTAGGAACTTTCCTGGATAGGTTTAGCGTTGTAATTCCCTGCTGCCGGAAGAATTGGTCAATCGAAATAGAGTTGCTGGGTGGAAAATTTCTTTGGAGTTTGGTATAAAAATTTCCAAATTTTTACATGTATAAAGTTTCTTTATACGGCTGTAAAAGCAATCTTCTTTTAAAAGCATTGTAGATAAATATAAGTACACTAGAATTGTGATATTTTTAAAACGGTAAGAATATTTTATAATCGTATATAGAAAAATAGAAAATAATTTTGAAAAACACCAATCCATATCCCTGCATTCAAATGAAAAGCCTTTATTCTCCTAACCAAAATTTTATTTGACAAAATAATTCATCTTCTCATTATAACATGAAAAGCTTTCTTTTTAGACCCTACCCTCAAGTTCTTAAGTCAGTGAATAAGAATTGAGCTTTATTTTTAAATCGTCGCTTCCTTCCACTGAACTGAAGCACGCTTCTATTCCTAAATAATTACAAAATTCAAGCCACTCACCCCGTCCAAAAGACCATTAACGCTTTTTTTTAAACTTTCTTTTGTTACTCGGCCTGTAAGAACTTTCTTTTTCCTCTTAACGACAGCTGAAAGAGTTTCTTTGAAATTCTCGACCTTCTTAGACATCTGAGCCAAATTATTGAAACTCAAATCTAAAGAGATATCTTTGAAAATCGAGATTCCAATACTCATTAATATCAGCTTTGTTTGAACCGCAAAGTTTGTCAATACAAATCATTTTCTCCATCAATTTAGATTTGTTAAATTAAACTTATATTATAACGTTCTAATTGTACAGTTATTTATGTTAATGATATTTTTATTTTAGCATTTCTTTATACAGTTTTATATACTTGGTTATAGTTATATGTTTATAGTTTTATGCGGATAACCTCCACTGTATACATACATACATATCTATATTTATTTATATATATATATACGTATATTATACTAACGAATTCTTTTTCGTTCTTTACGCTTTGAGATCAAAAGACGTAACTTTTGGATTAAGAAAATACCAAACTAATTTATATTTCACTGTCGTAGCAAATCTAAAGATTACAGTTCACAGGTTAAAAAATTACAATAAATGTTTGAAAGAAATTAACTCAATTAAATCAATTTCGCATGAAGAAAAATCTGGGTTCAATTGTACGTTTGTAAACAAAACTTGTTTCAATTTTGGTTTTTCTTCGTTCCAGTTTTTGTAACATGGTGTTCAATGACCACTGTGATAAAGATTCAGTTAAGCTTTAATGGACTCCTACGCACGAAGAAAAGAAAACGTATTTAAACCTGAAATAAAGTTTTAAACTGGTTTAAAATTTTTCCTCAAGCGTTTAGTTTGTTTCATGGTTAATCTTACTACAACGTAAACTCTTGCATTTACTGCAAATTTAAAACATTTCAGTTTTCATCGCGCCAAGATATTAACAATGAAATGATTCTTCAAATTAGTGCATCATGACAATGGACTTTATTAACGTTAAATATAATTAATTTGATTGATTACTTATTCAAAATACAGTTTTACTCAGAACTGTAATTAAATTTAAGCTATTTTTTGTTCTTTTCCTTTTATAATTATTAATTTAGTGCGAACTAATGTTCAGTTTTTATTACCTTTAATGGCTTTTAATTTTTAATAAGAAGTTTAATTTTTTTAATCTTGCAGTTGCTTTGATAAATTTTTATAAAAGATATGTTTTTAGTTATTTATTGTGTTTTTATTCATTTTGATGTCTTGAGGAAACGTTTTTACCTGAGCATATCAATAAAAAAAAAACCATTCATAAAAAATAAATATTTTTACATGTGTAAGTTTATGTTGTCCAATAGTGTGCCGGTCCGAATTGGAAAAAAATTCAAAATATTCCTAATTTTATCAATAACTTTTTAAAAATTTTACTAAAAAATCCTACTGTTAAAATTAATAGAGTTCAACTGTATTCTTCCCTCGTGACAAAGTATTGTTATTAGTAAGTAAGTCTAAGTCTGTCGAATTAGTCAAAATCCTATTAAGCTGAGTGAATTAGCCTTTGTGAATTTACATGGAAGGCGTGTCATTGTCAAGCCTCGTATACCAGATTCGGGATCAGTGACCAGGACAAGGGAGGAGGTGGAAAACCCTGATTTTAGTCAGCTCCGTTCCAATTAACTGGCCGTTTTCCGTTTTCGATTTGCAATTCGAAACTTCCCTCCCTCGCATTCCCACCGGCCGAAGCTTCGACGAAGCGTCTCTTCCTCCGACAATTAACTCTACCAGTTTTGTAATTGAGCGGCAGGAAACCGTTGGCTGTGAACCTGGCCGAACTGTTTATTGGAACAGTCGATAATGTCTACTTGTCGATAGAAAATCGGTCTAACGATTCTAAACTATTTAAACTGATGGCTGGTTTTCATTTTCGCAAGTGCTAATTTCAAGAAATACAGTTAAAACCAAATAAACTTGAAATTAAATGCTCATCGAATCTTTTCAAGCTTGTTCATTTTAAGTCTGATACTTAAAACTATTGTATAAGTTCTATAAAAGACCTGTACAAGATACTAAACCCGCATGACTTGTCAGTTGTGCGGAAGTGTTGCTCTTGGCGCCCTTATTTTTAAGGATATATTACTTTGCAATTACAAATAACTTTTTATTTATTTATTTAATTAATATTATTTTTACACAATGATTACACAATTATATTATAAAGAATTGTTACAAAAGTTTGATTTTAGTGGTGTAAACTTAAGTTTAGCTTTATAGTTTAAAGTATTACTTTCCTAATAATATTGATAGGATAAACTGTTTTTCTCTTCTTTCTAATAATGTTATAATATAGGGCCTTACGTCATGTTTTTTGTAAAACGTTTTTATAACCAGTAAATTAATAAACTAAAATACCATGAACTATGTAACCATGAAAAATGAAATACACGTTCCAACATAAACCATCTGGCGAGAGGAATTATGAAATTATTGCAATGCAAACATGTTTTATTCTCTTCTCAACCCCTTTGTGAGTACGATTGTCTTTCTGCTTCTATACAATAAAAACGCCTTTGACCAATTCTACCACGATTAAGTCAATATTTCGGTAAATCATATCAAAACCAACAAATATTTGCCCAATACTTTACGATGTTCAACGAAATTAAAATTTGCTATATTGTTTTCACTGTTGAAACTTAAAAGGGCAGCCGGGCCGTTTCCAAGATGTTGGGTAAAGGCCCTTCAATATTTAAAGTAATTTCATCGTTTTGCGTTAGGCTTGCCACATAATTAATTCAATAAGCCCGCACTTCTGTGTTTTGCCAAGGCTTAAGTAATTTGATTACTTTATTTTCTCATTTCGGGTGGTCCGATTAAAACTTTAATTTTTCATTTCTCATTTAGAAAGTTTTAATAGGACTTTGGTAAATTTTGCAATTAGTTCGTGTCCCAAATGCCTATGTAAATAGTATAATCTAATTTTTGCAAAAAAAAATGAATAAATTGTAGAGAAATATCGAATAATAACGAAAATACAAAAATCTCCTAATGTACCTCAACTAGATTTGCAGTTACAATGCTCATGTAACTTTCTGAACTAAATCAAAAGGAATAATTTTACAGGCAATGGAGGTGCACACAACGCCTCGTTATTCAAGGCTATGTCCTATTAAATGTGTATTTTTTGAATAATTTAAAAGTGATTACATTTTTAAAAATATTTGTGTCCTTAGTTGTGTGATTTTTGTCTCACTCGTATGAGCAAATGTTGAAATTTCGCTAAAATTCGAATTCAAAGCAATTTTTCAAAGTTAAATTGGTAAAGTAAAGTAATTACAACAGACAATGTGTGGTGTTTAGTGACCATTAGTTAATGAATATTTGGAGATCGTGAGATGCTTTCTGGCCTGATAGAGGTTTTAGCAAAAATATATATTTTCGTGCTGAAGTTTCGATCTTCATTGAGATCATCGAGATCATCTTAAGAGCTCAAAGTGTTTGGTTTCTGTGTAGATGTGCCTTCATTGTGTGGCGAGAGTGCCAGTGGGCACAACAAACACTTTGAGTCCTGAAGATGATCTCAATAAAGATCGAAACGTTGGCACGATAAAACAAAATGTCTTCCTAAAACCGCTATCACACCAGAAAACATCTCAGGATCACCAAATGCTCAACAAAAGATAATATTTAAAAAAAAATAAAATGAAAATTCGAATTTAATAGCGACAGCAGTGAACATATTTACTAAAACAAAATTACTTATTTTAGTAATACTTTCTACTTTTTAGTCAGTGGAACTATGTTATGTAATTTTCTGTTTAATGATGTTTTTTTCTCCCGTTGTAGAAAAAAAAAATCGTTGCACAAATTTTATTTAGGTTCTTTGAGGTTCTGCTGATAGGATTCTATCGGTCAAACAGAATTTTCACTCATTTCTTTCCTGCGAAAGGTGTTAGTTTTAGTGCGGGAATAATCTGGCCAATAGATACAGAAAAACCATATGAGTTGTTTCATGGACATAGTGATGAGTGAATTTAAAAAATGAAAAACGTACGTTTAAATAAAAATAATTTGGGTTTAAACCCCTAAGCGAAAACAATGAAAAATGAAAAACAAATCCTTGGCTTTATCTAACGTAATCAGGAGACAAATTAACCTCTTTGCTTAAAAAAAACTCACCGTTGAAAATATAAGCAATAAGGTCACTATTAAGGAAACAATTTTAAATCAAACAATCTGTGTTGAAGCATTCGATATAACTACTTTCATTCAGTTTTTTGTTTTTTTCTAAAACTAGTGTACGAAACAAAACGAAAGCTGAAAAACATCAAAGCTATTTGAGTATGTTCAGATTCATTACTTCACTAATTTAAACAGTTTTTTAAGAAAATAAAGAAATATTGGCAAATTATTCAGTTATCGTGAGATGCTGCCTGGTGTGATGTAGGTTTCAGAAAAACATTTTCTTTACCGCGCCAACGTTTCGATCTTTATTGAGAACATCTTCAGGGCAAAAAGTGTTTCTCTTCTGTGTAATCGTGCCAATCTTACGTGTCGTGTTGAGGGGGCGAATGAGATCCCAAGCCCTAATGATGATCTCAAAAAAGATCGAAACAATGGCACGATGAAGAAAATGTTTTTCTGAAACCTACATCACATCCTACCGCATCTCACGATATCTTAATCATTATCGATTAACGGTCACTAATCTCTACACATTGGCATATAAGATAAACAATTTATTTATTTTTATTTTATTTTATTTTATTTTATTTTTTTTTTTTTTGCTGGGGCTTCGACATCGAGGTCATTTCAGCCCCACGCTCAGTCTATATTCTATACAAGTTCACACACATCATTCATACGAATAAATACGTTCATACAATTAAACAAACACATTCACACAGCACACTCATTCCGTTTGGTCGGTGGAGTACTTGATATTCCTCCACCGACCTACAATTAAACTAAGCTAGGTTGGGGTCGATGGGGTACTTCTATTAATATTCCGCCATCGACCCCGCACACACATTCACTCACTCGCTTTCATCGTTCGAGGGGCGATGGTGACGTTATATTCACCCTCACCCCTCGCCATTCACACCAATAAATACTTGCACACAGACAAAACACAAAGACACATAACACATACTATATACAATAAAAAACTCCAATTTCCCCCAAAAAGCGGAACAGGAGACTCAGAAACTCGCTACCGTGTTCGAGGACTCTTCTTAAATCCGGCGGCATGCCTGCACGCTCTCTGTAAGGAGCCAAGGCACGACACGCCTCTATTATGTGGGACACATCGAGCAACCTTTCTCTGCATAAGGGGCACCTGCGCGGGCTTTGGCCCATAAGCAGGTGCCCATGTGTCAACCGAGTACGGCCAATCCTCAGTCGGGTGAGGACGATCCCTTGTCTCCTGCTCAGATTCTCCGAGGGCCATCTACCGGTCGTGCTCTTGACTCGCAAGAGCCTCTCCGACGAACAATTTATTGATGTACAGTTTTATAGTTCAATTGTTCTGTAATATATTTCAATTCAAATGCACACGTGTAAGTCGTCAATTCTGATTCGGGCTAGTTAGGGAGTTATTTTTCTTGTCCTTTATATGAAATGCCATGAGAAGTAAATAATGTTTAAAATGAAACTTTTAGATGTATACTAAAAGTAAAAGTCTCTAAACGCCTGGCATGCCAACGGTGAGTTTAAAAAAAAATTCTTCAGGGAATATTACCATTTCTAAATGCTACCAATTTTAGCCAACTTATTAATATTCACTCACCACATCCATAAAATCCTATCGATTATTCCTTGTATTGTTTGTTGTTGTTAACGCAATCATAATTAATAAAAAGAACGCGAGAAATATATGTTCTACTTTGATATTAAAACCAATCAACAGTGGGACATTTCTTTGTACTTACATTGGAAAATTGATTTCCTCAAAAATAATTTTATATAAGAAATTCTACGTACTTCCTCGTAACTGTATATTTAAAACATCAGCAAGCCAAATCTAATATACTATGTCAAGCAGTTTCTCAAAATAAATTCAAAAGAAACATCTCAACAAAAACAATGAAGAAACCAGTACTATATGTGGATTTCCTGCAAAAAAATTTTACACCACGTGGGAAATCTAATGATCCCACAGAAAGGGACATCGCCGCGCTGAAAGTAGTTCAAAAGAACATTGATTAGAAACATGCACCCTATAGAGGAGAAGATAGTAAAAAGTGCCAGGTAAAAACCGTAAAATAAAAGTCAAAAGCTTTCACATAAGAAAATAATGAGAAAATAGAAAGGGGCGTAGTTGTGCTACTAAGAGGGACTATAAAAAGTTCCAAAGAGTCGTTCCCAAAGTAAGGCAAAAACAAAATCCCATTGCGAATTGAAATCGTAAATGAAACAAAATGAAAACTGTTTCAGAAATACAAAGGTATTTAATTGAAAACCTATTTATTACCCAAAAAAATTAGGAAATAAGTATACAGAATAGGTATAGTGTTTACTGGCTCATGAAGTTCCATAATACACATAAAAATTAATTTTGCAAAAGTCATATATTTTAAAATTCAATTAAAAGCTCGCAAATTAATTATCCCGGGCAGTCGTGCGATCTGTTGGCATGAAAATAAACTTTTTTTTGTTCTATTTACGTCGTCGTCGACACGTATTTATTTTCGGCTGGGCTAAAATTGTACCAAAGCCCCATTTCCTTTCGACGGCACGCCTATTGAGAAGACCACCTGCCTCAAACGTTCAGACGGGTCAGTTTCGCCTTATTTCCCCTTTCGACGGACCGTCTACATTTCCAATACTGCAAAATTTAAATGTTCAAGATGAAGCAGAATTAAAAGTTGTATTCCTAATAGAAAGATGGACGTTATTATTTTCACTTAATATTTTAATTGTTAGGCTTATGTATTGTTTAAAGAAAAGGTATACATTAATAGCTGGCTAAACAGAAAAGATCAACTTGGTATTTTCAACATTTATTTAACATTCATCATTTTCTTTATAATGGATGTTTTTGTTTTCAAATTCAAGTTTAATTAAGTGTAAAAGAAAACGAGTTTTAAACCTTTATTAAAAGAAATGAATGAAACATTTATGAAACGTTCACTCATTTCATCAAGAAAACAAAAAGCACCCAAAGAGCCCAGTTTCTGGGATGTATAAATTGCATATTAAAACCGTTGTATTTTCCCAGTCCTTGACACTGTAATAATTGAGAATATTCATGTTGTTTGCTTTACAAGTTGCATTCTGAAAGAAGAACCTTTCTTTTCTTTTACTTTTCTTACATCCTTTCCTTTCTTTTTTATCTGACTGAATAAATGTTGTATATTTATTTCACGTCTTCGTCGTTATGTAAGACGCCTGTGCACATTTCGATGAAAGCCCGTGGGAGAGAAATGAAACCCTTCTATTAATATTTGAACTTGACTCCCGGCTTTTTATCCGCCGGTAGAGTGACGCGATTTTTTTCAAATACCTTTCACATTTTTCCACCGCTTGCAATACACCCGAAAGGCATCCAGTTTCACATTTCCCTCCTTCTCCTTTTTTTTACTAAGATTAAATCTAAACGTGTCTAACCCTCTTTCATATGGAGAGAAAGGTCCAAAGATAAATGGATTTATCGTGAGATGTCAAAAAAAATCGTTTTTCATTCTTTCTCTCTCTCTCTCTCTCTCTCTCTCTCTCTCTCTCTCTCTCTCTC
>CM077106.1:11515915-11551023 GCA_039619505.1 Cimex hemipterus | reverse complement strand
CTCTCTCTCTCTCTCTCTCTCTCTCTCTCTCTCTCTCTCTCTCTCTCTCCCTCTCTCACTAACTAACTGGCAAAAAAGTGTCGAAAGCTTGTTATAAACCACAGTCTAAACCTCTACGGTCAAGAAGTAATTTAAGGTTTTGGGTTTTTTCCAAACTAGGTCCATTAAATTGTTTATAAACTTCAGAATTATTGACTGTAGAAAAATCCTGTCTGTGCCACCTGAAATAACGCTGAATTTGCTGTAAGAAAACTTATTTACATTGCGAAATTGATACACAAGGTCTTTGTACGAAAAATTCAGAAATAAATAAAAATGTTGTAATTTGGAATTTTTTGAAAAGGTTGAATTAGTAACATTTAATGAGTGCAAGGTTCTGGAGGTTTGCAAATTCCCTCAAAAAATCCCTATTTCATTACATTTTAGCTGTATTCCGAATTTTTTTATTGCCCTTCCGGAAAGCCGAAAAGTTATGCATTCTGTTGAAAAAAATTGTATCGATGAAGGAAGAGGGCTCAATCTTCCAGGATATCCTGCTGGCTCTTGGGTGTCAGTTCTTTATAGTTCGAATCAATCAATTTGCTTTATGTTATCATCTTGCAACATCCTGAGGTCGGTTTTTGTTTTTGTTTTCTAATGAATGTCTTGCTGATATACATTTCATATACGGTTACTGCAACGGTAATGCTACTGCTGCAAAGGGAGCATATCAAGCTCGTTTTTCACATCGAGCGTTCCAGCTTCCTCTTCCACATCATCAGAGGCTGAGGGAAACTCGTTCTTCCACTCAAAATGTTTATCGTGATGCCGTTATCACACTGTTAATCGTGATCCGGAAACCAGTATACGTGCGTTATTTATAGAAAGACCTTGATGTTTAGCAATGTAGGGTTTGGGATACCCTGCGTCGTGAAGGATTGGACCCTTACCATTTTAAGAGGGTGTAAAGTTTGGAACGAAATGATCACCAGCAAGTAAGAGGAAAAAATCAAATCGCTGCAGGTGGTTATTTCGTATAATTATTTTATAAACTAAAGTATCAATTTGTTGACCTTTGGTTATAACGTGGTAATTATAATATCTTTAAAATCTTATTTTACAAAAATAAATATAATAACTCATCAACATTATTATGTTATTATAATATGCAAATATTTAATTTTAAGTAATTGACTGTAAACTATATTAAAGTTCAGTTTTCACGAATACTCTTGATCACGATTTGCTCTTGATGAAAAAACAGATTAATTTGTTAATGCCAAACTTATAAGTTGAAAATTTAAAGTTGCCTAAATAAATAATTGATGGTGATAATTACAACATAGAAAAATGAGTAGAGTTTGCGAAAAAAACTTACAAACAAAATATGTGGACTTTTTATTTACTTGTGAATATAAATTATTCCCAGACTGGGAAGAAATTCTATCTCTAAACAGCTCTATTGTTGTTTGGCTCATATTTGGTTTTCAGTGAATACTCGTTTGAAACTAAAACTTTGAGGGAGTTCGATGTATAAAAATAAACATGCCAATCCCGATGTTGATTTTCTGACAAGCTCGAATTCCAAATATAAACGACATCCGACGGGCTGAATATCATTTTGATGTTCTTGTTATTTTGACAAAGTTTCTACCAACTGATGACATCGCTATCACTGTTTCATCAAGAGTGAGAATCGTAAATTGTTTCCAATTTATATCGTACAAAGGCAGGAAAAAATCATTCCGCTTACAAATTTTTTGCAGGTTAATTTTAACTGTAAAGCTACTAAAATAACCAAATAGTCACTGTTGTTTATTCACAGTGACATTACCTACAATGCAATAAACAATGGTCAATTTCAATACCGTCCTGCACACTTCGCTGTTAAATACAAAGCCAATACTGTTGGTTGTTCAATCTAAAATATACTTAATGATTAATTAAATTTTATAGCCTTGTAAAAGGTGTTACAAATTAAAATTGAGCTGGGCAAGCAAATTACGGTTCACAAGGGAACGCAGAATCAATTATCTGAAATATATAGACTGTCAAATTATAATCGGTCTTCCTTTTGTTATATCGAGTATTATTAATAATTAATATGTACATCAAAACAGGCATTTATTTTAATCGAATATCTTAAACAGTGTTATAATATATATCTATAAATAACAACTAGAACTGCAAGAAAATGTGATTAATTATTATGAACGTTGAAATAAAAAAGTCATTCTCACGAGCGAGATTCGAACTCATGATCATCGGTTAGGTACGTCGCTGATCTACCACTTGAGCAACCGGGACTTCGATCCACCCGGACACTAACTTCCCATTTCAAACCCACCTTAATTTTTCTCTTCTTTTCGCCATTTTTCAAATGTCGTATAATCAGGATTCGATTTTCAGCGTCAACAGAAATGGTCACGGAGAGCGGTAGTGAAGAATACTTCGTTTTACGTTATTATATTTTCGTGGTTCAATAGGCGAAATACAGTCTTTCTATTTTGAAAAACGGCAAAAAGAAGGGAAAATTAGGCTGAGATGGGAAGTTGGATCACGATAGCTCAAGTTACAAGCGGCGTACATAGCCTAAGGTTATGGGTTCGAATCCCGCTCGTGACACTGATTTTTTTTATTTCAACCATACCCAAATATTAATTAGTTGAAAGAAGTTATTTCATCAATTGAACCACCAAAATATAATTGATTATTATTTACATATATTCACAGTTCAAAATACAAAGAAACACAAAGACGCAGAAATACACAGAAGTTAAGATAAAGCAATAAAAAGAACTAGCATACATCCGCTCAAATCTTCCGTGCCTGTCAAAAATGTAATCAAACAGTAAAACCTTTATTATTCAAAAACAAAGCGAAAGAATATGCTACTAAAGAACCTTAAAAATGCTGGCAAAGTACATTAAATATGAAATATAAAGAACAAACTAACTAATGACGATCTACGAAGGTTTGTGACAATAAAAGGTAATAGTAAAATGTGATAAAAAATATACATAGTAACACATTGAGTGTCGTAATTAAGATAATTGTAGTGAATTTTTAAAAAACTATATTTTTTCTTCGTACAAAAATAATAGTGGTCTGGCATAATTCTGCACTTCTATCACAGTCTATCGCAGCAAATATAACAAAAATAGCGGAAGTTATTGCCCTTTCTTGCCCAATTTATATGCTTGAAATCGCAGCATCTTACTAGGGTTTAACTGGGTCTAGAGCTGTCTGGAATTTATAATAAAAAAAATAACACAAAATTTAAGCACATTTAGTGTGTACATTTGTGCAGTTTAGATTTTAACGCAATGGCATAATATTTTAGTGTTCCTCAATTGAAATGTATACTGACCATATGTACTGTATTATATAATATAAAAACATCTTACTAAAATAATATCTTTTTTAGTATATCTAAGCTTTAGGAATGTTTAAATGTTGTACGATTTAATTTAAAAAATCATCTTCGCCCCTAAGCAGGTTGAAATACTTTGAACTGAAAATGAGATGTTTAATGTCCTGAAGACGTAGAAATATTCATCTTGTTGAGTAGTACGTCAATATTTCCGTACCTTTTGGCTCAGGTTCGCGGCTCGGCAAGACCCCACTCCAAACGACCCAGCCGCATTCACTAACGTTGAGGCGGCCGTCAAGTATAGCCACCGGTTGTTAATCTCTCAATCAAGTAAGTCCGTTAATCATAGGAAACAATATTTGTAGATAGGACAGTCCCAAGATGGAAAACGACTCCTGAACGTCCGGGGTCCGTGACCCTTCGCTTCTATGTTTAACAGGCCGCGGGGCTCGGGGACCGAAATACTACCGGCGGATTTGGAGTATTCTGCGATTCCTGCAGTGAGTCGGCAACAATTAGAAAATCGGAAATCTTAAAATATTTTGGTGT
Source organism: Cimex hemipterus (assembly GCA_039619505.1). Taxonomy (NCBI): domain Eukaryota; kingdom Metazoa; phylum Arthropoda; class Insecta; order Hemiptera; family Cimicidae; genus Cimex; species Cimex hemipterus. The sequence continues at coordinate 11,547,122 of CM077106.1, read as the reverse complement.
CGTAATAACTTCTTCCTTTATACTCCCATTCCTAATAAATTTTCTAACATTGTGAAATGTTTTCAAAAACTTTTTTTTAAATCAATATGAATATACAATTTTATCTTGATTTTCCGTTACTATACCAAACTAAACACGGTCTAGAAGATAAAAATTGAGGTTTTTGGTTCCACACGTATAACAAACGTAACTTTTAAACATTGCTAAGAATCTCATAAATAATTAATTTTTTTGATAAATAATAAATAACAGATAATTTACTGATAAGAATTCACAAAATTTATCCAATTTCCTGGCAGTTAGTAAAAAATATTTATTACAAAAATTCACAAATCTTGATGTTTAAATATTTTTAATATTTGTCTTTTATTATATTACCTTATTTATCGTAACAGAAAATAAAAATATTTTCATAAAAAAAATTAATAAATTGGTATTCTATCAATTAATTATTGTTTTTATGTAAGTTCTTGGTTGAGGTGAAAAAGGTAGTGTCACGAACGGGATTCGATCCCACGACCTTCGGCTGATTATGCCGCTTGAGGTATCGTTTCATCTCAACCAGCCTTATATAAAAAGAATCTTTAATTGAAAGAAGTAATAAAATTTACCAATTTGATTGATATTTAATTTGCATTCTACGAAAAACTACAGTCAATTTTAAAATTTTGATGTTCTATTGTTATTATTAAAAAATCTGCTTTAAATTAAATACAATTTGAGATTTCCTTACCAGTTTATTCTTTACCTTAAAACGGTGGGCTGAAATGAACATGTCTTTTATCTTCATGTAAATTTCAAAATAATAAAGAATAGTTTTTTGCCAGTATTTATAAGAAATATCTTGAAAGTAATTAATATTGTGAAATGTTGTCTGTTTTTTTACATACCCTGCAGATCGTGAAATACAGAGAAAAACAAAAAAGAACCGTGACGAAATATTAAGAAATGAAAAGATAAGAAACAGTTGATTGTTATCACATTTATACAACTTTTTAATTCTGGTTCGATACACTTTATTTTTCAACAATAAATAATTTTCAATTTTGGTCAACTGAGATTGATTATAGTTATCCAGTATTGTTTTCTTCTTTATTTCATATGTTTTTAGACATCTGCAAAGAAAAATAAAGCAATCTATTTACGAGTTAACCAAGAACCAGTTTTAATCATTTCAATTTTCTAAGAATATATATTTACTTATAAATTTGTCAAACATCTTGTGATTTCATAACTATCACAATGAAAGATTGGCCTATAATACGTTCTTTTCTAATATATTAAAATAATAGAACAATGTTAAAGTAATATATATGCCTTATTAAAAGAAGGAACTTTTTTAAAGTTTTTTTTTTTTATTATTAAAATTCTCAGATCATGGACAGTATGAAGAAGTGTAAATGCATTTAACTTTAAGATATGATTTATACTATTCTGTGCGTTACAAATATTAAAATAAAAAGAAAGAAATTCTATAATAATTTTATATATCCAATAGGCCAGTGGATCGTATAGAGTGAAAACAAATACAAAATATTCTTTACAAAAAATTTATGGAGTTAGAAATGTTTTTCAGATTGCACAATATTTAATAAATTTGTAATCTATTTGATATAGCTTCTCGACGAGAGGAGGACTGAAAATTCTCGATAGGGGGATAACGTTTCTTGGATTATCTCCAACCCCGAGAGATCGCGTGACTTAATAAAAAATGCTTAAACCTCAAAGAAGAAAATAAAAAAACAGCTATTTCGTATAAGCGATTGTTCCGTTATTGTATTTCGAAATCGTAAAATTTCAATATAAAAGGAAAGAAAAGATTGTCGTCTGAGTACAGTGACGGTTTAATTATTCAAGGGTTTGAGCCAGATCTGCCGGGGTGGTAAATCTTGCAGAAGTATCGAACGAGCCTGCTCTGGGCCTTAATGAAAAAATTTATTGCTCCAGTATTTTAATAACTGTTGGCTTCGGCTATTTACAATAATATTAGTTTTATTGCTGTTTAAAATTTATTTTATTTTATTACAATTATAAATATATAATTTAAGGAAAATTACTTGGTCGCAATGTATCAAACAAATATATTTACAAAAGCTTTATTACTATTGCTTGGGAAAATATGTTTTGCCAAATTTTTTTTTTTTTATTATTAAGACAAATTTAAATGAAGACATTTTTCATTGTATTTCTTCAGCGCAGAGATTCAGCATTTTCATATATTTCAACGGTTTGAATTTACGGTTGCACGTTATTCTAATAAAATAACGTTGTAAACATTTTGATGCAGTTACGGCATTTTTAACATAAAACCCATTTATTTTATTCTTTGTCCATTTTGTTCATTATAAATTCAACAATATAATAAATATTAATTTTCTGGCAAAATTACAAGCTGAAAGTAAGTAATGATTTACAATCTGTTGATTCTATAACACGGAAAATTGTGACAAAACGAGTACAATTGGTGTGAATGAATAAAATCTATCACACATTCTCTCAGTTTCTCTCTCTCTCTCTCACGCACACACACACACACACACACACACACACACACGCACACACACACACACATAGACAGACATTTTTTATTTTGCATTTTAATTATTCAGATGTCATGAGATGCGGTCTGGTGTGGTGTAGGTATCAGAAAAACATTTTCTTCATCGTGCCAACGTTTCGATCTTTTATTGAGATCATCTTCAGGGCCTGGGATTGACAAATATAGTTTACATTTAGAAAATACATATAGAATTTGGAAAAGTGAATTTATACAATGAATTGCATTGTATAAATTCACTTTTCCAAATTCTATATGTATTTTCTAAATCCCAGGTCCTGAAGATGATCTCAATAAAAGATCGTTGGCACGATAAAGAAAATGTTTTTCTGATACCTACATCACACCAGACCGCATCTCACGATATCTGAATAATTATCCATTAACATAATTGCATTTTTTTGAAAACGTTTGGTTGGTCACTGTTCATAACTTCAAATTCCTGCATTTTTGCCAGTTCACTCACAAGTTACCCATTCATTTATTGTCCAACGATATATTCACGTTTTTGGATTGTGCTTCTGAAAGTCCAAAAATTTTGCATTTCAATGAAAAACTAAACAGCTGCCAATGAATCGAAAAAGCTTGAAGGTTGAGAATAATTTTTTTTACAACTTTTAATCAAACCAATAAATTGATTGAATCGAATAAATAACTGACTGAGCGTATGAAATTTTCCAAAATGTGTACCTGAGACAACTGCGTGAATACGGCAATATCTGCGAAATTATTTCCAACCGTCCCTTCCCCCTCATCAACACCAATTTTCGAACAGGCGCAGACCAAAAAGTTGGGCCTACCGTTGGAAGACAATTGAATGGAGCACTTTTGAAGTAATTTACAAACACTTCAAGTGTTTGTATTTATTAACAGTTATCGAGCAAACATTTTCAAAAAATTCCAAATTTCTATATTTTTGTTTTTTATGAAATTTTTATTTTGCAATTCTTACAGAAAATTTAACGACTTTCAAGTGACATAAACCTAAGTTTTGTACTGTCAGCAATTTGGATGTTATAAACGATTAAGTGGACCAAAGTTGAAAAATAAGAAAAACCATACGCTGAAATTATTTTTTGATCTTTGAGATTCAGACAGGGGTTTAGTTTTTGCATATAGTGAGTAAACATACATTCGGAAAATTTCGAGATTTATTCGCAGTCCCCCTGAATTGTTTCGGAATTTGTCTTTTTTCTGTATTAATAGTATTGCAAACTTTGCCCTATCCGTTAGATTGTGTTTTTAGATAGCATTGCTTGTTCGATTTGTTTTTGTAGTTACTCTTAAAGAGTTTTTTGTGCTAGGGTTTTAATAAGTAGTTTTATATCCCTGGCATCGTAACAATAACACCCACACTGAACGGAAGCTTTTGCTGGCTTACAAAATGATAGTGATAATGATCACTGCAGTACCGTACAAAACAGAAGGTTTAACACGAAATCTTTTGCTATTTGGTGCCTTTCGTCTATCGTAAAGAGATGTGCAAGCATATTGACGCCTGGCTTCATTTAACTCTGGGTTAGTTGCAGAGATATCCACAGATAGCAGTTTAATGGTAAAAGTCGTCCGGAATCTCACACGCCTCCTGTATGTATTTTCGCATTGGCCGCCTGCCGGGGCCGGTAGACGCACGGCCAACTCGGAATATTTCCTCGATGAAGATAACCTTGGCTCATCTAAAATAAGACTATTAAAGCAGTTTTTATATGAAAATTGAAAAATTATCGGTTTTTTTAAGTGCCGACCTTTCGCTATCAAGCTGGATCGGAATTAGCTTTCATCTAACCCATGGCAATTTTTGCGAAGGACAGATTAAAAGGAGATTATTTAATTTTTGAACAAAAGACCTGAAAAGAAATAAAAAATTGTAAATTTCATTAGTTTATAACTAGGCATTTATCATGATAATGATCGATTTAGAAAGATGCTTTCAAAATTTTCTTGTTTGGTAGAAAAAATATATAAACAATTTGTGTTTGACACACTGAAAAAATCAGCGAAAAGAACTTCGACTGCGAAAGCACATATTCTAATTGCACTATTTACTTTTTAATTTTTATTGAACAAAACAAAAAATTACAACTACAGACATTAAGATGCTACAATTTTGAAAGAAAACTAAAATTTCTGATATGTATGATAAACTGCCGAAATTTACAGCAAAATTTCAAAAACCACTTTGGCAAATGACATGCTTGCAGTCGACACTGTTAACTACTTCAAAGGACATCGGATAAAATACAAATCTGGTAAAGAAAATTTAAGGTGCTTTAAACGTCAAAGGTTTAGGCCATAGTTAATTATAATAATAAGTTTATTGTCGGTTATCGGCCAGGGCTTGGATCATAATAAAGGCGGTTCCACATTACAATGCTTTTGAATTAATAAGTAACTGCAAAATAAGCTCCATCTTTGTCTAAACTCTCTGACTTTTAATGAATGCACGCCATCACAATAAATTGCTCTACTCTGAATAAACTGAAAACGTTTGATTCTCCGGCGGGAAAACCCGAGACTCCCCATTGTTCTCGATAAGTATTGTTTCTCAGTAATGACAGTAAATAAAAGGCCGAGTAGAACAATTTTTCATTTTTACAAAAAAGAATAAACAAGACGAAGAAGTTACGAGTTACTCTGTATACGAGAGGGGGGGGGGACATTTTAAATATCGACCATTCTTTTGATGAAGGCAGGAATGGGTCGATCTTATTCATAGTGAAAAAAAAACACGAAGTGTGCCGCTTTTTTGCCAACCCTTTCTGTAATTTATCCTAGTAGCCCCTTTTCCATGTTTAACGCTTGGCCAATTAGCAAAACACGCCGAGACATTTCTTTTTTTTTTTTTTGGAGGGGGCTTTGATAAAAAGTTTAATAGCTGGTAAATAGGCCGTTTTGATTGTATAGCACAAGGTAAAGTGGTTTTAACAGGAATTATATTGACTTCTTATGTTCCGTTTTGAATGACAAAAGCTCTTGGTATTTTCTTTCAACCGTGAAAAAATTAATGTATCAATCCTTTACATTAATCTCCATGTTGGGATTTTCCATTTTCTATTGTGTGAACCGGCTAGCTGGGATATTTCCTAAGCATATAACGTGTTTGAAGAACAATATTAGTAGAAACTGTTTGACCTGAATAATACTAACAATGCAAAATTAAAATAAAGGCAGGAAACGAAAAAACGTAGGGCGGCGTGGACTGTATACAAAAAGGAATCACTCGCTAAAGGTCGTAGCGAGGTTGTGATTCGGATGAAACGTCGTCGAATGACGCATAGCTCAGAAAGTAAAAAAAATTGAAATTTTACAAACTTTGAATAAAAAATCGAAAGAGGAAAGTGACAAGTGTTCACGCAAGAGGTTTTAAAATATGACAGGGAGGTGAGACGAAAAGTGTCTTTTTTCTTTCACAGTAGATCCTTACAGAGAAATCGAAAAGTGAAACGTCGATGAAAGAACACAAAGGGTAAAAGTGCAAAGGCTATTTTGCTCTGGCCAAAAAGAAGTAGTTAATATTAATCGGTTGTTGTTGACCGATAAGACAAAGTTGAGTCAACACGTATCAACACGTAAAATTCCAACCGTAAGTTACAGCACTGTAAACAGAAGTTCATATTTGCTAACATTTTGATTTAATAATCGTAATCTGTAACACTCTCAACACGACACGCAAGAATGGCACAATTACCCGAAAGACTTTGAGCCCTGAAAATGATCTCAATAAAGATCGAAACGCAGCACGATAAAGAAAATGTTTTTCTGATACCTACATCACACCAGACCTCATCTCACGATTTCTAAATAATTATCGATTAATGTCACTAATCACCACACATTTGTAAATGTGGATCTCGTCCACTCTACTACGTAATACTCTTAAATTTATTTAGGTTGAAGCTTTGATTCCAAAAATAGCAGTTGTAAGCCGTTTAAATCATTCAAAATGGTTTTACGCTAGACAAAGGAGCGGACTGTTTTTCTTTCCCTCCAATTAAAAAATTATTGCTTACTCTAATATAGAAAAGAAATATCCAAAGATAAAAATACTACTGCCAGCCTATCAAGAAGGTATTGTATGTAAAAACTTTCCATGCTGAGAACACGTGCTTTCGAGATGAACTTTCGTGATAAAGTTACGGTCTGATGGTCTAAGGTACTGAAGTACTCTAGAGTGCTAAGTTTCTATTTCAGACCAGGGCTTCAAATTCCATCTCGGAAAATTATGTATCGGGGATATCAGCCTAAGTTAAACGTGATTTGTTATAAGCAGAAACCAAGTTCATGTTCATGCCTGAATAAATTTAATTTATATTCTAACAAAAAAAGAACTTTTGTAGAAAAAATGTAAGATGAGAAAAGTCAATATTTAAAAAAACGTGCGTGGTAATTAGTGACCTTTAATCGATCGATATTTATTTAGAAATCGTGAGATGTGGTCTGGTGTGATGTAGGTTTCAGAAAAACATTTTCTTTGTTGCCAATGTTTCGAACTTTATTGAGATCATCTTCAGAGCCTGGGATTTACAAACATTCTTTACATATAACAATTACATTTTGGATGTGGAAAAGTGAATTTATACAATTCAAAAAAATATTTTTTTAAATATTCAATCAAAGTATTTCTACTCGCTCAAGTGTTTCTCTTCTGTGTTGTTCCATTCTTGCGTTCCGAGCCAATGCCTCATACAAAACTGTCTTTTCCATACCGACATCCTTCCCCACCCCTTCAAAATCCAACTCATAATATACAAAATAGCAAAATCTCACTGGCACTCTCGACACGACACGGATCTCGAACATTTCACGATTTCTAAATAAATATTTAGAAGACCCTACTTCAAAATTTTATGTTTAGAGTTTAATGTTTTCATTACGTTTTTAGTTTCTTTATTTATGATTTTAAAAATGCCCAAGTTCGGCAATTCTTTGGGGCTTCGTTTCATGTTTATCACGGGTAAAGTACAGTGAAACAGAAACAGCTTCTGTAAGCTTATAACCCAGACATTAGACAATCTGAATAAAACAGATTTGACTAAATTATGTCATAGTAACTGTTTGTTATCACTTTTTACCGTATTAAATTATATATAGCAAAACCTAATAAGTGACTATCGTGAGATGCGGTCTGGTGTGCCTGGCACGATAAATAAAATGTTTTTCTGAAACCTACATCACACCAGACCGCATCTCACGATATCTGAATAATTATCGATTAACGGTCACTAATCATGAAATTCAACCTTCGATATTTACAGACAAATAACCATTCAATCTAATACATTTATAATATTAATTATCCAAAGAAGGAAAATGTATAAAATACGGTATTTATTTATTTGGTAACCATCGTCGAAAAGAACCATAACACGGAGCTAGTAATTAGAGAAAATTATGTCCAAATGGTTACTTGCATCATATCTGGTATCATATAGTAACTTAAACAGTTGAAAAGTTTACGTACGCATTAAATCCATTATGTTTGATTACAGGAGATGAACAAAAGTACTTAATTATTCGGTTGATAATTTTTTCAGAGTGTTTTTGTCAGAAATAATTTGTAATTTGTCACAATTATAAATGAAGTGCTTTAATAAAGAATGAAAAGGGAAAAAGATATTAGGTACAATGCATAACCCTTAACTCCTGTTAAATGGAAACGGGATAATGCGATTTTTTTTAATACAATTTCTTTAGTGAGTCATTCCGCTAAATGGACAACATTTCTTGTATTTCGATATACTTGGTGATGCGAAATATTTTTCGTAACAGGGAAAAAAAGAAAATTCTATAAATCGAAATGCACCCTCTTATTCTCATTATAATCACTATTTTTCGTGGTCTACTTGACCCGATAATAACATTAAATTAATTAAAATTTTCAGCTGAGATAAAAAGTCAGTGTCACGAGCGGGATTCGAACCCACGACATTCGGCTTGACACGCCGATGCTCTACCACCTGAGTTATCGTGACCTCGATCCCTTCAGGTACTAACTTCCCATCTCAGCCGCACCTTTTTTTCGATTTTCTCTCCTTTTTCCATATTTCAAATGACCTGTAATCGGATTTCATTTGTCATTGATTTTCATTCGCCGAGATTCAAATTGTTAAAGTAAGGAACAGGTTATCGTAAAAAAGGGATGCCCAAAGTACCCTCTCATAATACATACTTAAGGTAGTAAATACGCTCACTCTCATATCACAACAAGTACATTAAAATATTAATAATATATATACAATAAAATACGGAAAAACTGAAGTGGCTCAGATAACCGCTGTCGATGTCAAGCACAAATCTTACGCGCTCACTATATGGAACCACCGACACTCATAAATCAAGTGATATCTTGCGACTTCATATTGTTCATATAGACGAGTTTTGGCGCGAAAAAAGTGCTGTGTGTCAACTTCGCATGGCATATCCTTAATCGGGTAAGAATGGCCATTCTTCCACGAATCGCATCTTCCGAGGGCGACTCACAGATTAAATTAAAACGAGAACAATATATTCATTAAAAATATATATTTGTTTACTATATGTGCCAAGAGTTTAGCCTTAATTTAAAAATGTAACATTCTTGATGAAATTGTGCAATGAAAGTGTGGCAGAGTTAGTCCAAAGCAGTTCGGATATCATTTCAACTAGAAATAAATCAAAAAATCTTCAAACGCTGGTAAAAAAATATTTTTTCTCTTACATTACTGTTATCACTATAAATAATTTACGCTGTCACGGCTTGTGATATACCCATGGTGGTAGCGGGACCATTGTTAACTGCAGGTTTTTGACTGTAGATTGTATCCGATGTGTACGTGATCCACGGGGAATATTGGAATAATGAATGAATACGTAAAGGTAGACCCGGGTGTAAATAAAAGTCGACAAATCGGCAAACCAAACTGGTCTGATGATGGTTGATTTTGAGGGAAAAACCGCTCGTCGTAATTGCTAGTGTGGAAACAAAATCAATATGTATAACTTGACTACACCACAAAAACCGTTCAGCAGAAGGGTGAAAAAAGACCAGAAATTGTGTTCCAGTTGTACTGGTAGAGATGAACATAATCCAGTTGAATTGAAATATTCAAATGTCAAAAAAAATGTGTCATTGGCGTGCGGTAAAAATTGCCATTTTGTCTCAAGAAAATGTAAACCTTAATTTATTAACATACAGCTTGAAATTTTGATGATTTCTAACAGTTTTTGTCCAAGCAAGCTAAGTCCAAAAGCCAAATAAAAACAAGAACGAACTGTTCGACCACATTCCATAATACCAAATATTTCAAAAATTATTTCTAACTTTCACTGCTTTGACCTTGGCAGCAGACTGACGTTGAATCCCCACACAAGGCTTAAAAGACAACAACTCAACAGAATACTCGGACAATTATGCAGACTACTAGGACCAAAATGCGGGATGACCATCAGCCCTAAACTGCCCTTATACAAGACTTTACTTTGAACATTTTGGACGTACGGTCTGGAACTGTGGCGTTCTGCCACGCCATCCAATAACCAGCGTATCTAGTCCTTTCAATCAAAAGCCCTCAGGCAAATCTTTAACGCTACTTTTTACGCCTCTAATCTCAATATCCAAAAAGATTTCGACGTTCATTCTGTCCACGAACCGATCCATTCCCGATTCCAAAGATTTCATACCAACCTATCGAACCATCCTAACCCACCAGGATATACCATCCATATATTCCCATCCCGAGAATCCAACACGCCGCCTTAAACGACGATGACCCGAGACCTCCTTGCCCCTTAATCCATTAAAACGAGTGCCAACAGCGTCTCATGGCATGCTTCCTCCTGGTGCAGCTCCTGGCATCACTGTAAGTGCTGTGACCGATCGGTGAACAATATACATTGTGATCACATTTACAACAAATATATATAAAAAAATAGTTTAGTTCAATTTAGTTATAAACTGCTTCAAAATTGCGCTTTTCTTTATTTTCTAAAGTCGTGTTGAAATAATAATTTTGCAAATTTATAAATTTAATTGTGAATATCTGTAAAATTTATATGTTTCAAAGCAGCCTTGCTTCACAATTCTTGACAAAATCTACCCTTAAAGATCTTTACAAAGAATCAATATTTAGAAGAAAAAAAAAACAATTACAAAGCAAGTTGATTTAATTGTAAATGCCGTTAAAATGTAACAAAATTTTATAAAAATTACAAATAAAACTATACCAAATCTAAGTTTTGATAGAAAACATTAACTATTTTTTATTGTAGCTTCCTAAGTTTGAATCATGTTAAAATTGTTGAAACAAGTATGAACCTAAACTGTCATTGGCTTTTAAAGAAAGCTCGTGTTTTGAAAAAAATGACTGGTAATAATATAATTATTGTTATCGTAAACAGTATTTTCCTATGTACATTTTCATTGCTTGTGATATAATATATAAATTTTTTACGAGGGCATTTCAAATACGAGTTTGTATGAACGCTCGGGGTGTGGGTGTTTTTGAAAAAAAAAAATTGTATCGCGGGTCCAAAAGGAGGGCGGCTGGATTTGAACAATGGATTTTTACCTTACAATGATGAAAGCCGGATGAAAACATAAAACTTTTAATGTACATATAATTACAATCAATTTCGGGAAAATTCCTTGTTTCGTCTTACTTCGCATAAAAATTATTACTATAGTAAAGATTTAAGAGGAAACATTATTGTTTTACAACCATTCATTATGTAACATTTTACTTATTCCATTATAGAATTTAAAACGTTAAACATATCTGCAGTAATTTATCAAGTTTATCAATCGATTTATAAAACGAAATAATTTTTGTGCCGACCACATGAATTTTTAAGCTGAAGTTTTATTTCACATTTTTATGTCAGTAGTGTAGACATAAAGGGTAGTGAGTATAATTTTGCAAAAATATTTATATAACGAAATTTTACAAGTTTAAAACTTAACAAATGAATTGCAATGTACGATTGAATCTTCCCCAACGGCGGAAAAAGTCTACCCTTTCGAAACACTTGGCTGTCGTGCGGGTTTAGCCTACATGAAACTTACATTTATGGGCATTTAATACCGTAATGCACAGTATGTACATAATATAATATTATTATACGAATATAATACAGTTGTAAAACGGTTTTTATGGATTTCATGTATGGTTTTTTTATGAAGTTAATTAAACCATCAGGGTTGTTTTTTGAAAAAAAAAAACATTTACAAGTATGTCCGGTTCTAATACAGAGCCTCTAGATTCGAACCCAGGACCTTCACCTTATATTGATGAGCGCCGTATCAAAGGCTGAATCGTTGGGGCCAGCAACATTTCTAAATAAATAAGTCAAAATTATAAAATTTCTATTGTGCATATAATTGCAATAAATTTTGAGATAATCTTATTATGAATTTATTTTATTTTTCTCTTTTTTCATTATGCCCCGCTTTTTCAATAAAATAAAAGACAAGTTAACAAAAAAAAGATTAACTTGCATGAATAATAAAGGAACAATAAAGGAACAAACCCAAGAAGGTTTCATTAGTTTGACCAATTGATTTTTTCCAGCCGCCAGCATAATCCTGATCAAGGTCAATTTAGTTCAATCAGAATGACTTTTGGTGATGTTTCATAATTTTATCAGAATAAGTTAAAGGGCATAAATATTTACTAATTATTAACCAATTATTCAGAACAGGGAGGGTGATCGAAATTGAATTTTTTAGTTCAATTTAAATGCACAAAACCAAAATTTCATCAGGCTTAGTTTCTCCAATCTACCAGATATTATAAAAGTGTAAAGAAGAAAGAAAAAAAATAAGAAAAAATTATGCATTAGTATTTTGATATTTAATGTAGGATTAGTTTAAAGACTAAAGAAAAAAAGTAAAAATTGATGAGATCATAATTGAAAAAATTGGAATTGCTTCACATCTCATCAACCATCAAGCTGAAACATTATCCATGCTCAAGGCGCTAAAATGGCTGAAAAAACGCAAGAATGCAATTCCGCCGACCCGGAAACCTATTATAACCTATGATAATCTATTATATACCTTGCTTGATATGGGGTAGTAGGAAACAGTGCATTGCCAAATCTTATAGTCATCACGCATTATATGAAATCTAACGTGAACTATTGGCTTTTCTGCCCATGGTACAACAAAAATGTTGTTTTTATTATTAAGCGAAATAAAAGTTTAAGTTTTCCATTGATAGTTATGTACAAGCTGAATATTTACATTGTTTTCGTGAGTTATTGCAATTTTTTAAAATGATAATTCGGAGATCGTGAGATGCTGTGTGGTGTGACGTAGTCGTTAGAAAAACATTTTCTTTAGTGTCAACGTTTCGATCTTTATTGAGATCATGTTCAGGGCCTGAGATTTATACACAATCATTGTTTGACTTTTACAAATACATGTGGAATGTTGAAAAAGTTATGAATTGATACAATGCTAGATTTAAAAAAAAAAAAGAATGAATTTATACAATGCAAGAAAAGTTTAGATTATAAAAAAGAATGAATGTATACAATGTCAGAAAATTTTAGATTAAAAAAGAATGAAGTTATACAACGCAAGAAAAGTTTAGATTATAAAAAAGAATGAATTTATACAATGCAAGAAAAGTTTAGATTATAAAAAAGAATGAATTTATACAATGCTAGAAAATTTTATATTTAAAAAAAATGAATTTATAGAATGCTAGAAAATTTTATAATTAAAAAAAGAATGAATGTATACAATGTCAGAAAACTTTAGATTAAAAAAGAATGAATTTATACAATGCTAAAAAAATTTAGATAAACTTGTATAAATTCATTCTTTATTCTTCTTTCTATAAGGATTTAGATTAAATAATATACAAAGCTAGAAAAAAATTTAGTTTGAAAAAAGAAAGGATGAATTCGTACAATGCTAGAAAATTTTAGATTAAAATAAAGGATTTATAAAATATCAGAAAATTGTAGATTAAAAAAACAAATTTATAAAATCTCAGAAAATTTTACATTAAACAAGAACGAATGAATCCATACAATGCTAGAAAATTTTAAATTAAAAAAAAATTTCTTTATGATTTATAGTTTCAGGGCCTGTTTTGCTTGAATTTTACAAATACATATAGAATGTGGAAAAATACGAATTTATACAATGCGACAAAATGTGAGATTAAAAAGTTTTTAAAAAGTTGCTCTAATTTTTATAGATTAAAAAAAACGAATTTCTACAATGCTAGAAAATTTTAAACAAATTTTTTTAGCATTGTTTAGATGCATTTTCATCCTACGTGTATTTATAAACTTCAAGCGATGTTTTTTATAAATCCCAGGCTCTGAAAGATATTCTCAATAAATATCGAAATGTTAGCACGATAAAAAAAAATATTTAAAATTTTCTAGCATTGTATCGAATCATTCCTTCTTTAATTTATAATTTTCTAGCATTATAAATTTATTTTTTATCTAAACTTTTCTAGCATTGTATATTTTTTTAATCTCACATTTTTTAGCATTGTACAAATTCATTTTTTTCTACATTCTAGATGTATTTGTAAAATTCAAACAATGTTTGTTACCAAATACCAGGCCCTGAAACGTTGGCACGATAAAGAAATTTTTTTCTAAAACCTGTCACAACAGACCGCATCTTACGATCTTCAAATCATCATCACGTACGGTCACTAAACGCCACCCATTTTTTAAAAATTTTTAGCATACAAGTTAATATACATTTTTATTATATTGGGGAATAATTTAAAAATATTTATGTAATTTAAAGAAACTCAAAACGTTTGTTTATGTTGTTTTTTATTAACTCTGACTTACGCCTTCAGTTTTCATCACTCATAAAATTTTGACGACGACCAACTAGAAAAGAAAAGGCAAATCCTTCGATTCGATAAATGGCCTCGAGAAATTTTCCAGTGATCGAAGTCGATCCGTAATACGTTAAGTTGGGAAAGTGCTTTCGGCCTAATGTGTCTAGTTTTACCACCAGTTGTATTAATGGTTAAGCTGCGAAGTTGGATGTAAAGCGGTGACACAAAGGGAGCTTTGGAAACTGAGTTGATCTTTATGTTTCAGGATAAGGAGGAAGGAGACGCGGTAAACGCCTGCCCCGGAGGGGGTCGGGCAGGATCGCACAACTAATCGTAAGTCCAATTTATTAATATTTAAACAGATAAGCAAATAAAATCTAACTGGACCAAAAGATAAATTTGAATTAAGTACAGCTGGACATTTTTTATACACTTTTGATTAAATGGCAGATTTCTAAATATTTAGTTTATTCATTATAATTAATATACATTTCGTTTCCTTGCTTTATTCTTCTTATTGATACATGTAATAAAAACAATATAATAAAGCGTTATTTAAATAAAAATAGATAATAACAAAAACTTTTTATCATTAACATATAACACGTAAAAATTCAATTAATTAAACAGTGGAAAAGTTCATTTAAAAAGTAATTTTAAAATATTGCACTAATAGTCATAATTTTTTAAATTTGAAACAGAGGCGATTTTTTAAAAATTATTTGCTTTACATGAATTTTATTCATTTATTTTTAATTGTTATTTTTATGGTGGTTAACATGAGCAAATGTTCAATCCTGGGGTTTCAATGCTTTCTCGTTGAAAAAAATTCGATCCCGGGACCATTGCCTTAACGAGTCGTCACCCCAACATTGTTTCTGCCACGAGTACATTATTATTTATCGTTTATAACAGATTAAATAACCCTTTGACTTTGCAATATGTATATATCTATAATATAAGATGCAGAGGGGGCGTCGGCGGCCGCAATGTTTACTCTTTGACACGGCGCTCATCACTGTAAGGTTAAGGTCCCGGGTTCAAATCCAGCGGCCCTGCATTCGAAAACGACATATTTACAAATGGTCTTTTTTTCAAAAACACCGGCACCCTGATGGTATATATTATCTCTGCTGTTGGGAACCCTCGTAAAAAAAATAATAATATATAATTAGATTCGCTAAAATGGTTGTTGCTCCAACTCAAAAAAAGCGACGATAGTGAAAATATTATGATAGGTTACTATTATTTTTACTTATAACATACGTATCAACAAAAACATTAACCATTAATTATTCAGAAATCTTAAGATGTGGTCTGGTGTGATATAGGTTTCAGAAAAACATTTTCTCTATCGTGCCAACGTTTGGATCTTTATTGAGATCATCTTCAGGGCTCAACGTTTTTGTCTTCTGTGTAATTGTGCCATTATTGCGGTTTGTGTTGAGAGACTGCTCGGACTCTTAAGCTTGATCGCTGAAGATGATCTCAATAAAGATCGAAACGTTGGCACGTTAAAGAAAATGTTGTTCTGAAACCTACATCACACCAGACCGCATCTCACGATATTTGATTAATTACCAATTAACGGTCACTAATAACAACACATTTTTACTGTGTATTAATGTATTTTCTGCGTAAATATACAAAAAAATTAATTTTATGGTTTGCGAAGGTGTTTTCTAAAAAATACTTACGATCAAACTGCAAAGGTATGTTTTTAAAGGTCTAAAAATTAAAATATTGATCGTATCTAACTGGAAACGCTTTCCCTCTAAAATTGTTTATTCCAGCATAAAATGGTGTGAAATTTGTACATGGCAAACTTATAACTATGAAGTTTACATACAATTTCAAACAAAGTAGATTTACGTTCAGTCATCTTTCAATTCGTCTGGTTTTAACTTCAATAATAACGTAGATAAAAGATTAAATAAATGGCTCGTATTTTTTTTAAATTAAAAACCTACATTTCATCTATATCATTTCATAATTTAGGAGTTCGCATTGATCAATTTGTCTATAGACTGTATCGCTTGAAATAGTCGGTATTTGCTAGTGCAATTTTGATTGATTAGTTTACTAATAAGTAATGTCGAAGGGAAATTAATTTGCTAGCGTGTTCCAATCAAAATATTGTCATGTCAAGCCTGTTGATCTGTTACCGTTTCCACTTTAGTCGTCTGAGTGATCATTGCAGATCAACCTCTGTGATGGGACAGGTTATGCGAACAGTGCTATCTCGGTTTGAATGTGTAACAGTTAGAACTTTCAAATATGCATAATAAACGGAAAAATCTAAAAAAAAAACTGTTTGATAAACAAAACAATATTGCTTCAAGAAAATTACAATAAGGCCAGATTTTTTCGTTTTTAAAAACAAATGGATATTTTGTTTTCACCTAATCATTTAGCATCACATCGTTTTGTTATTGTCAATCGAGCGTTTTTGAGATAAAAAAGAATGAATTGTAGGCAAGAAAAACAAAAACAGAGAATAACATAACACTCGAACTGCATCAATGAAATATTACATACAATACCATAAAAATTCATGTGTGTGGACGTGTGTAAATATTCATATATCTTTTTTTCTGCTGTAAATATTTTCCCTTATTTTTTGTTAAACTGAAAACGCGTGTAATAGAATGATGGCCTACTAAATAAACAAATCGGTAATGGTACAGAAAAGGCCATATATAGTTTAAATAGGGAATTACTCGGTTGACGTTTATAACTTCCTGCGAGAGATTTCCATTAGATTCGTTTACCGTCTAGCTTCCGAAGTACTTAATAAATTTAATTTAGCGAGCCTAATGTGTGCTCAATTTATGTTAGACGGGACTTAAGATCGGCTGGTACCGGCTTTAAGAGGGGAATTACACCCAGGAGGAAAGGCGATCTCTCCAAACTGCTGATATCGACTCTTTTAATGCTGGTAGATAAAAAGGTCTAATCCCCCAGTGGGGGTTTGAAAGGGTAGTATTTTTCTTCTGGAATACCTATCGGAACAAAAGCCGCCTACTTTTTTAGTCAAAAACAAGGACGTTTAAAATATAAATTGAATTTTTTTACGTAAACGCATGACTAGACCGTAAAACTTATTTCTTTAATAGAGTTTTATTTATTGAATATAATTAAGTAATAAACGGAAAAGTCGGAGTGGAAAAACTACCTAATGTACCCCCAAGAATAATTTCATATTAATCAAACATACAAAGCTGCTAAAAAAATAGAGCCTGTAACAAAAATATTTTTGATGTATACAAAGCATAACAATTTTCTTTGAAGAATGTAAAAATTGTTATTTTTAAATTCACTAGTTTCTTATTTGGACAACTGTTTTCATAATCATACACATTCCACAAAATTTTAACTTTATTTTTCTTGATTTAATTAGGTAAGTAAAAAATTAATATCGTATAAAATAAGAATTTTCCTTATAAAAAATTTATTTATTTTTAACGGTTTTAAAGATTTTTTTACAATCGAATGTATTGCAAAATAAATTTCTTTTCGGCAATTTGTCGACATAAGATTACGAGTCAAGAAGACAGACGATTTCCCTTATCTAAATATAAGAAAATAATGGCCGAAAACCCGCTTTCCCGGGGCAAATCAATTTATTATTTCTCTTTCGAATTTTGATGAAGGGGTTGTGTTTTATTCAGATCACGTCGTCTCATTGTTAAGGGCTAATTCTACCCTCACATTGTAACCGGGCCAATTGGGGTAACATCCTATGAGCGAACAACAATCGCCACCGCTACGGTCAAAATTTGCATATAATTTTCTCGAACAATGGCAAACACCATCGGAACAAACACCAAATAAAACAAATTTCTGGAACAGTTAAACCGATCTTAATCTAAGAGAAATAATGCCTAGCGGATCCTAGCGTCAAACTTAATTATCTAAAAAGGTGTATATTCAGTTTAATATGTTTTAATTAAACACTAATGTTACGGTAAAAAATAAAACCTACCGAAAACATTCAGTCAATAGAAACTTCACATTTTTTTAATAGACTTTTTATAATGGTTGGGGGAATGAATATGATCAGATTTCTTTGCTTGTTTTGGGTATTATATGTTAATCCACTGGAATCGAAGTTAAGTAATCGCTTGAGGAAGAAGACTTTTTCAAAAAAGAAAGAGAGAAGAAACATTATTATCAAAAACTGAACAATGTTAAATTGTAAACCGACAGAGTAACGGGCGGAAAGCTATCGTAAGAGTAAGGCATAGATATTTTGAGATTAGGGGTTTTATACTGGTTTTAAGAGGTGCTCCTTGAGATGATGAATGGCCATTGGTCAATGGTCTGGACCCGCCAGACATTGTTGACATGTTGGTCCGAGGGGCGTTTGGTTATTCCATAACTTCGATGTCATTTATTAGCGCGAAAGGAATTTTAAACCCCTCCGAAGAATATCGAGCACGATGGGAGAATGAATGTGACCAGACTTTTATATTTGTATTGGGGGTTCTGGTTATGTTAATTTATTAAAATAAATGTAATTTATGGGTGTGATAAGGGGATTGCTGATAACCCCTCTCCGAGGAATATCGAGTACTCTGAGAAAGTGATTGTGACCAGACTTCTACGTTTTGTGTGTATTCTGTACTGAAGTACAAACTGATGTAGTCTTTTTAATAATTGTACATACTTGATAGGTACTTTAACTTTAAAAGCAGGGAGTCAGTACTAGATCGAGACGCTCAAGTGGCTGCAGTTTAAACCGAAATATAAATGACTAGAAAAGAAAGAATATAAGGCCTGCGGTCACCTCAGCTGTTCGTAGGTCCATAAACCTACTAATTTGGTGTCTCAGATGCGTTTTGGTACTTTGGCATATACAAAAATTTCCATGGTACTCATTATGACATCTGCTACTAACTTAAGATTTTCTACTTTTTTCCTTGGCCTCCCCTTTTTCCAGACCCTCTTATTTTTGTGGGGCGTCGTAATTTTTGGAGGAGTTTTTGGGGATAAAGTTGCTTGACGTTCTCCATTAATCGGAGAAACAGAGGAGAGTTGAGTGGTGAACGGGAAGGGGGTGGTGGGGAGGGGACAGAAACATTTGTAGGAGGTTCCATAAGGGAACATTCCGCCATGGTCTCTACCATTTTTGGTTTGGACTCTTTTTGGCAAGATGACGGATTTTGTATCAGTGAGTTGTTCCCTGACTCCGTCTGGCAACCTATTTCTTTCGTGCCCGTTTTTACTTTTTTCGGCAAAGGTATCCCTTTGTGGATGAGGCCAGAGCCTATTAGGGACTTTGATTGATTGAACGTTATTTTCCTTTCAGCTCCAAAATTTCAGTTTCATGTTTACATTTTGGGCAATAACGCGCCAAAGTTTTATGTGTGCTTTGACCGTTCATGCACACTGGAGAGGAACAGTCTTTTCGCGCCTTTCCAGTCCACATCCACACATAAAGACCTTCACACCCTTTAGTTTAAGTAATTATTTCGAATGTACCATCGTATCAACTTCCGTTACCACTACATTTCGAGGAGCCTCGACGTAAGGAAGCACAAGCTTAAAACTTTGCTGCGTTAATAAGTGTCTATAATACATTTTTCTGTATGAAAGTTTCTATTCCTATATTCTTGTTTTTTATGGATTCCATTCATTTAAGAAAAAGCATCGAATTCATACTTAAAAGGAAGACAGACGTGGATAAATCAATTTAAATCAAACCTTTTTTGGTGGTACTAGGCGGAACTGAAAAAAAAAAACTTAGAGACAATAGACAGTCCGAGCGTTCTTGGCAATATACCCTAGAAGTCGACATAAAACATTTTCAGTGATTTTTTTTTTAATATGGAAATATTTACAATTATATTGACCTAATTTATTTTTGTTTTTTACAAAGGATTGGAAATAATATCAGGATCATATTAAATGATACTGGATTGAATTGCGATAGGATCAAAAACAAAAAAAAAACGATTCCAGTAATTTGGATACCTTATACTCACATTTAAAAAAAAACGTAAATATGAATTTTCATAGTAATCAAAAAAGTGTCAATTTTTTGGGTTATTTGTTGGGGGAATTATTTTTTCTCGCCAATGTCCAGTGTTTCAATTAAAAAATCATAACTCTCCTGGATTTTATACAAATTCAATGGTATTACAACAGATAGAAAGCTTGATTTCTTCTCATTTTAGCCTTTAACAATATGGTTTATTTTATACATTTTCGTCTAAACCAGAGTAGGGTAAGGTTTGAAGAAGTTGGTGTGCAACTTCTGGGATCGAATACGGATCATTTCGTTGGTAAAAAGAGTGCAAAGGCTTATGTGCTTCGTAAGGTGCATTGACGATTTTTTTGATTGGGAGGATCGGTTCCGTTGAATGTGGCATGACCTTAGAACAGATTTACTCAGTACTTTTCGGAGATCGGTAGGTGCGGTCTGGTGTGACGTAGGTTTTAGAATCCTAGTCTTCCCAACGTTTCGACCTTTATTGAGATCATCTTCAGCGCTCAAATTGTTTGTTTTGCCAGAGTGCCAGTGAGATACTCATCTCTATCTATATCTCACTCGCCTAACACAAGAATGACACATTTACGCAGAAAAACACTTTAAGCCTTGAATATGACCTCAATAAGGGTCGAAACGTTGGCACGATGAAGAAAATATTTTTCTAAAACCTACATCACATCAGACACCATCTCGTCGACTAACGGTCGCTAATTCCCACACATTTTTACTCATTATGTCCAAAGTGGTTTCACTAAAGTTTTGTGCAAGGTTGGTTAGTGATAAGGACAATGATTTCGGTTCTAGGAATCTGTTGTGTCTCAGTGTGAGGATTTCACGATAGTCTGCTGCCCTAAGTGTTTCACTTGAATGGAAATCGATATCCCTTCGTTGTACGATGAAGCCTGTAATAAGTTTTATAAATAAAAAGGGAGCTTACATGCATGTTTTATAATTGAAAAAGTTTAACTATTTCATATAGGCATTTCATTGATCGTATGAATATTAAGTGAGCGGTTAAAGCACGTCTGTTCTGTACAAACAATGATGCAATTAGTGATGGTCGAGCAGTCGCTTGTTTTCGTGTGACTTGGTCTAATGTAGCTTTGTCCGTGTGCATTCCGCAATATCAAGCTCCAGGGGTAAATGAAACGAGTCTGGAAGGTCAGAATTCCAAAGACTCCAATCCCCATTTCACTCACTCCCTCCATTTTCAATTTACAATAATTTGAACAAACAGTATATCTTGAATTCCCGGAAAGTTATCAGGATGAACGGTATTTTGTACAAACAAATCAAAGGATTTTGTTTTAAATATAAAAATAATCAATAACGCTCAATTTGTAATTGTCTGTATTGTGAGATGTATAAAATGAAAACTTCAAAAGGCGACACCCTCATCTTAAAGGAGAAGCAGGCCCGATTAAGGCAATAGGCCTGCCCAATAGATACTTGTATTAGCTAAGCCACCTGGTTCTCAGAGTCGGATTGTTTCAATTCCCTCAGAGACGGTCGTTCCCATTGGCGATATTAGCCCTTTCACCGTTCCAATCCCATTCTTCAGCTTATTAAAAACATTTCCACCCATGCGGATCCGTACGTCTTGATGAAAACATTTTCACATTTATTGGACGAACATGGCTCAGGAAAGCGAACTATGGGCTTCATTTATTTATACCCTACCGACAGAAATTTCAAACAGAATATTAGAACATTCTATCGAATATATAGCAAATTTAAAAAATTACGAATATTGCAATATCCATTACAATAAACAAAATTCAAAGTAAGTGAAAAAATTTTCACAGAACTTGAAACGGAGAAAGCCCTCAGTAAAACGATAAATGGTGGAGTGTTCAATCTTTTCAAATAGATAGTTCCTACGCACAGTTAGTTGTTTTCAAATTCCGGATTTCGAGCTTGTAGTACATCATCAGTTTGAAAGAGTTCTACAACCACATCTATCGACAGTCTTGTAAATCATGTCGAAAGAAGTGGATGTCGAACTCCTTCTACCTATGATGTGCTACAAGCTCGAAATCCAGAAGATTGAAATCAATTAATTGTGAGGAGAAACTATCTTTTTGAAATGATTGAAAAAATTCTCTGTTCAAAGGAAGGAGTAACATCGTGGGCCGGACCAGCGGGAAAGCTCTCCCGGATTAAAAGCACTGCTGCCTGCGCCGTGTCTAATCATGGCCATACTCATCTGATTAGGCATAGGCCATACGCGGTTGACACGGGCACTTTTGTGACGAAGCCGCAGAGTATGGTTGCTCCATGTGTCCTTTGGATGAAGGGTGTAACTCCATTTAGAATGCGCATAGGATCACCATACAATACAATCTGCTTGAGCACGGCACAAGACCGGGTCTCTGTGCTGCTTCATGGAGGATCAAATTTAGTATACAATTATGATAGTTTTCTGCCCCTAGTGATCGTATTCATTAGCGTGAATGTGAATGATGTGTAAATGGGAAAGAACTTATTTAAGAGTAGTGACAGGTGCTGAAATTATCTAGGTAGATAAGACCGAGGTCCGATTCAATCCCTCACTGCAAACACCCGCGGTGAATGATTCTCGAGGCCTGCCGGTAATTCATTGTTAAGTAGAAAAAGAAAACAAAAGACCGAAGGTCGTGGGTTCGAATCCCGCTCGTGAAACTGAATATTTTTATCTCAACTCTCATTACAAAAAGGTTAATTAACAGAATTTACAGTATAGTAAGGACGGATTCTTTATTTATTCCTTGAAAAGATTTCTGCTCAAAATCAATTAACTTGGTATTTTGATGTTAACGCTTTGTCATGAAAAAAAACTGATTCAGAACAAATGTGTTTTATTTTTCAATGAAATAACGCTTCATCAAGGTTAAACATTTTTAAACTTTAAAACCAGTTGAACTACTTAAAGTGGCCTAAAACTGTTTGAGTAATCTGTAAAAAGAAATATTGCAAAAACTAAATCATAAATATATTCTACCCATCAAAAAGATTTTTCGTAAAATGTGCAAAAGCTCACATCTTTCCGAATATTTAAATTTACTGATGAAGTTTGAAGCTAGAAAAACATTTAAAAACCATCTTGTCCAGCGTAAAATCTTCTAAAAAATGATACCTTGCGTAAATCTGTAACTTGAATTTAAAGCTGAACAAATATTCATTCCCATTTTCCATATTTTTGTGTAAGGGTCAGTACTTAATTAAACATTACGGGTTAACTGTGCGGAATATTTTCCTCCAGTAAAAACAACTCTATAGTAAACTAAATATAAAATTTCATCGTTCTGACAAACTTTGATTTCTTCCTGAGCTCCTTGCTCAATATAAATTATGTCAAAGAACCTGAAGAATTTGGCACCGGTCTGCCGAGTCAAAGACCTTCGGTTAAAAACATTTAAAGGAATATCAACCCTTTTAAAACTGGCCCACTCGACGTGAGACTCGGAAGGTTTCGTGGCTAGCGCGAGTGGCCAAAGCTAAAACTGGCCCGGGGCCAGTATCAAACTCGATTCTATAAATAATACAATGAATCGTGTTAACTGCTGTCCTCATTGTCCTGACCACACTGGATGAAACTGATATTTATTTTCGAACGGTTCAAAAAAACAAAAGTTTAGAAATAGCTAATCGGATCGGCTATATAGAGAGTTTAAACACTAATCTTCCTGAGCCATCAATAATAATATAACCATTAACTATGTATTTATATGTATTATTTATGCGTATTTGATTATCAAATTACAATCCAAAACCATTCTGATATAAAATGGGGAATACCAAAATTTCAAGATTCTTAAAGACTGTACAATGAAATTCTAAATAAGTAATCTTTATGTTTATTATTGAGATATCGTGAGATGCGGTCTGGTGTGATGTGGGTTTCAGAAAAACGTTTTCTTTATCGTGCAAACGTTTCGACCTTTATTGAGATCATCTTCAGGGCTCAAAGTGTATGTCTTCTGGGCAATTGCATCCATCCGTTTCGTGTTAAGAGTACCCAATTTACAGTAGACAAACACTTTGAGCACTGAAGATGATCTCAATAAAGATCGAAACGTTTTCATTATAAAGAAAATGTTTTTCTCAAACCCACATCACACCAGGTCGTATCTCACGATATCTCAATAATTATCGATTAACGACCACAAATCTCTTTACATTTACGTTTATTATTTTATTTAATTTCTTGACCTTATCATTGATATTAATTATTTAAAAACAGTAGAAGAAATCTGAAGGAAAATATTATGTCAATAATAACAATTACCTCTGAAAATTCTTCAATTGATCTAATTTCTCTTTTTCAATATTCTATACAGAAAAAGCTTTTTCTATATAAATAAGCAACATTGACGATATGCTATATAAATAACAGAGATATATTTGACTATCGAATTACAGTTCAAAACTATTCTGATATTAAAAGGGGAATATAAAAAGATACTTTAGAGCTGCACAATGAAATTTTGAACAATTAATCTTTTTATTTATTATTTTATTTAATCACTTGATATTAATGATTTAAAACTATGGAAGTAATTAGAAGGAAAATATGACAATAGTAACAATTATGCCTGTTATTCCTTGTCGTGTTCTATTTAAATAAAATTATACCTCTGAAAGGTCTGCAATTAATCTATTTTTCTATTTTTCAATATTATATCCAGAAAAAGGGGTTTTTCTGTATAACCAAGGAACATTGACGATGTATTACTCGTATGAATTTGACTGTCGGATTAAAATTCAAAACTCTGCTGTCATAAAAAGGTGAATACCAAATTTTCAAGATACTTTAGAGCTGCGCAATGGAATTATGAAAAGTTAATCAAATATGACAAATAGTAACTATTATTCATGTTGATCCCTGTCAAGTTATAGTTAAATAAAATTATACCTCTGATAGGTCTGGAATTAATATAATTTTTCTATTTTTCAATATTCTATACAGGAAAAGGGCTTTTCCTATATAACCAAAGAACCGTGGTGATGTTTTATTTATACATATTAACTATCAAATTACTATTTTAAAAAACGATTTGGATATAAAAATGTAATACCAAAATTCCAAGATACTTGTACAGTGTAATTCTGAAAAAATTAACGCTTTTATTTATTCAAAAATGTGTAAGTAATTAGAAGGAAAATATGACCATTGTAACAGTTATTCCTGTTATTACCTGTCACGTTCTATTTAAATAAAATTATACCTCTGAAAGTTCTGATATTAATCTAGTTCCTGTTTTTCTCGTGAAATTTTAAAAAATTGATTTTTTATTTTTTTTTTAATTTAATTTGTTGAAAATTGTAGAAGTAATTAGAAGAAAACTATTATTTGGAAATAATATAATTAATCCTTTGTCGTTCCTAGTAATGTTCGCTATTTGAATACAATAATACCTCTGAAAGTTCTGGAATTAATCTATTTCCTGTTTGAAGTTTTAATATTGAATGATCTAAATATTTCTTTAATACATTTATCCTTGCTTAATGTCGCTAAAAAATTAAATGTTTGAAGCTAACTAGGTGGTCAGTCCAGACAAAATTCCTTCTTTTCATCTTAAGAATACTGGAACATTGGCAATCTCTATACATTGTATTTGCAAGAAATCATTGAATTCCAGTGTTTTTTAAGACAAATTGGAACTTCGAAACTTGATTACTTGGTAAAAATAAGATCTATTTCGTTTCCTTCTTTCCCTCGTGCTATTCCAAGTAGTTTTAATTTTCTCTATGAGCTGTTCCTTAATTTCGATGGATGGGCTATATATACATAGTATACTGTGCAGAGATCCCCAAATGTAAAAATCCAATGGGGTCAAATCAGGGCTCCTCGCCTGAGAATGTATCGAATTTTTGGTACCAACTAATAAATGTTTTGGTAAAAATGGACGTGTACGATGTTCTTGGTTTGCTTCTCTCCTTTGTTTTTCAACTTTACTAAGTAGATTTCAGTAAGGATATCATTAGAATATTTATCGAATATTAAAACTTGTGAAATCCACGGAAATCTTGATGAAAATGACATTGCCCGAGCTACAATTGATTATTTAAGAAAAACACAGATTTTGGTTTCCCCAGCGTATTTGGAAGCGAGAAGTTTTCAACGGAAATGTCATCTTGAGTTTAAAAAAATTATGCAGCTTGCGATATAAAATTCAGATTTTGTATTTTAATGAAATGACGATTTCATTGTGAAAAATTCTGATTTAAGACAAGGTAGACAACCCATTCTGGTGGCACTTTATTCTTATTATTTATTATTTAATTTTATTCATTATTTATTTTTATTCATTATTATTTGGCACTTTATTCTTATTTAGCGAAACCACCGTGAAAGTATTGACAATTTAACCCTGTAACACCCTGTATATAAATGTTTATTTTTTTCTATATTTTTAAATGAATAGTATTTGTCTTGGAATTTTTATAACTTTAGATTTGTAATTGTTGTTGAACTTTTGTAAATGGGCTCCTTGCCCGTCTACATTAATAAATTAATTAATTAATTGTATAGTCCTGAACGGACAAATCATTCATTAGTGGTATCAAAATAATTTAATTTATTTTAATTCTATAAGTGAACAACTACAATAGATTCAAACGGCAATTTCAGCCTATATGAAAATATTTACTAAGTGCAATATTTGTAGTTGTAAAAATCAACTAAATATAATATTGAAAAATTTAATTTTTTGTAGAAATTTTGCTCATAGAATTTCATTTGAAATTCATTTGAAAGATAGTGGTTTAATTCCTCGTCCGCGATACACAATAAGTAGTGTGACAAAAATTAGTTTCCTTTTTTAACTTTTTGAAATTACGGTTCTACTTACAGATTTTAATCTAATTGTTTTAAAAATAAATCGTAGAGTAGATGAAAAGTTGATTATAGAGTAGAACCATTATTCGCAATAAGTGAATCGACATACACATCGCTTTATGATTTCTGTGGGATGTTAAGTTAAAATGTAACTGCCAAATTAACTTTTCTGATATAGCAGTTTTGTCCATGTTGGCACTACATGGTAAACTATTTTTTTTTCAAAACTGTTCTTCACCTTATTATACCAGTATATATTAAATTTATATTATGTCGATTCCGGGCGGTTTATTCACATTATATAAATACCACATTTTCGGTTTGAAACTGTGAAAATATTTGGACGTTAGGGTTGTTTGCTTCTTTCCGCGTTGATACGTATCCTGGAAATGTACACAAAAATTAGCGCGTTGAGCAAGATGGATGAACTGTTGATTAAAGCTTAATCAATGTTGGTCCAGAGCCTGACCCTTTTCAAATAGCAAGGAATACAATATTTCACTGAGTTTTTTTTCGGCTAGGACGGAAAATTGCGATGAGAAAAATAAAGTAAGATATTTAATTTATGTAATTTAATTCCTATTAATACAATAAAACTTGAAAAATCAAAACAGTCAGTACAAATATAGATTTTCGCGGTAGTGTAGTTTATAAATATTTTCTGCGAAGAAATACAAACCCTTGGCCATATTTTTATTTACTATAAACAAGGTGAACAACTAGGGAAAAACAAGGTTCACTAGTAAAGCCTTTTCCCCTCTCTTTCCCTCTTTTGGTTTAAAAAAAACAACAAAAAACTTTTGAAGCAGTAACCTGATAAACTAACAGAATTGGCTTCGAACTTGCTGCTGCATAGTTTTAAACTGTAAGAAAGTTCAAGGGTTGGTTCCCTTAAACAAAAATGCTGTGTCATATTCTCAGCGATAAAATAGTTTGGTATGGCTTTGACCATTTCGTAAATATAACCCAAGAACATTTCCTGTCTCCTTCTCCCAGTGAAAAGGGGAAAAGAAATAAAACTATCACCTTAGCGGCTAAGGTCTCGTAGTAGTGAAAGCCTTGAATTTTTTTTTTACGTTTTGAACGTTGTCTCTTATTTCTCCGGGCAGCCTTTAAACTTCACGGTAACCGTATTATTTTTCACCTCGTTTCTTCCCCTCCAGAATAGTTTGGAAAGACAGGTTCGGCAGACGTTGTGGTGGTGGTGGTGGTGGTGGCGGCCGCCCTAGTATAACTAAATTTAGACGGCGTTGGAAGTACCCACGAGAACTCTCAGTACGGCCCCAAAGTTCAAGACCCAAACAGGATAAATGGATTAATCGGTGTCTTCGTGACGACGTCTGCCGGGGAGAGAAATAAATAGAAATTTGACAAAGGTAAGCTGCATTATTATTGCAGGTATCGTATTTATAAAACGGGTTCGTCTTTATTCTGAAACAATTGCCAATTGGCCGATTTAAGATGCGCTTACTGTCACAGACAGAGACCTAAAACCTTCCATAAGCCAAATCCTTCATAAACTTTCCACCATACGCTATTTTTTATTTTGTTTTATTTATGTTTTTTTAATTTGACATTTGGAATAGTTTTATCGTTCGACTAAAAATTAAACTCGGTAAACCCTGCGTAAATTGCTCAATCAATGCAATAAAATCAATATAATATTCAATATGTTTAAACTAGATAGATCATTACTCAAAAAAATAATTCTGCTGATATTTCAGCCTATAAAAAAATTCACCGAAAAACGAACACTCCAAAATGAAACAAATTTACAAAACATTAATTACATCACATATCATTTCGTGATAAACCAAGAAATAAAGTAATTTCCTATGAAACAAAAATGACAAGTTCATGATTTTCTATAAAGTTTCGATTTTTTCTTAACATTCTTTTAACTTAAAATCATGGAAAAGACACAACATACATCCAATTTCTTATACCATATTGATCCATAGTGTAGTCAATTGACCGAATAATTATTTTAATTTATTACACTTTTTTCACTATAGGGCAAGTCTAACAGACCAACGGCCGAAGGTCTTGGGTTCGAATCCCGCTCATGACACTAACTTTTTCATCTCAATCAACACCCAAAATAAAAAGCATAATTAATTTACATAATATAAGTTTGGTAGGCTTTTTCCAAAATATTTAACATATTCGCGATTTTTAATTAATTTATTTTATTCAGAAAGAGGTCGTACCATTAATTAAAACGCCGTCAACTGCCAATAAATAACATAAGCTACAAAACTAACGAAATAAATAATTTTTATTTTTTTTAAATGAAAACACGTTTATCTAATTGTGATCAACCTTTCTAAAAAAATTATTTTTTATAATTTTTTGATTTATCATTAAATTTTAGTTAAAGAGCAAAGTTAAATTAGTAACTGGAATAAGAAAAAGCTAATTTCATCACCAGATTTTCTATATATTTTGAGATTGAAAAACTGAAGTTTTTTTTAATTGTCTAAAATACTTGCAAGAAAAAAACAACATTATTTTTAAGAAGACTGTAATTTATACGACTTTTATTTTGTCTTAGCATGTGGCAAGTATGACGTTAATATAAACTAAGACATCGACATCTTTCTAACAATAACAATTTAATCTTTTTAAACTATAACATGTTATTATGATTAATTGACAGCCATATAACTCTAGACATCCCCCATTCAACTAAAAATAAAGTAGAGAATACCGCACAATGGACAATGTGTTCCGTTGCATTCTTTATTTTAAACCCTTTTACATTGATTAACTTTGTAAAAACGTAGGACCGTGGATGTAATAACTGTTTACTTCCCATTAATAACTTTTGCCATTTCTTACATAAAAATAATTTATTTTTTGTAATACAGAATCTATTTTAAAAAATGACGTTTTGAAATCGATTAATAAGAAAATATATTTATACCACTAAAAGGCTTCCATTATCTCCAAGTTAAGCACAGTGAAACATTGTGAACACAAATTGGGGGGAAAAAATTGGAAAGCAATTATTCATGATAACTGACTTATTTTCGTACTAGTCAAATGTGAACGGTGAAAGGTGTGTGTGTGATTTTCGTTAAATCGTACATACAGTTCGCAACGAGCAATGTTTATATTTAGTTCAATAAAAGCAAATAGTAACAATTTTCGAATTATGAGAACAACAGACGTGACATACATATGATATAAACATATGGTTTTTTTTTAATGGCCTCATGAACTGTGCTTATCTAGCCAGACTATTGTGTATATATTTATTACGTATTCATTTGGGGGGGGGGTATTGTGAAAAAGGGCCAGAAGCGACGGCGGGAATCGAACCAGCGACCTACTACTACGACGTCTACTAACCGAGAGTCACTCACGCTAACCACTCGGCTACCGCGGCCCCTAAAACAATATGATTGGACTGTATTTTAAATTATTACTACAATAACAAACATTACTAATAAGATTCAAATTATTTAAGGTAAAAACATATTACACTTTTTTTATAATGAAACAAACATTTATATCGACTATTGCAATTGCTGATCATAAACAACTTTTAAATCTATAAGGTTGGACTAATGTTTAAATAACTATTATTTTTAATCAGTAGAGCTTAGATTTAATCAGTAGAGTCATTTTTATAAGGTTTGTGTAATGTATATTAGAAAGCTGTTAACGAAAAGAAAATTTGTGTAATTTCTTAAGAGCAGCGGATTGTAACATGGTTGACTACCATAGTGGTCGTAAATCTTTAAAAGAACTTTTAACAAACAATGACAGACATTCAATTTTAAGAAAAGCTATACAAAACAGCCTTAATCTAAACGGTAATGAACAAAAAAAATAATAACACTGGTCTAGGAAAGTGAAAAGAAATACAAACTCTCGTATATATGTATCAAAGTCCACAAATGTTAGCTGGTCTCGCGATTATTTGTTTAAATATGTCTGTCCCATTTTTTTACGTTTATTTCAACCCGGGTAAATAAAATATAATCTCTCTCTCTCTCTCTCTCTCTCTCTCTCTCTCTCTCTCTCTCTCT
>CM077106.1:11498921-11515515 GCA_039619505.1 Cimex hemipterus | reverse complement strand
ATATATATATATATATTTATTTATTTATTTATTGTTGTATTTATTTATCTGCCTATTTATCTCCCTACATTTCTTTTCTTTTTTCATTCTTCATCTCCCACCCTCCCTTTCTACAATATTATATTTCTCTGGCAACTTCACTGTCTCTGTATCTTTTCTCTCCCTCACCCTCTCTCCATCCTTGTATCTTTTTTATGTTTCGGTCTCATATCTATGTAATTACTTACAAAATGTGTTCTCTGCCAATTAATATTTGAACTTCTGGCATTTGAACTTCAGTTAAACTATAATGATTGATTGATTGATCTAACATATCAAGTAAAAGTAATTTATTTACTGCATTTAATAAGTTTTTCATTCAAAATATCAAATGTATGAAACACATCCTAACTTCAAAGTACTAATCTTTAGAAAAAAAATTCTACATGCGCTGTAAATGTCGTACATCACTCTGCCAGATGTAGTCTTGAATGACCTAATCTTGTTATTCAGGTCAAAACTTTTTTTGTATTTTTTAAAAAAAGGACTAAATAATAATTGCATAAAAAATATTTTTTATGAAAAATCCTTTTGATTGACATTATGGTAAAGACTTCTTGCATTGTTCGCTGAGCTCTGTAAATGTACGATGAAGGCTTTTATGTTGATTAACAGGGGGAAAAAAAGAGGAAACAAAAATACAAAACGCTTCGTTTTGGTGTCCTATGAAATATTTTTTGTGTAATTATTTATTATTATATTTTGTACTAATTAATTTGTCATTATGATTTAATTGTTTTGTGGGTGAGTAATATAATTTTATCCAATGTATGTCTAAATGTACGTAATAATGGTTTGGCGATAAAAGGATGAAAGAGAAAAAAAAATTGAGCCGGAAATTTACCGTCGGATCTCAACATAGATATTCAATAAAAGTTTGTTGAGGACAAATGTTTGAACAATAAGCCGGCTTTTGCAGACATTGACAGCAATGATTGCTTTGTATTGTTCCAATCGCTGAGTCTGTTTACAATGAAATTCGACACCGGCCTTGATCGGTTGTAAAGTTCCAAAGTGGGACGTATCTATTTTCAAGGGCTGTTTGAGCCGGTTCCAAGTTCACGAAGGGTCTTTAATAAATCCATGATCTTTGCATCGCCAATGATCACTGGCCCTTTCATTAGCAGAATGGAAATTGCTTTCCCTGGGAGAGCAAAGGAGTTTTTTTTTTTTCCACCCGGCCCTACGGACCTGCGTTGGATTTTACTGCCGCCAAGTTATTACGGCATGTGTAATTTGGCCGGCAAAGCATTTTAATTTACTTATGTTATAGGCGTACACATAAACTGTTCATAGGCAGGTTAATGCTCCAATATTGAGCTTCGTTTTAATACTGTCAATATTAATTAAATTTATCTTAATGTACTACTAATTTCCTGTCAATTCACTGGCAATAGCCTGTTTTACTGTCTACAAAGAATAGTTAAATTATAACTATGACATTTTCTGTTTGTTTAAAACTAAAACAAACATTACTGACAATAAACTAATTTAAAAGTAAATGTACATTAAATTTCTAAAGCAATAATATTCCCAAGCACATGTTAAGCTCAACTATCATGAGTTTTCTGGTTTGAGACAATATCGCATGCATTAGGTTATCTTCAAAGCAAAAGTTCATTAACAATTATTTGATCAATTCACATCTGCTAATTCAACCAGAATTAAAAAAAACATTAATGTCCTGAATTAATGTGCCGCAGTCTTGACATTTTCAAAAGGCAACCACAGCCTTTCTTAATACCCGTTTCTAATCAGTGAGTATGAACTATCTTTTTAAAGAGACTGAACAACGTACTACACCTTTCATCATTTCTGTCAATTTGTGACGTTAACTTTCATGCTCAACTGGTTCTATTTGAAATAGGGTTCAGTGATCTCTGCCGATACTTCAGGCGTTAGTCTGGGGAGCTTGGAGGCGTCAATGGGATGACTGCAAAGAAAACAAGCACCTTAAACAAATCTATGTAGTGATCCAGACCTCCCTGAAATAATAGGAAACAAGGATTCGAATTAGTCACTTACGATTCAGCATGGATTTCCTCTTTAAAAAACCCTTTAACCTACTTATTATACTAACCAATATGTATATTTCCTACCCTTATATTCTCATATATTATTAGTTTTTCTTTATACATATATGCCACACCTGCATAACCCTAAGACCTCCCGGCCTTAATAAACAATAACTTAACTCAATAAACAAAATGTTCACCTTTATAAAAGAACTTTCGTTTAGATAAAAAAAAGTCAGTGTCACGAGCGAGATTCGAACCCACGACCGTGACTTCCAGCAACTCGGACATCAATTTTCCGTCTCAACCCCAAATCAGACCACGAAACCTAATAGATGTAATAAGCGAAATGAAATATATTTCACTAAACCATTTCATTTGTCGCCGAGAATCGATTAGATTACTCGACATTTGAAAATGGCAAAAAGGAGAAAAAAATTCAAAAAAGTGGGGAGTAGATGGGAGGTTGATTTCCTAGAGGATCGAAGTCACGATGGCTCAAGTGGTAGAGCAGCGGGCGTATCTCTCCCGAAGATCGTGGGTTCGAATCCCGCTCGTGACACTGACTTTTTTATCTCTACCAAAGCCTTAATTAAAGATTAATTAATTGAAAAGAATTTATTTGGTCAATCGGACCACGAAACCTAATAGAACCTATAGTTAAAATAGAGGTTTATCGTCTATCACCAGTGAGCTTGGAGGAAGTGTCGATGGTGGCTGCACATGAACCATTCTTTGTTAAAAGCCTGCGCGGTTTGTAAACAGAGATGGGGCTGATCAAAAGAGTTACCTCATTTTACTGAGAGAGCGATGTACTTCTTTTCCGCTAGACACGTGATAAAACAACCCTCACCAAAACTGGCAAAAACACTGTTACACTCCTGTAGAGGGCAAATCTCAGAGGAGTGGTAGGACTACTAACCGGCCACTGGCATCTGAGAAAACATCTACATGACATGGGCATATATAATAGCTATCCCATTTGCAGACTATGTAATGAGGAGGAAGAAACAGCCACTCATATCATCTTCGAATGCGAAGCAACAGCTCAATTGAGGTTCAATCTGACGCATAAAAGCAACTCAGAGAACCACATTGAAGCAATAACAGTCAATGACTTGATACTTCTGAGAAAAAGGATCGAGTCTATTGACTAAACCAAGGAACTAGGAAGGTACAATAAGCCAGAAGGCTGCAGTGCTTGGGGCACACAAACCCCCTTCCTAGTACCTTTCCCACCATACCAAACCATACTTCTTGTCCGCACCACTCCGATACCAACCTTTCGGCGATTTCTGCTCGATTTTGCATTTTGCCTTTACCACTTCTCAGACATATGGGAAGTGACCATCTCTCCCATCCGAGGTTCAGCGCTCCGCCATTCAATTTCCCAATTGTGAGCATTACTCTGGCTCTTTTTTTATTTACACTTAACACTCAGTTCCGATTTTTTGTTTTAAATACTAGAAGAAGCATAAAGGATTGAATAACAAAAAATTTTTAAATTTGGCACGATTCGTGTGTGTCAAAATGCGTATATAAATAAAGATTTAAACGTAATAGCATAAAAATAAATGAAACGTGTGGTTTTAGCTACCGTTAGTCAATGATTATTCGTAGATCGTGAGTTGCGGTCTGGTATGGCGTAGGTTTTAGAAAAACGTTTTCTTTATCGTGCCAACGTTTCGATCTTTATTGAGATCATCTTCAGGACCTGGAATTTACACTGTTTAAATTTAACATATTTGTAGGATGTGGAAAAAAATGAATTTATGCAATGCTAGAAAATTTTAAACTTAAAAAAAGAATTAATTTATACAATGCTAGAAAATTCAAAATATTTATTCGAAGTGTTTGTTTTCTTCTTGTGTTTAGCTGTCAATTAAAAAATATCTAATCATAATTCAACTAATTAATCTTTATATAAGGTATCGGTTGAGATTAAAAAGTCGGCATCACGAGCGGGATTCGAACCCACAACCTTCGGCTAAACACCCCGCTGCTCGACCACGAGCTATCGTGACTTCGATCTACTTTATCACAATCTTTTTTTTTTTCAAATTTGTTGTACATTACAACTACCTAAAAGTAGGTAATGAGTAACAGTGAGAACGGTAATTAAAACAAAACAAAATTAAAACCAAGAGTGGAGAAAACACCCATTGGTATTACTCCAATGTTACAATAATATGTGTAGAGATTAGTGACCGTTAACGGATAATTATTCAAATATCGTGCGATGCGGTCTGGTGTGATGTAGGTATCAGAAAACATTTTCTTTATCGTGCCAACGTTTCGATCTTTTATTGAGATCATCTTCAGGGCTCAAAGTGTTTGTCTTCTGTGTAATTGTGCCATGTCGTGTTGAGAGGGAATCCCGCTCGTGATGCCGACTTTTTAATCTCAACCGATACCTTATATAAAGATTAATTAGTTGAATTATGATTAGATATTTTTTAATTGACAGCTAAACATACAGGGATTAATTACAATTAAAGATGGGAAAACGGGAAAAATCAGTTCTTTTTCCTGGCTCACCTTTCGCGCTCACCAAATCTAACGTAGCTTAATTAATTTCACGGTTAAACTTGGGAGAGTTTTTCCAATTTCGGATGCCAGCTCTAGGGCCAATGATAAACCTTGACTACCAGAATTACAGAGTTGTTAAATGAAAGGAAACCTGGCCTACTAATCAAATTCCTTGATGAACTAGGACTCACCGGTGGGCTAGAAGCACAATAGCACTTAGAAGGCGCAGTATAAAATTCAGTCTAACCAATCATCTATATATAACAATCGCAACCAAAAACACATAATCAACAGAATAATCAACAACTACAACTCAACACTGACACCATCCACTATTACTAATAATTTGTAGTGATTAGTGACCGTTAATCGATAATTATTTAGAAACCGTGACATGCGATCTGGTATGATGAAGGCTTCATAAAAACATTTTCTTTATCGTGCCGACGTTTCAATCTTTATTGACATCATCTTCAGGGCCTGGGATTTACGAACATTGTTCACATTTAGTAAATACATTTTGGATGTGTAAAACCCCTTCAAAATCCAACGTAATAAACATAAAACAACAACTTATTCAGATATCGTGAGATGCGGTCTGATATCAGAATAATTATCGATTAACGGTCACTAATCTCTACACATAGAACATCAACATTTCACTGGTTCTCAACACGACACGCAAGAATGGCCTAATTACACAGAAGAAAAAAATTTTGAGTGAGTAGAAATATTTTGATTGAATATAAAAAATATATTTTGAATAAATTCACCTTTTTCCACATCCAAAATGTTTTTGCTAAATGTGAACAATGTTTGTAAATCCCAGGCCCTGAAGATTGCTCTCAAGAAAGATCGAAACGTCGGCACGATACAGTTAATGTTTTTCTGAAACCATAACACCAGACCGAATCTCACGATTTCCAAATAATTACTCATAATTCTACATCGAATATAGCAAATAGAGACAACTTATATTGATTCACAGCCTGTCACAAATTAAACACATTTCTGTCCTCTGATAATTCTAAAACAGCTTTAAAAAAACTATGTAACACTCAAAAACCCAAAATCAAAGATCCTACACTAGTAACAAATAAATCTGACGTAATTTACAAAATCAATTGTTTAAATTGTCCAGAAACTTACTTCGTTATCACATCGCAATATCTTCATAAGAGAGTAAGCAACATATCTAAGATTGCAAAAAAAAAAAATTGTGCGCATAACAAAACAAACAGAGAAATAACTTTTTAGAAGTGGTTTACATCAACAGATATATACTCAGCATCAATTACATCAATTACATAACTTAGTTATGTAATTATAACTTAGAATAGTTACAATAATATTGTGTGTACAAACGATTTGTGTGTCATTATCACTTTCACTGTTATCACCATCACTTCCTAGAAGATCTCGCGTCCATTGTCTCTTCAGTCGGCGAGGTGGGTTTGAGTGGATTCGTCGGGATGCGAGGTTTCTGATGTGTTGATTTACGTTAGTTGGGAGGTTTTTATGAAATTTACGGTAACGGAAACGTATTTCATCTTGTACAAACGGAATATGTAAATCTGTATGTGTAGTTTGGTTCGATACATAAAATGGAGCATCTAGTATTATGGACTGGGCAGTTTGAATGCGGTGGATATTAGAATGTTTGGCTGAACCCCACACTTCCAGTCCGTAAGTCCAAATCGGTTTAATTATGGTGTTGTAAAGCAGTCTTTTATTTTTGAGGTAAATTCGAGCGTTTGTCAAGAAGTCGTGCAAGAATTCTAAATCTTGTCATAACCTCCTGACGTTTCAATCTTGTGTGTGGATTCCACGTCAGGCGTTTGTCGATGTACAATCAGAGGTACCGCACCTTGTCCGCAGTTGGGAGGGGAGTGTAGTTTAAGAAAACAGAGGGAGAGATCTTTTTACGAAGAGTGAAGGTAATGTGGGTGGATTTTTCCGTGTTAAATTTTATCCTTTTCTTTTTACACCAGGACTCTAGTAGTATGAGGTGTTGTTGGAGGTTTCGATTGGAAATGACAAGGTTGCTAGAGAGAATTGCCGTATCGTCTGCAAATGTGAATGTGGTGGTTTCGGGATGAGTTGGCATGTCAGCTGTGAAAATCTGGTACTGTGTAGGGGCCAGAACGCTACCTTGAGGAACACCAGCATGGATAGTAAAATATGAAGAGAGGGAATGGCCTTCAATGACTTGGAAGAATCGGTCAGTGAGGAAACTGTGTAGTACGAGATAGTAGGTGGATGGAAGGATGTCCTTGATCATGAATAGCAGGCCCGGGTGCTAAACTCGATCAAACGCTTGGCTTACGTCAAGGAACGTCTTTTATATCACCAAATCACAATCAAACTGGTTATTTCATTCTTCATGACCAGGAACCCACAATAAATTGTAAGTCTCCCAGACGAGTTTGGAGTTAAAATTATATGTATTTATTGCATTTATGATTCCTTCAACATTTTTCTTTATGCATAGGAAGTTATTGTCCTAGTGGGTCGAAGTCACGATAGCTCAAGTGGTAGAGCAGCGGCGTATTTAGCCGAAGTTCGTGGGTTCGAATCCCACTCATTGCACTAACTTTTCCATTTCAACCAATAACTTACATAAGGATTAATTAATGGAAAGATGTTATTTGGTCCATCAGACCACGTAATCCAACGGATTTAATAAGTAAAATTAATTATATGTTCACTAAAGCATTCCGTGTCGAAATCGAACAGACACGACATTTGAAAGTAGCCAAAAGAAGGGAAAATTGGAAAGTTAGGATGAGGTGGGAAGTTGGTGTTGGAATGGATCGAATTCAGGATAGCTCAAGTGGTAGAGCAGCGGCTCAGTGAAAGGTCGTGGGCTCGAACCACTCTCATGCCATTGACTTTTTTTTATCTCAACCAATACCTCTCATAAACATAAATTAATTGAGGGATGTTATTTGGTCAATCGGACCAAGAATTCTAACGGATCTAATCATAATGTTTAAAAGGATTAGTCCCGAGGTTTTTCCTTTTTCTACTTGGGGCGGTCTCTGCCCCATGGTTTGCAGAGGTTTGGCCCCGATAAGGCCGTTCCTGTTCCGTTGAAACTGCATAAAATTAATTAATGCTTATGACCAGGAAGATTGCTAACTTTAAAATGATAAAAAATAATAAAATTCATACGTTATATATCATACGTCATAAAAACGCAATTGTGAGGAAAAAAACTTAAATTTTAAGAGAGAAAAGATAAGTTACACCATTTTCCAATTGACTTTCCATAAAAGTTGCTATTAACTGTCATAACAATATCAACTACACGAATAAATTAATTTGAGACAAGTTAATAAAAAATATGTAAAAAATGAAGCTGAATATAGTCAAAATTGATAAACTGTACACTTCAAATTTAGTAATATATTTTGTAACACTTAATGAAAAACGTGATCCAATTAAGTTGGAATGTAATAAAACTCTAATTTTTCATTCTTTTTCCTCTACGTTTCTCTTAACGACTGCATAGCTGTTTTATAATAAAGCAGCTTCATATTTTTTCGTATAAATAACGAATTTCTCTTCAATTTAAAAAAATTATAAACCCTTTATTTCCACGCGATGTCAAGACAATATAATTTAATTGTTTTTTTATCGCATAGGTTTGTCGCAATTTTTAAAAATATTGTTAATAGAATGGTGTTATACTTATTCTTTTGTACACTTTTTACTTTTTAAACTTTAAACAGAAAAAACCATATATTGCAACAGAACGACATTGTAAATAATATATTGATCGATTTCTAAAATAGCTGGGCATTTTTCTTAGGAAGGAAACGGCAAAAGACGCCTGCATATCTTACATTCCTGCGTAACAAGACGGGACATTTTTGTTTTCGCAGAACTTTTTTTGCAGAGATTCCAATTTTCCAAAGGTTAACATTTAATTAATTTAATTTTAATATACTTAAAACATTATAGTTTAGTAGAGATTTTTCCCTTCATTAATCCTGTCAGATTTCTGCTAACACTTTGCCCCGAGAATGTTCATTTCTTCAATGAAGTCGAGAATTTTTCTGAGCAGT
Organism: Cimex hemipterus; assembly: GCA_039619505.1. Taxonomy (NCBI): domain Eukaryota; kingdom Metazoa; phylum Arthropoda; class Insecta; order Hemiptera; family Cimicidae; genus Cimex; species Cimex hemipterus. Next base: position 11,506,862 of record CM077106.1, on the reverse strand, counting down.
AGCTAGGCCATTATAGGACACTGATCGAATTCCTATGTGCCATAGTCTTTTCCTAGTTGTAGCAAGGTAGATTTATAATAAAATATGTTTTCTTGCCTGCTTCTTTTCTAAAACAGACACATTATTTATAGATTCAACATTTTTAAAGTGGTTTTGCAAAACTGGAGCATGAACCGTAAATAAACCTGTTTTGTGAGAACGTACTTCTTTTTGAATTAATTATTCTCTTTATGGAAGGTGTTGGTTGAGATAAAATAGTGAGTGTCACGGAATTCGAACGGTCGGTGGAGATGGAGAGTCCAAGAGGATCACGATAGTTTAAGTGTTAGAGCAGCAGTTTTTAGCCGAAGATCGTGTGCGCGAATCTCGCTCGAGAAACTAACTTTTTCATTTCAGCCAATACCTTACATAAAAAGTTGTTTGGTCAATCGGACCACAAAATCTAATTGATTTGATATATTCAAAGATTATTTTGAAAAGATTATAATGAATTATTAGAATATCCCAACTTTTTTGACTTGATCTATCTCTGTCGAAGTATTCAGTGTAATATTTAAATATTACGAAGCTAATTTAAAAGTTTTACGAAATTGTATTAGCAGATAACACTGAGGGGTCAAGTTTCTCCAAAGTTAAACCAGTCATAATGTCAAATTAAGAAATTAACAGAGGGAACCGGCCGAGAATCCAAAGGGATCAAAATCATGGGCCGCGTCAAATAATACAAAGACAACGGCGGATAATCCGATTATGCCATCACTCCTGGCAAACATAAACAAGATTCCGGAACAACGGAGAAAGCATGACATTTATTAGAACTCCGATGGGACAGGCAAAATATAAACAAACTCCGGAACGGGGCGCAATTGTGATCACTCAAAAACAAAAACACACTCCTAATAGAACTAAATAAATTAGAACTTTAAGAAATACACGATTAAACATAAAACTTCAGACTTGAATTGCAGCACAAAAACTCAACATTAATTTATTGATAAGCCTTGCGATAAGATTTCAGTTTTGTTTCATTCCCTTCTACTTCAAGGAAAAATAATTAATCAGGGAAAAGCTAACGATGTAAATTTTCCTTCTCAGAAACAGAAAACATATCTTTATTCCATTTTTAGTCTTGATGTTGGCAAGTAACAATTCAAAGCTATTCTAAACCATTGACATTTTTGTGATCCATTGGCCAAGTTACTTTTTTCAATTAATTATTCTTGTTATGTGAGATCTTGATTGATATAAAAAGTCAGCGTCACAAGCGGTATTCGAACCCACGAAGAGTTGGTGTCCGAGAGGATCGAAGCCGCAATAGCTCAAGTAGTAGAGCAGCTGCGTATTTACCTAAAGGTAGTGGGTTCGAATCCCGCTCGTGACACTGACTTTTTTATCTCATATTAAAACCATAATTAATTAAAAGATATTAGCTGGTCAAGCAGACCATCAAATATAAAAAAATTAAATATGATATGAGATGTTTAGTTATGGGGTCAAATACCGCTCGTGACGCTGATTTTTTTTAATCTAAACCAAGACCTTACATGAAAAGCTATATTAAACTTTTAAACAATATAGATTAATTTTTATATTGTTAGACAAAATTCCAGAGGGTAAAATATGAAAATACGCAATAAAGATTATCCATCTATATATTTAAGAATGACACACAATAAATTGGACAGGCAAAGACTTGGATATTTGTTGTAACATTCAACTAAAAAACCTTTGCATCTACGCACCCATCGTATTTTGTATCTATTCATGTGTATATTTAAAAAAATGTGCTTTTTATATAATAATTACATCTTAAATACAATTATTCCAAACATTTTCTCTATCGTGCCAACGTTTCGAACTTTATTGAAAATCATCTTCAGGGCTCAAAGTGTCTTCTTTGTAATTGTGCCACTCGTGAGTGTCGCGCTAAGAGGGCCAATGAGATCCCGGGATCTGAAGACGATCTCAATAAAAATCGAAACGTTGGCACGATAAAGAAATTTTTTTTTCTGAAACATGCATCACACCAGACCGCATCTCACAATTTCGGAATAATTATCGATTAACGGTCACTAATAATCACCACACATTTTAAAATACATTATACAATTACATGCACATAATGTATATATGTACAATTTTGCACAATGCATCTTCAATTTATAAAGACAATTCAGAAAAGAAGATGCGTTCTACCGACGATTTAGTAGAATGCTCATAACCATTGAAAAATGCAGGTAATATTGTAAATCATATCATTCTTAATTATTCAATCATAATAATTTTACTATGGCACTAAATATACGTGGATTTTATGTACTGCTCTGTTTGGAAAAAAGTTTTGAATGTCATATAAATGTTATGTGCTAGTGTAGTTTAAACATAAAGTTAAACTCTTATATATATCAATTTAATAAATATCAATCAGACCAAGTTAAATCCTCGGATCAGGTAATGTACTATGTAGACTGTTCTAAAACGGACAAAATTTATATTATTTTTAGTTTAAAGGAAAGATTAATCAGTCAAACATTTTCCTCCTCATGGTATATTCAAAATTCACGACGTTTTTTTGGAACTAGGAACTCATCAGGTGAACAACACTTAACACACTGCTCTATGTCCGAAAATTGTTTGTATTTCTCTATAACTAGTAGCCATCCCTAAATTCTACCTTTTTCATTTTTTTATAGGCACCAAAAAATTTGGCGTACCATTACCAGGTGTATTTTACTGGGTAATAGAAAACAAAAATTTCCTGTGAAATACTCTGGCATGTTCAATCTGTTCATTCAAGATTCATTCAAATTCATTCAAGGTTCATTCAAAAGATTTTCTTATTTTTAAATTAGACAAGACATTTTTGCCGGTATTGGCATCTTGTGGTGCAGGTCATCTTCTCCAACTCACCTGCACCATCCGCCGCATTGGGGTATTACGTTCAACAACCAGATTCGTGGTATTGGCTAAAAAGCTGCGCTTTCTGTCCATCCGAGCGTAGTCTGTGTAGAGTGAGGATCTCGTCACTGTTAGGAAGAGGGGTGAAGAGCATTCTCGAGAGCTGATTGATCCCGAATTCCCTGGGCGTCTTCTTAGTACCCTCAGGTATGCATCCTCTTCCCCCAATCACCACACTGCTTTAAAGAGACTTTTGGCCGTGAGGGCTTCCCCCAATACCCCATATTTTCCGCTTTAAGGTCCTCCACCAAACGCAAAATCTTTGCCATTGGACGTTTGAGACGATTTTTGATCGTTTAACCTTCCATCCCTCACCCTTCAATCCGTTGTAATTCCCGCATGAAAATTTCAACATTCCATCATCGGGATTTCCGTATGGGATACGAATACATATATTGCACTTCATAATTCATCCCAAGACCGTATATTAACGCTGGCCGATCCGCCTTTCTCACGAAGGGCTAATTAGTCAATTTGGAACATCGTGTTGGGCAACTAATCACCACTTAATCACACCATGTACGATACAGGGGCTGAACCGTGCATAAATAAACATCATCTGATCGACGTCAAGCACATACTGGTACAAAACGTACATATTTTTGAAAGAATATTCGCACCATGACTAATTTTACACTCGAAATTTGGTGTAGTTACAACGGTATGCGCGTATTTCAATCGAATCTTGGGATTGGTATAAAATTACAATTTATCACAATTTGACCTTTTCGATTAAATTGTTCATGAAAAACAAAATAATTTATCTACAGTTTTATTAGTTTCACTACAAGAAACATTAAAGTTGATGTTGGGTATTGGTCTCAGTTCCTGAAACACTTTTGAATTACTTAAAGAGCCGTGAGTGGAGTCAGACCCGGTGGCGGTTCAACATAGAATAATAAAGGCAGTATCACCAGCAGGATTCGAACCCACGGCCTTCGGCTATATACGACGCTGCTCTACCACTTGAGCTATCGAGACTTCGATCCATTCCGCTTGAGATGGAAACTTGGTGTCCGAGTGGATCGAAGTGACGATAGCTCAAGTGGTAAAGCAGCCGCGTATTCAGCCGAAGGTCGTGGGTTCGATTCCCGCTCGTGACACTGACTTTTTCATCTCAACCAATACCTCACATAAAGATTACTTAATTGAAAGATATTATTTGGTTAGTCGTACCACGAAATCTAATGGATATAAGAATAATGAAAATGACGAACTCAAACTACTTCAGGTTGTTGTTCAGTTTAATCAACAAGAAACGTTACAAAATATATACCTCAATACAAAAGAGGTAATTTTTTTTTATAATTCTCGTTTAAAAATGTCAATTTAGAATGACTAAGATGTGAATTTCTGTGTAAACCGGTTTCAAGATTCCAGCAACTATACACGGTGTAACATGACTGATAATAGAACTTGCTTCAACAGACATAAAATTAATTCAACCTAATTTCATTCTGTAACAACACAATGACAGTAAACATTTGTCTAAGGCGGTTAATGACGCATCCCATGTAAATTGGTTGAAAATTGTCAAAACAGTGATGTGCAACGTTATTGGAATTGTAAATAACCCAGTCGAATTTATAAGACTAATCTGTTAATAATAGATTTTTGTTTTATTATTACAAACCTTAGTTTCCTACGGTTGTGCAAGAGGTTTCGCAGTCGTTGATCCCGCGCGGTACAGTTGTAGATCGATCTGGCCGGAGAAAGAAAGAGCAAATTGGCAAAGACAATCAAGGGACCTTCTCGGCGTAAATTAATTTAACCAGATGAATGTGTACGACAAAATAGCAAAGATATGCAACCCAACAATATCAACGGTTTAAAAATAAATTTTATATGTAAAATTCATCATCTTATCAAAATAAATTACTTGGAATATATTTGTAATAGTATATAAACACCATTTAAGTTCCAGACATGTGAAAATACAATATTTATGCACATTGTTAGCAAGGGTTAATTTACTTAGTTACGTTTCATTTAGTTAGAAAAAATGTTTAATTCGTTATAAATATGAAAAAGTTAAAAATCAAAAATTATAACAATGTGTGTAGAGATTAGTGAACGTTAATCGTCCCAGGCCCAGAAGATGATTTTCAATAAAAGATCGAAACGTTGGCACGATAAAGAAAATGGTTTTCTGAAACCTACATCACACCAGACCTCATCTCACGATATCTGAATAATTATAACAACATTGCCAACATATTGTCTAAGTATAGTACCATACCCTATAAAAATCATTGTTATCAGTGGATTCCAAACATTAAGTACTGTATTGTTTGTTTTTGATAGTTTTTATTAGACTTTTACAAAACAGATTTCCGTACCTGTGATAAAAATAAGAAAAAGTTAGTCCTGACAAAAAAATAGACTAATCAATACATATATCTACATAATTTTATAAAATAAATATTTGCAGAAAATTAAATAAGATATTAATATTGTCCGTGTGGTAGTTAGTGATCGTTAATCGATATTTATTTAGAAATCGTGAGATGCGGTCTGGTGTGATGTAGGTTTCAGAAAAACATTTTCTTTATCGTGCCAACGTTGCAATCTTTATTGAGATCATCTTCAGGGTTCAAAGTGTTTGTTTTCTGTATAATTGGGCACTCTCGACACTACACGCAAGACTGGCACAATTACACAGAAGACGAACACTTTGAACATTGTGCCATTCAAATACATATACTACATTTGCTGATAGATGTTTCGAGTGAATGTGTATATGTGTGTAGTACAAGAGTGTCGATTTATTTATTATTTATTTTATCACACTATTAAACTTAGGTGCTAAGGCAGTTCTTCACATGGACTTTGTAAGTTAACTGCGAACATGTCCATATACTATTAGAAGAAAAGAGAGGGATGTCGAATGTATATATATTATTGGTTTTTTTGTTAATTAACATGTATAAACGTTAATAAATTATGAATAAATACCTGTAAGTTGTCAAAAAATCTGTGCTTTGTAAATATGGATATACAATTAACTAAGATTTCTCTGAAGAAGACAAAATAAAACGTCGAAACCTCGGCATTAGTAAAAAATTGTTTTGACAACCCTAATTCAAGATTCTGCATTACATATATAACTAAAATAACAATAATAATGATAACAATAATAATAATAATTTCCTCAATCAGTGTATAAATAGATTGACAAATTATTTACGTGACGCTCCCCCCCCCCCTGTAGGCCAAGCGGATTTGATACAGTTTCAAATATAGAAAACGAAGAATGTGGAAATAGCTCGGCCCGAAGAAATAAAAATAGATGATTTCTTAAGTTGAGAAGGCCCAGAGAACGGGTCGAAGAGAGAGAAAAGACCACATTGAAGACACTACGCATAGGTCATATAAGAATAACACAAAGCGCGAGTCGGTGGACGCAAGGTTCAGTCTTTGACACGGCGATCATCACTGTAAGGTAAACGTCCCGGGTTCGAATGAAGGGCCGCGGAATTCGAACCCGACATACTACCAGATGGTCTTTTTTTTTAAAAAAAAACACCGGCATATCCTGAGGGTTTATATGATCTCTGCTGTTGTGAACAGAAAAAACTCACACACAAAGGAAACTTCTGGTCGGAAAGCGACCGCGAGGTTGCCATTATGCAAGGATAAAATAAATTTACCATTTACGGTGTAAAAGGCTTGACTGTATAGACATTATTTTGGTGTATTGTCCAAGCTAGGCGTGGTGTTGGGTCAACGAATCCGGTACGTCAGAGCTATAAGAAATTTGAAATATATATATATAGCGTTTGTGTTAATTTTATGTTAATTTATTTAAATGAATTTAATTTACTAAAGTTGAAGGAATGGATTATTTTGGAATAATTCCCGGCAGACTGAGACCGACACTCGACGCAGGTTTTGAATTTAGACAAATTAGTATAAAAGCAAAATAGCCAAGGTGAGTGAGTGTCGGTTTTAGGAAGGATCCAGTTTTTAATTTACAGTAATCAAAAATATTTTCTTATTCTAATATATTTATGATAATTTTTCACCTACGTGACGCATACATATTTATTTACTTTATTTCCCGCTATTGGTTTAATTGAACGGAATTATTATTTTTGTTTTAATTTAGTTTTACCATACTACGTTCTTAGTGCTAGTTGAGTTTTTACCAAGAGAATTGTGAAGAAGAAAATATGATCAAACAAAATAAATATCCCAAAAGATTGTGGATGCGACGAAAACGAGAACGAAAAATTTACGATATTTATATTCGTTGGATAAAAGAAAAAACCTTTTCATCCTTTTATTTACTTGGGAGATCGTGTTGTCGTTAGCAAATTACAAAATTAGAAAAACCACCTGAAAGAGATAAGACCTCGGTTACCATGGATGCGACCCATATAACTAGTTTACCTAAGCGTTTCAATGACTTTTGAAGTTGCCCTAAGCCGTCATTACGGAGGGAATAAGGGAAGCTTGTAACCTCTCAATGGATGGTGTTAAGCACCGTTATCAAAAGGTATCAAAACGCCTTTTTATTTTATGTAAATCCCTTTATATCCGTGTAGGAGTAGATAATCGGCCGTTCTTTTTATTTACACGACAAGAGTGGTTACTTGTAATGCGAAACGCCTATATGTAACATTAAATTTCCATATAAATGTATAAAGGATAACTTAATTTGTACATCCTTATGTAATAAAACGTACAAAGAATCAACCTCACACAACCGCTTTTTATATATCATAGGAGATAACTTGACAACAAAGATTTAAATGAAAGATATCTTCCATAAAACTGTTTTGTATACTATTGTTTTCAAAAGAACAAGAAACAATAGAAGCAGGTAGGTAAATAAAATAACCGGCTGGTAAAAATGTAAATTTTGGAAAAGCTACTAGTTTTGAGTGGGATTCTCCATTTCTGTCTTTCTCCCCCCCCCTCTCTCTCTCTTTCACTCTCTCTCTCTCTCTCTCTCTCTCTCTCTCTCTCTCTCTCTCTCTC
>CM077106.1:11467184-11493658 GCA_039619505.1 Cimex hemipterus | reverse complement strand
AAAAAAGGTTGCATTTGATTGAAAAAACTTTCATTTGATTACAAAAAGGTTTCATTTAATTGAAAAAAGTTTCATTTTATTGAAAAAAGTTTCATTTGATTGAAAAAGTTTCATTTGATTGAAAAAAGTTTCGTTTGATTGAAAAAAGTTTCATTTGATTGAAAAAAGGTTGCATTTGATTGAAAAAACTTTCATTTGATTACAAAACGGTTTCATTTAATTGAAAAAAGTTTCATTTGATTGAAAACAAATTTCATTTGATTGAAAAAAGTTTCATTTGATTAAAAAAGTTTCATTTGATCGAAAAAACATTTCATTTGATTAAAAAAGTTTCATTTGATTGAAAAAAGTTTCATTTGATTGAAAAAAGGTTGCATTTGATTGAAAAAACTTTCATTTGATTACAAAAAGGTTTCATTTAATTGAAAAAAGTTTCATTTGATTGAAAACAAATTTCATTTGATTGAAAAAAGTTTCATTTGATTGAAAAGATAACAAGATTAGTAAGAAAGTTTAGTAATGAGATTTTAGGACGATATAGTAACTTCGTTAAAACGTAAGAAACATTTACAGTGATCCACGTTTTTTGCTTGTTTAGATTTAGTAATAATACAGATCTGATAATTACGATTTTTAATTAGTGTTATTGAATTAAATTTTCATTCCCGTAGGCCAGTTTGGAAATCGAACAGATTTTTCTGAAGTTTTTTTTTATTTTGATGTACACTGAATGAATCGAGGGAGACAAAATGCCCCTTCCTCATTCATTCTATTTATTCTTGGACATTTGCAAACATGCAGAACACCTGAGGGTAAAATAACCGAGACATTTGTTTTTCCTTTGTGGCCTCCCTTTGAGCCTGGCGCAGCTGGATATGACATTTTTACCTATTTCTTTTTTTTTCCGAGCATACGTCGTCGCCAGTACTGTTAAGGGTGGAGGGCGTTTTCGGGGTAACACACTCTTGATTATGAAATATATAAGACGGCTCTTTCTGAAGGGATAAACCTCGTGCCATTTTTGCCACTGTGTCCCAACATGAAATAGTGTAAAATCGATTATCGGGGTTACTGGAATAATTTCACAAAGAAGAAGCAATATCAGGGAATTACTCTTGTAACATTACAGGGTAGGAGAGATTTCGATGTGATGAAAAATCGACAAAGAAAAAAAATTGGATGGTATAACAGTTAATACATTATCGATCAGCTGCCAGAATTTCATTTTCGATACCAACGGCCTTTTACTGACTTTTGTTGGAACATGTTTCGATATTGCGATCCTACGAATAAAAAGGGAGTCCAAGCAAACGAAAATTCAAGTAAAATAATTTTACACTAAAAGATTTTATATAAATGATATATCTAACATACTACCTGATAATATCAAAGTAAACCATCAAAAATCATCGAACGCCTTTTAAAAAAAGTTACTATTTACCTTAAAATCACAAATTTTCAATATTTTACCAATAAATTGGAAGATTATTTCCTTTATTTTTTGCCTAAATGAGAAATAGACATTTATTTTATGGTCTGAATTGTGGAGGACATTATAAAAATCGTGGGTGATGGCTATGGAGTCCGAGTCATATTAGCCACGCTTGTATGACTCGGTTCGAATCCCGGGGAAGCATGGAATTTTAATTGGCAATAACATGTAAAAAGTATCGTAAAATGGTTCTGACCTCTCGTCCCCAAACCCCTCGGTGAAACGGACGTTGAGCGCTCATGTATGAAAGGAATTCCTTTACTTTACTTTCATTCGTTATAAAGACAACTGAAATGTGGAATTTTCCATTTTTCCTTCCTTTGAACGTTTTCTGTAGAAAAAGAAGGCGTTTTATCGTCATGGGCTGAAATTCGTTTAGATACTGCAAACTTGAGAATAAAAGCGAGACTCAGAACAAGCAAATCAATCAAGCCCAAAAAGCCGATAATTTTTGCCGTGACTACTTCAGTAGCGACGATTCATCAAACTTGACATGACAAAATATAAATTTATTTTTTCCATAGGCTTATTTTTAAAAATTACATCTAAACTACAGGATCCGTTAGATTTCTTGGTCCGATTGACCAAATAACTTTTTCAATTAATTAATCTTTATGAAAGGCATTGGTCGAAATAAAATCGTGAGCGGGATTCGAACCCACGAAATCTGCTCTACCACTTGCACTATCGTGACTTTGATCCACCCGGACATCAACTTCCTATCTCAAACTCCCGCTCGTGACAGTGGCTTTTTTATCTCAACCAATACCTTTCATAAAGATTAATTAATTGAAAAAAGATTTTTGGTCAATCGGACCAAGAAATCGAATGGATTTAATAAGTAAAATGAAGTATTCATCACGGAAGCTTTCTATAGCCCATTTCATTTCCCGCCGAGATTTGAATAGATAATACATTTGAAAAATGGCAAAAAGGAGGGAAAATTCGAAAGATTGGTTTGACATGGGAAGTTAGTGTTCCAGTGGATCGAAGTCAAGCGGTAGAGCAGCGGTGTATTTAGCCGAAAGTCGTGGGTTGGAATCCAGATCGTGACGCTGACTTTTTATCTCAACCAAAACCTTTCATAAAGAACTGTACAGAATATTAAAGAATTTATTATTTTTTTATACTCAATTACAGCTAGGGTAAGTTTGAGATATTTCATTTCAAATTTAAAAAATTTAAATGTATTTTAATTTTACTGCTTCACAGAGGTTTGAAGTTGACCTCTGGAACAATAGAAAGCCGCGTTTAGGGCATTTCCATATGTTTGGAACAAAGTCAAAGGTAAAGCTTTCAGGAAAGAAAACTGAGACCGGAAACGAATTAAAGCCAGGTGAATTCGTGAGGTGTAAAAGGGGTGGATTGAACAAAGTGTTCCCCTGTTCATTTAATACACTAGATCCGGCTAAAGTTAGAACTTCTGGAACTTTGCCATGTTCCCACACTAGGAGCAGGGTTGCCGACTTTTAGACGGACGATTTTATCTAAGGGATAATTTCCCGCTATACCGTCATTTGGCAGGGAGCAGCCTTTTAATAATTTACCCTACTTGAAAATTGAGGGGGGGGGTTACGGAAAAATTGACGGTGCAATTACGACATGTTTGGTAAATAATTTACGATTCGATTATGCTTTAATTCCACTTTGCTTTAATTTAACTGGTTCATTTTGTTAAAAGTTTGTTGCCTTAACTAACTCTTAAAAAATATATGTTTAAAATACGACAAAGCTTGAAAATGTACAAATATACAAACATACGACCAACCATAAAATTGAACTTATTTCTCAATTTGTGCATCTTCATCTAACATTAAATTATAATTTTTTATTAATAAAAAATTTTAAGAAAGTATTTTATTACTGAAAACAATAAAATAATAATTTTACATCTACCAACAAAATTGAAAGGAATTTGTGAAATATAGAAAGACATGGTTAAAAAATAAAATCATATCTATTAAATATTCTCTCTCTCTCTCTCTCTCTCTCTCCCTCCCTCCCTCTCTCTAGATATCGATCTATTTATCTATCGATCTCTATTTCTATAATATTGGATTGGTTTATAGTTTGCCCTTCTGGAAAGCCCAAAGGTTTTGCATTTTGTTGAAGAAAAAAATGGCATTGATGAAGGGGGGGCACGTTCAATTTTCCAGGAAATGCGTCCGGCTCCCGAGTTTCGAGTCTGTTCTTTATTGTTCTATTCAACCAGTTGCTTTGGACTGATCAATTGACAAAGTCCTCAGGTTGGTGATTTGAATTGTGCTTTTGTTTCATAATGCAAATCTTCCTGTTATGCATTTCATTTACGGTTACTGCAACGGTAATGCTACTGCTGCAGAGAGAGCATACCAAGCTCGTTTTCCACATAGAGACGTACCAGATGATCGCACCTTCCATCGACTTCATCGGAAGCTGAATGAAACTGGTTCTTCCACTCGAAGAACGAGGGAAGACAATCAGCGAATTAATGTAGATAAAGATATTTTACATTCTGCTAATCGCAATCCCCAAACCAATTCACTTGATGTATAGACATTGGTGTTTCGCAATGGTGAGGTTGTATACCATCCGTTGGGACTAGGTGCAAAGTTTGGAATGAAATGACCACCACCTGAGGGTGTCTCTTCTACATCAATTCGTGCCAGTCATATTATGTATAAATAGTATTGAAGATGAAAGTTTTTTAGCATGTGCAAACCTTATTAAATTGTGACTATGTGCCTGTAATTTGTCAAAGAACTGTGATACGTACATATAGAATGAATTAAGATTTCTCTGGACACACTGAAGAAGACGAAATATATCGTCGAAAGCTCGGCGTTGGTACAAAAGGATCATTTATTTTTAATGGGCGATTTTATTATATTTATGTAAAGTCTTGGTTGAAATATTTAGCCGCACAGAAAAACCGTTTTTTTAATGTAGTAAAAAGAAGGGAAATTGAAAAAGGAGAAAAAAGTTGAAAACATAATTGTAGTCTGCATACTTCCACAATGAGATTACGTAATTAATATATCTACACAGGACACCCTTTGAGAGTTAATAAATTTGGTGTGTAACAGAAAATTACCTTTGTCATTTGTTCTGGTTCTGACTTATATATATAAACTTTATCAGAGACTTAGTATTCAAATGTAAACAGGCAAAGTACAAACAAACCGCCCTCCCCTTCCTCAAGCTCTAAACTGTAATTAGTCTTTCACAAAAAGTAATACGATACCTAAGCCTAGTATAATTAAAAGGTAATCACTTCTAATCTCACGAATTGGAATTCTGATGAAACGCTGACCGAAAAAGCGGGAACACGGAGGGAACCTGAGTCTTTGGAACAATCCCAGCGAGATGCTAATGCTTATGCTAATGCTGTGGTCTCTAAAACGGCCCCTTGGCGAGGCCTTTTACTATTAAATAATTACCTAGAGAATACATTTGCATAAATGGAGATGAAACGAACAACACGTTTATGCAGGAGCAGCATACATCATCAATTAGTTTGAGTTAGTGGGTTAAGAAAACAAGATGGCTGTTTCTCTTTGAAAACTGGATCTGCCCGTAAGTCAATACTGAATCTTGAAGATTGATATTTTGAAATGCAAAAAAGCGCATTCTTGAAAGGAAGAAAAGGAAAAGAATTCCTGGCACTTTAAACCATTCCCGGAATAACCCTTTTGATCTGCCCTCCTAATGGTAAAGGATTTTTTTTCTCTAATTAAAGCTCATCGTCTGTATTGATCAGAGATTATTTACACTTTTGACCAGGATTTCTACTCATATTTATCTTGTGTGCTTAATTGGTAGATAGTTTTTCACTTTTTTAGTAATATTTCAAATACATTTTTTTTAATAAAGTTATTTCAATCCAAAAAATTTTTTAAGAGTGAATCAATGGAGAAAAGTGAATGCACTCCATCTGGCAGCGCAATAGAGGCAATCCAGCGACGGATGAGATTAGTCTCACCTTTTCTGGCTATTCTCCATTTTCGACAGATTGGAAGATAACCGAGACATAGGATTTGTACAAAAGATACCACAGGTATTACAGAAAAAAAGTCCAACGATTGTTGGACCGGACTTCGCCTCTTTTAATACCCCTCTCCGGGAATCTTCCTTTGGTACCACGCCGGACGGAATATAACCTCCGGCGGTGATCCATTTAAAAATAATCTAATCTAATTCCGGTCCTTGGCATCAACAGGAAATAAATGGAGATTTTAGCTTGTTTGAATAAAGAGAATATATCGAATCTAAAAAAAATTTGGATCTTGGATCTTTTCCATTAATTCGAACCTCCCGACCGCGCTCGGTAACAGAATCTATATTTCTTATCCTATGTTTTGAGTCAATGTGTATTGTTGTATACCAGTTGTCAAAGAGTTCGGTGTTAAATAAAGATGAACTTTCTCGCACTATATGACGCTGTGAAAACCAAGGAAATGACAGTTCGTTCCCTTCAGGAAAAGGACGTTCTTCCACTGGCTGTTCGATGTTCAGGAGGACATGGCTTATTGTATACTCGGTCGTCCGAAAAAGGACAGTGAAGATCTTTTATGCCAGTACCTAGCCTATTCGGCTTTATGACGCACCTCCGCATACGACAGAAAAAGCCTCGCTCACCATTGCCCATTCCGAGTGGTCGGGTCTGCACTGAGCATCAGACCGTATACCGCGCGCAAAGGGCTACCTAAGCCGACATTCGTCAGCCTAGTCTCCCGCGCACTCCCTAGGTAGGGAAGGCCAATCTACGTCCCAGAGTATTGGGGCTTCCCCAGTGTAGAAACTACCGGATCCGCTTCGGCCGTGGTTTGGTTTAAAGTGGAATTGCTAGCTACCCCCTAGAGTTACGGTAAAAGCCTCCAATCGAGTTCACCAATTCACTACCCGTTCTCATCTACCACTCGTATTCGCGAGACTTTTCAGCATGATCGTAGCGTCCTCAACGCTTACACTCTGCCCTTCGATCCGAAGTATCCCGTGAGGCCGGGTGTATAACGGTAGTCATACGCAAGTTTCGTGCGGTAGAAGACAGCCTCTTTTCTAAGTTCCCGCCAGTGGCGTCACCACGACCCACTACGAATCCATTCCCAGTATAACAGGGGCTGAATTTTGCAGCATTTCTGTTACCCCGTACTACAGATGGTTATGCCCCCCCGTCTACCTACAGGATTTGGTGCCTTAACTCTGATAAGGCAACAGCCGCCCCATGCCGACCCGAGTCCGACACGAACTTGTGCTTTAGAGAGGTGATGCCACCTGTGTTCTTCCTCTCCTTTATAATCCGTTGAGACTTTATAGGAAGCTGTGAAGATTCTCTCCAAGATCATATAATTAGTCCCCATTTCTAATAACGGTGTCTGAGTTTGTTGATTATGGTTGTATGCCCGAATTGTTTAGTACCTTTCCAATTTAATTGTTCCTTGAGCCTAAGTGAGCTTTTCCTAGCCTCTCCTTGTATGACATATTTCCAGTGGAGGTGGATTTAGCGGAGTTTCTCATGCATTTGTAAAGGTTGTTCTCTTTACACCTGTGATACATAGATTGGCTTGTCTTTGTATGTTGCCTAATATTCGGGTAGCCACTTTTGGTTGAGCTTTGTTCCACCAGATTAGTATTCCATAAGTTATTCTGGGTCTTATTACTGCCGTGTATAGCCAATGGACCATTTTCGGTTTTAATCACCAAGATTTGCCTAAGGTCCTTCTTGTGGGATCAACATTACGCTGTTTACAATGGCTATAATGATGATAAATTAATAATTTAAAATCAAAGCGTTTTTTAAAAATATAAAATCAAATTTACTTCTACATGAGAATTCCTCTTTCGATTTTTTTTTCTCGGATAATTCGATAAAGCGTTTTCCCGAAATATCAAGTATAAAAAGACCTAAGGCAAAATGGATTTACATGTTGTTATACGTTACAGGGAAGAATATCCGCGGAATTGAATTTTCTGAGCGAGTATATAGATGTTTAGAGTACAAACAAAATTTTGACGAGCACATACTTTGTTTAGACGATTCCTTCATAATAATGGCACAATGATGAACAACAGCCAAAACCTGATTTTCAATAAAGTTAAAAACAAACAAATATTCGCTTGTAGAATACAGGAATGTAAAGAATGGTCACTATTGAATTATTGCCTTCTTTTTATTTTATTTTTTAAATCATAAGATTGCATAAATAAAAATATTTATTAAATCGTCAAGGTAAACATTAAGTACAAGCTTGTTTTTCAATATAATAATTTTTTTGTACCCTTAACATATCAAAATAATTACAAGTATGTTCTTCTCTCAAAAAATACTGCAACAATGGCCCGCACTGACCGGGTGGATAAAATGGAAAGTGGGCTTGGACAGTAGGGTTAGATTGTTGATTGTTGGATCAAGGACTTGATTTGTAAATTTTGGAAAAGGGATGGGATCTATTCGTTGAGAAAAAAATGTTGAGTTCGTGTTGAATCGTGCGGTTAGTGATATAGTGAGGAGATGTCTGAGGCCTTTACATTATAAAAATTGAATGTGCTGGATATTGGATGACTTGGCAAAGCCCACACAATTCCATTTCTTATCTCGACAATGTTCGCAGTCATTTCTTTTCTGCAATTACTTCAGTTTTGATGTTGAAAACAGACCTCATAAAATCCTTCATATGGTTTTTTCAAACGTTCTTCATCTTAAGTGTAGGTTTCTCGTCAGCGTATTATCTGTCAGTCCTAATTATCTGCCTTAGAGAATGCCGGTGTTTCATTGTTGTTGATGCTCTGTTTGACAAAGTTTTTCAATGTAAATAGACATTGGGTATATTTTTCCTGTTCAGTCTTGTCCTCCATTTTTTTTCCACCAGTGATAAGTATTCTTGGATGTTGAAGGTTGCATGAACAGGATTCGGGTTACAAGATAAAATTACTGAACCAGCACTACAGATGATAAAGAGGGTGTTGGGATGTATAGGAAATGGTAAAAAGGGTGGGATCAAAAATGCTTCCTGGTAGGACTCCGGTTTGATATCTGAGTACTCTGAAGAGACGGGCATAAAAATAACGAAAGAGTAGGAAGGTTTACGTTTATGGAGGATACAAGTTCTAGCACACTTAAATACCGAATTCCAGGTGAAACCGTTTTGGATGTAATTTTTTACAAATTTCATAACTCGAATGAAGCTCCAATTTTCAGCAACAATACTACTACTAAAATTTAAATCTTGAATTAATTAAGGTTTTTTAGTTGAGATAAAAAAATTCAATGGCACGAGCGGGATTCGAACCCACAAAATCTGCTCTACCACTTGAGCTACCGTGACCTCGATCCACTCGGACACCAACTTCACATCTCAACCCCATCTTTTGAATTTTCCCTACTTTTTGCCATTTTTCATTGGTCAAGCGGACCACGAAATTAATGAATATATCTTGAATTTTTTACCTTAGCAGTCACAAGTCGATTAAAAAAAAAAAAAACTTTTGCACTAACGTTAGCCAGCCCGCCTTTAAAATAAAAAATAAATCATTAATTAATTGTTGACTGCACGCTCATGTGAACACCCACACAGTGCCTTTACGAAAATTTATTTTCATTAAATAAAAGTATGTAATAAAGTGAGTAACAAATTTCAATAAAATGTCTCTCTTTAAAACAACTTTTTTTTTATAACAAGTACGCTTTCATATAACACATCAAACCCAGGAATTTACGGTAAATACTAATCCTCAATAATTAAAAATGAAATACATGTTAGACTTAATTAGGACCGAAAAATAAATTTAAGGTTATACGTTGTTAAAATATGGTCATGTCCGCTGTTCCATCCGTCAATGAAAAAAATTATGACAATAATGTTCCTTTATAGTCCCTTTAGTTTTAGTTAAAAATTAAAATTAAATTACACAACATTTTATGACATCCGTGATTTTGGAAAGCGGAAAGGCTATTTAAAATGAATTGATTCCTTCATTCTATTTTTGCAACCAGAAGCCCAGCTGGTGGTGTTAAACATAAAATGTTTATTTGAAAAGTCCATCCAACGTCCTATTTCTGTACAGTTTTGTCTGTTACAACCGAAATAGAATTATAGATTTATTTCCACCAGAAAAAAGTCTAATTTATGAAACCGTAAAAGCCTGTCTCCAGTAAAAACTAATTAACTCTAGACTTCTTTAAACATTTTTTAAAAATAAAAGAAATAAATTGTTTAGATTATCAACATCAACGTTACTAGAAAATTTTAAATTTATTTATGTTTTTAAATATATGTTTCAGTAAAAAATGGAGCAATTCGAGCAACTGCTGACATGCGCCATTTGTTTGGACAGATACAGAAACCCAAAGCTCTTGCCATGCCAACATTCCTTTTGTATGGAGCCGTGCATGGACGGTTTGGTGGACTACGTCAGAAGACAGGTAAGCTGCAATGAAATAGTAATAAAACAAAAGTAAATAATGTGAAATGTGTGTTGCTCTTTCTCCAGGTGAAATGCCCCGAATGCAGGGCAGAACACAGGATTCCTTATCAAGGAGTTCAGGGTTACCCCACGAACGTGACCCTCCAGCGATTTCTGGAGCTTCACATCGAGATCACTGGAGAAATGCCAGATCCCACCAGGTGGGCGTAAAAAATATATCCTTTTACGAAAATAATCCCACGTTTCTATTCTTGGCTTATTTCAATTTAACCTGTACATTCTTCAATAACTGACCTATTCGGTATGATTTGCGAGGGGTAAAGATTTTGTATTTTAAAATTGAAATAATTTTCCGCGCAAAGAATTACCCCCGAACTTTACATTCTTTACTTAAGATTTTAATCAGAGGGAAATGTACAAATACTATTGCATATATATGATTATAAATAATGGCCTGTTTGGACAATAGCCCCATTCTAATATCAGAATCATGGAACGATATGATTTACGAACGCGGGAAAACGGATTGCGGATAGCAAGTCGTTAGCCAAACCACAGTATCCAATGCCATGACGAACTCCTAGATGATAGATGTTTTAAAGTGATTCAAGTCCATGAAATCAAATATCTAGGCCAGATCGTCCGTCGTTTAAAATGGTACTCTCATATTGACCTAGTACAAAAAACTTCAACATGATTCAATGGAGGTGAAAATTATATCGACAAATATAAAAAAATGACATATGATATATGTCCTATAAATAGGGTTTTGCCCTAGCCATAATTGACAGTTAAAATATTGTTATGGGTTCAAATCCAGCTCGTGACGCTAACTTTTCCACCCCAACCAAAACCTTGCATAAAAAGTTTAATTAATTATTTGCTAGTTTTAAACTTACATTGAGGCGAGCCGCCCCAGAAGAAAAGTCCCAATGCTTCGTTCAAAACATTTATTAGTAATGTTTCGGGCGTCTTACGTCCTTCATCAGTACATAATTCTTTCCAGATCCGGATGTGAAAAACGTCAAGTTTGCTCTTAACCGCCATTATAAGGGGGTCCTTTCGT
Organism: Cimex hemipterus; assembly: GCA_039619505.1. Classification (NCBI taxonomy): domain Eukaryota; kingdom Metazoa; phylum Arthropoda; class Insecta; order Hemiptera; family Cimicidae; genus Cimex; species Cimex hemipterus. Next base: position 11,482,697 of record CM077106.1, on the reverse strand, counting down.
TAAGAGAAAATTCAGGAAAATTCAAAAAGTGGAGTTGAGATGTGAAGTTGGTGGTGTCCGAGTGAATCGAAGGTCAAGTGGTAGAGGGGCGTCGTATTTAGCTGAAGGTCGTGGGTTTGAATCCCGCTGATTGATGCGCTGACACTGACTTTTTTTCTATCTCAAACAAAAAACTTTAAATAATTAATACTAAGTATTTATTTGGTCAATCAGACCAAGAAAACTAATATATAATAAATACGGTTCCACTAGGAGATTTATTTATTATGAAAATTATACTTCATTATTCACTAAAATAAAATACGTACAGAATAAACGAATGCGTTACGGCTTTTAATGATACGTTTAACGTAAATGTTACGTTTGATTCGAGTTTCATAAAGAAAACATTAGGGCGTGTTTCAACGAATTGCCATCAAACAATATTTATCGAGTTTTATTGTGTGCTCTTGTCTAAAAGTCGGTGAAATGTCAGCCTGATCGGATGCGCGTTTCCTTTTTTCCTGACAAAAGTTAACAAATAATCAGTAACTACCAGCCTTGTGATAAAATGAGTCAATCATTCCATCACCATTATTTAAGCTGTAAAGGCATGGCCTCTGTTCACTGAAAAGCTGTCAGATTTGAGCACTTAAAAAATTAACAACACTTAAAAGTTTACTTATCAAGTCTCGTTGAATTTTTAAATGAATAAATTTAATTTGCGAAAGTTTAAAACAACTTCAACACTTTTAAAGTTTGAAAAGTTCAGACATTTTATTAGGGAATGTCTTAATTCTCCATCCAGTTTTTCATTGTCAAAATTAACATTTCAGAAAAATTACACCACTTGAAAATCTTAATCTGCTTGACTTTTATTTAAACAGTTTGTTACATATTTGAAAAATTGAGAATTATTGTTGTTTATATGTTTAGCAATCATAAATTAACGTAATAATTATTTCAATTAATTGTTCTTGTTATCTAAAGTCTTAGTTGAAATAAAAAAGCCTGTGTCACGAGCGGGATTCGAACCCACGACTTTCAGCTAAATGCTTCGCTACTCTACCACTTGAGCAATCGTCTGAGTTGATCCAAGTCACGCTAGCTCAAGTGGTAGAGTAGCGGAGTATTTAGCCGAAAGTCGAGGGTTCGAATCCCGCTCATGAAACTGACTTTATTATTTCAACCTTACATAAATTTTTAATGGATATTTTAACTCATACCTGAGCAAGCCCAATTGTCCAAAGTAATCCTGAGAAAGAATGTAATTAAGATTTATTTTCTTGATAGTGGTCAGGTAATGAAAAGATGTGGCGTCTGCACGGAGAAAGCGTACTGCCTGCATTGTAGCCACTGCAGCAAAGATGTTTGCCCGCAGTGTAAAGCCGCGCACATGGACATCCTTAGAAGAGAAATATCGAGAATTAATAACCAGGTATGGTGTTGTCAGACCTAATATCAAAAATAACATAAAAAGGACTGTAATATTTAAAATCAAAACAGGTGCGAAGAGCGTTACACAGATTGGAAGATATTCTCGCCATGGTTGACAAAAACTGCCAAGCGTTGCAGCTCAACTGCACCTCGGTGTCCGAAGAAGTCGACGAAATTTACAGAAGGTTGTCCAAAGCGTTGAAAGACCGTACTGACTACCTGCGAGGCGAAATCGACAGATACCTCTGCGTCGAGCTCAGGAACCTGAACACGCTCAAGGACAATCTCGAACAGGAGATAACCAACATCAATAGCAACTGTGATTTAGCCGATAAGCACATGCAGTCTGAGGACGTCGAGTGGGAGGATCTAGAGCTGCTAGACACCAAGGATATCTTCCTCAAGACGGTCGATTTTATCCGAAACTTTGAAGCCGAGATGGGCGATTACGCTCGAAGAGTACGGTTCTCGATGACCCATGACCCGAACCAACTCGTCATGCACGTCAGCACCTTCGGAGACCTCAACATCAGCATGCCTCACCAGTTCACTTGCTCATCCCAGCAGGTAGATTATAGTTTCTATAACAGCTTTCAGTTCGCTAAAAATAATTCTGCCTGCATTCACACGTGAGAACGTGCATTCGTACACTGACCCATAATAAAAATTTTGTCCGTAACATCTTATGCAATTTATGGAAACATAAATACACTATATTACCAGTAGTCAATTTGCTTGCTTGTTCAATTGTTCGTTAATAGCTTTAAAAAATTTCTGTGCTATATTTTTTCATTTTATTACAAAATAATTGTGATTCTCATCTCTAGTTAAAGTAGTATGTCCGGCGAAAGACGAGTACCACCTACATGTATACTTATTAGTTACGACATTTCCATTTTTAATCATCCTATGTTTGTCAAGTATGAATGTCCGAGGTTTCGCTTACCGCTTGCTTATTAGATTAAGTTAATTTGAATAATATTTTAACGAACAGACGCAACAGGGACCAGGACTGATGAGGTCGAAAAGCGATCACAGGTTGGCCGCCCAATACCGTCAGCAAGACGAGCGGTACGACAGGGAAGAAGGAGGAAGAGTCTCTCCGCTCAACGGTAGAAAATTTGGCGAAAGGTAAATTATAATTTAATCTTTTTATTCATTCTTGTGGAATTAATAGGTAAAAGTCATTCTTGCAAATAGATAAAAAGTCCAGCCGGTGGAAACCCTATTAACCGATGAAAAGAAAAAATATTATTCTTTTCTTGGAATATTTTAATATTTATGATTTGGGGCGTCGGTGGCCGAAACGGTTTAGGCGTTAACACGGCGCTCATCACTGTAAGATAAAGGTCCCGGGTTCGAAACGAACAGCCCTGCATTCAAACCCGATGTACTTACAAATGTTTTGTTTGTTTTTTCACAAACACCGGCACCCAGAGGGTTGATATAATCTCTGCTATTGCGAACAAAATATATGTATTACATCAAGTCGTCAATTAAATTAACCATACCACGTGATGTGGCTTTTAGGGCTTTTATTCAGTGTTTTGCTGAAATTGAAAGTAAAGTACGTAAAAGCCGTCCTTTAAAAAATGTCGTTTCCAGCTGCTCCGAGCACAAAGAGGTATCAAAAACGAAAAATCGCCGTTTTTTCACCCTCCGGTGTTCCACATGTTTCCAAATATCCGAGAAATATACAGAATATATTCGCTATAAGAGATTTTCCGACTAATTCTCATCAATGCAATGTAATAAAAAATTTATTTAAATAAATTTACTTTTCAAAAATATCGAATTATTAAGAACCAACTTAACTTGTCTTTGGAATAATTGGAGAGTTTGCCATGTCTCGTAGAAATCTGATTTTCATTTTTCCACCAAGATGAAACGTTCGTGGCCCCGTGATTTAAAAATAAAATTCTAACCTTTTCTTATGGTTTTTTAAATTTTCCAAACTTTTCTTTCTGTTTGAATTAGAAAAGGTAACGGCATTATATTTTATTTGGAAATTCCTTCATAAGTTGTGAACCTGTTATAGGTCATTGTGGTTTGCCTATGATCGCTGATTTGGTCTGTCAGACCCGTCTCCTATCAAGGATTAAAGCAGGGTTCCCATCTTTACGCATGAGTGTTGAGAGCCATAAGGATCTTTTTCGTCCGGACATATCCCGAAGGGGACTTCTCAGACGCCTGGTGCCCCCAAAGGGCCACTAGGAAGATTTTACATCCCTTGGCTAGCGAGGTAGTGCAATACTAGCCAAGTTCAGAAGTGCCCTGTAAAGGGCACATCCATACATGTGCCTTGAAAAAGGCAATTTTGTGGTTTCCAACATGGCCTGTCGGCCATGACTTCGCCACCCCCGGAGAGATAGAGAAGGCACTCTATCTCTGGTTCCGGTTGGCCGGTGCCCTCCAGCTAAGGCACAATTTGTTTGCAAACCACGACCACCACGAGTCCAACCTCATTTGGCAGGGCCGCTTGGATACCCTACCCCCGTGGTACAGTTTTGTTTTTAAGGTGAAATCCCTACTGATGCACCCGTTGCTTGAGGGGTGCGGGTTCAGAAACCCAGAAACCCCATGCCAAAGCAGAGGGGGGAAGGAAAGGAAAAGGAACAGGATTAGGAAGGATGGGGAAGGTACGGGATAATGCCTCTATCTTTGGTTACCCCTAGGCACCGGAGTAGATGGTAGGACTTGCCTAAGCCCATAGGGATAATAAAAGCGGGGTAGACACACAATGTCACTGTTGATAGCGAGAAGCCAAAACACGCCTAACTTCAGACCAACAAGTTTGGACGCATTTCGCCGTTTCGCCATCTTCATGCTGGGTGTGGGCGCAATCCTTTTCATGTTTATAATTTTCATTGTAGAAGTGGATCATCGATGTGGTCCAACGAATAGTTTCATCCTGATTCACTTCTACAATTAAGAATTATTGGTCGATTACTAATCTAAATGCTCATCAGGAATTTGCGTTCTCGAACAAAAACGAAAATGACATTTTGAAAAGTTCGAAAGTGATGAATTCAAAATTCCCTTTAGATAAAGGCTTTCTATTCAACAAAATTCAGTGTCATTCATATTTCCTCTTTCTATGCCTGAAACAGAAGTTTTGTCTTACAATTTCAAAATGTCAACTGCATTTCTGCACCAGATGCGGTCTGGTGTGAAGTAGGTTTTAAAAACAAATATTTTCTCTATCGTACGAACGTCCCGATCTTTATTGACATAATCTTCCGGACAATACTTTGAGCGCTGAAGATGATCTCAATAGATTGAAACGTCGGCACGATAAAGAATGTTTTTCTGAAACCTACATCACACCAGACCGCATCTCACGATCTCCAAATTATCATTAACTAACGGTCAATAAACCCCACAAATTGTAAATCAAATTTGACAGATTTCTTTAAACTGTTTATATCCGTAAAATGTGAATGAAAATTGAAGTTTTATCAATTGAAAAATATTCATGATGTACCAAGCCCAAACCCCCATACTTTACCTTTTGAAAAACTAGACTTTTACAATTGTTCACGTAAAATTCCGGGAGTGGTCTGTTTAATTTAACTTGCATCAGCCGTCTGGCCATTTCTTATCATACTGCTCCGCCTATTCTCTCTCTCCCAACGAATTAATTAAACTTGCAAAGACCTAACCACTCCCTAATTAACTATTTCTGCCCAAACACTCTAAACCGGATGTTATTTAATTTTCACCGGTCTCTTTGAAAAGAAGGAACGCGAGAGTCAGCACACATAAACGAACACAGCGAAATGTTAATAACAAAGCATTCATCTAGAACAGGAAGACCCAGATGACATGAAATGAACTGCCCCCATTTTCATTTACTTAATATTTATTTCCATGGTTAAATATCACAAGTTTTAATGTTTAGTTATAATTCGAATAAGTTGATCCTTGTTGGATATCGCCTATTAAGGTGTTTTATCTTTTAAAAGCAACTTTTCGTACCTAATTTCCATGAACCATATTCACTGACAGACAAAAAACTCTTATATTACAACTTTATTTCCTATTTTATATATAAATCAAGTTTCATTTTTGGACGATTAATAATTGAGTCTTATCCACATGGAGAGTGGCCATCAAAGGCCCTCAACTAACGACAGCCAACTATGTGCGACTCTCCATTGAAATTCCCGCCCATACCATCACTGAGCTATGTTGAAAACGTTGGCTCTGGGAAAAATTACAAACTTCGTACCTTTCAATTCGCCTTTCGCCCATGTGAGCCGTGCAACACTGCACGTTTTGGTCAATTCTGATTCTCTTACGGGACGAAAAGTCATCAATACATACTGATTTAATCTTCTTCGAGCAGAGTGTTCATAGATTTGGTCACCTCGAACTTCCTGGAGTTGATCAATCGCTCGACCAACAGTAAGGGGGCGTTTTCGGGAAATTCTCAAACTCAAAACAATCCTGTGATTCTATTAGCCCAAGGCATCTAGAAGGCTATCTATGGTAGGACCCAGTTGCACGAAAACGGCGTCTCGCAGTGTTTCGTAGGCAACTCCGACGGCAATAGCCGCATACCTGATGGAACGTCCATCATCAATAAGTGCCACACCACGCGCAACATCGTCAGCACTAAGAGGCATTTTTAAGTGTTATAGCTCATGAATATGAGATGTTCATATTACTCAAAATTGTCTAATACTCGATTAGCAATGAAATACACAATGACAGCCCATGAAGTGTCCACGTCTTAAATGCTTCGTTTGTTTTAACATAATATTCTATCGAGGCGATTTTTGTACTCATACTCTATCTATTGATGTTCTTACAAGACAATGGCACATTCCAGGTACACTCGCCGGCAAGAAAGAGACTACGATTACGACACGTACGAGGAGAACAGGCCGGCCAGGTCCAAGTTCAGGTCCAGGTTCCGCCACGGCGGTGAAAACACTGACTCGGACAACGACACCGGAGGCGGCGGAAGATCAGTCAGATTCACCGAAACCGCAAAAGAGAGGGAAAAGGTCTTCGATACGGAAGACGTCGCTAAAGGTCCCCTCAGCGGCATATCTCGGCTTTACGATTCGCCCTTGGTCATGAAAAGACTGAAAGACTCGGAGGTGAAGAAGGACAAGCCTGAACCACCTGTACAGCCGGTTGTCCAGCCTCCCAAGTTCCAGCCTCCTAAAAGGCCGACCCAACGTAATTATTTTATCTACTTATTTTTCTGTATCTACTTGCTTTTACTATTTTCTTATTTGATCTATTTAATCATAACGTTCTATATAATATGTTTTCACAATTTTAAATAAAACCTTACAATGTCGTACTTAACAGCCCTTATTAATGTTTGTTCTATTTATAAATAAACTACTAACTAATTAAAGTAAAACTCTCTGAATTTCATACCTGCAGTTCTATTACCAGCAGATCAGTTTTAACCAAACCGTCTGGCCATCTCTGCCACCACCACTATTTACTTTTTTAAATCCTTTCTGTCCTGATCCGTCTATGCAGGAATCCCCCCGAGGTATTGTTCTTGGCCCAATCCTTTACATAATATATACAGCTGACATAGTTAATCACCCAAATACTTCCTTGTTCACGTTTGCAGATGATACTGGAATCCTGTCCATTCACAACGATCCTGCCCTTGTCGTTCGTCTCTACAGTCTCGTATTACATTCCTTGAGCCTTGGCTGAAGAAGTGGAGGATACAAATAAACACCATAATTTCACATTACAACAAGCATCCTTCCTCCCACATACTTCAACCGTGTCCCTCTCCCCAAGTACTCAATAGATGATTCAAACTTCTTCCTCGACTCTTATACAAACAATTCAAACTATTCCTTAACAATAAAAAGACTAATCTACACCACATTACTCAAACTGAATGGACTTGACGTATGGTCTGAGTCAGAGTATCCGACTTCTATCGAATCCAATCCTTCCAGTCCAAAACCCTCTACAAATGATTACAAATGATCTTTCCTCTGTGGCTAGTTGTACCTTTCACCTTGATCTCAAAATCCCTTATGTTCATCAAACGCCATCATAAGATATAGTAAATTCTATTTCTTACTCACTGGTCACACCAGTCCCTAACCAACCACCAACTGGAAGAAAATGGCCTCATGAATTCAACTCCAGTTAAATCGAGTGACAAGGTTCGCCTACATCGGAGAGTCACTACTGTGTGACTTCTTCCCCGTGATGATACAAGTCAATTATTATCTATCACCATAATATTTGCTTGTTGTTGTTAATTATACAGTTGTATATCCCAAATAGAAGATAAAAAGTCGTTCCAATTTGAACGAAAAATCATTTTTATTGTTTTATCTTCTTTAAGTATGTTTTTAATACCCAAAAGCATACAATTTTGTGTAATATGGTAATCAGTTCAATCCCAACCACCAAGTTATAACTTTTGTTTTCGATTTATTTGTACTTGATGTCCCCACGCAATTCTTCACTTGAAGAGATGTAAGTTGTGCGATCATCTCAGATTTTCTTCGCAAGCAATTTGACTTCTTCAGTGAAAATAATAACAAAAACTGGACTAGGATGGGCTAGGGCTATTTAACCCCATTTCTTTCATTGTCAAATCACATTTCAATTTACAATGCCTTTTTTTAGTTTTGTTGTGTTGTATCCATCACTCCTGTAAATACACTAAAAATTTAGTACAGGTTATCTTGTTGTATATCTCGTCATTTGTAATTTCAATTATTATTTCCTAGCTCCCATTATGTAGAATATGATTGCTTCCATCTTTTTAATATTATTTACAATATTATGAAAGCAATACTTACAAAAAATATATCCTTATATAAAATATTAAAATAACATTTTTGCGTATATTATACAAGTGGGGAAAATATATGCCTCAGTCAAGTATTATTTTTGACAAAAATGTAAATTTGATCGTTCTCATTTTTATTTTATGACTTTTAGCATAGGAGTGTTGTGCCGTTTTAGATGTCGGCAAGAGACGTAATAAACATCGACCGAGGTGGACTCAACTTTGATGTGGTTGAGTCCCCCTCCCTCCCAAAACCCACGAGAATTACTGGTACAACTTCGAGCAAGTGAGACAGTTTCAAGGCGATTTAAGCCTCTCAAAAATATATACTGGCACTGCACTGACTGAAATAGTTACTCATGACCAACAAAGACCAACTGTTCTTGCATTAATGGGTCGATCGTAGACTCAACTTTGACAATTACCAACTTCGACATAAGTTTTGAGCCTAGGATGAATAATGATGAAGTTAATCATTGCTACTTGGTGAATGTAATTTATGATTTTTAAAACTGGAAATTGAAAGTTTTCCATAGCTGTTGCTATTTTTTTTTTTTTTTTTTTTTCAATCAAACTGAAATCTAGGATGCAAAACCATACGGTTTTAATCGTCTTACCAAGTTTTGTACTGACTCAATAAATATTTAGATGTACTTGAAGTTAAGATTTATACTTTACGGCATATTGCGTGACCTAAGTAATGATCTCTGGTATCCTCTGATCTCGAAGAATATCTTCATTCCATACATACCAAAGAGCATCAACCATGTCCCTATTTAATAATTTTTTTAAAGCAGTTACACCCATAAAAAAAATATGTTGTATTTTTTTTAATGTGGGCTCTCCATTTCAATTTGTATTATAGTGTCGTACCCAGATACTTCACAGGGTTTTGTGCCAGTACTATTTTTCCGTTTTACCCCATCTCTGATTTTCCTGTTTAATTGTCCAACCTTTTTCCGTTTATTAATTAGATTGCTCATGTTTTGCAGTTTTTTGTCTTTGCTCCAGTCCTATTTTCCACATACAGAACTGCAGTCTATAAATTCAAGATAATTTTATCAAATGGAACTGTTACTCAACCGTTAAAATAACCAAAATTACAATAAAACATTAGGTTAATGGTAAAATAAAACTAAAAGTACTAAATTAAAATAAAACGTGGGTTCGAATACTGCTTGTGACATGGATTTTTTTTATCTCAACTAAAAACCTTAATTAATTGAAATTTATTAATTGGTCAAGCAGACCATGAAAACTAGTGAATTTAGTAAAGTAAAATATTTAAAACTTTAAGGATCTTTCAAAAATAATTCAGTAAGGTATCTCAAAATTATTAATGGTCAAATTACCATATTAATTATTAGTTATCATAATTTGTATAATAAAGGTTAATAATTAGTTTGTGTGAATTGGATAAAATATTGTCATTTTATTCTCCTTTATGTAGTATATTTACCAAACTGCTAATCAATCATAAACACCAAAATTGTAAAATATTTGTAACTTTCCATTTAGGTTTTAACATATTAAGTTGAGAGTGTTGCACTTTACAGCGGCACAGAGGCAAGTCAGCGAGGAGGACGAGATCACCAAAATTAAAAAGCAGATGAAAAATGCTCCAGGCGAGCCGAGGGAACCTGAAAGACCTGGTGCAGAAAGAGTTCAAGCTCTCAGGCGAGAGGAGGAAAGGACGCCTTCACCTCAGTCCACAAGGAGCAGCCCTGGCTCAGATCCATCGACAAAAGCCACTCCTACACAGGTTTGCTGAATAACGACACACCTTAAAAGAGAAAAAAAAAAACTTACCGATCTTTCCTTTCAGGGAGCTGCAGGTGCTTCAAGTTCAGAAGAGTCGGACGACAGCCCGCAAGCATCTCTGGCCCAGAGCTCAGCGCAAAGGAAAACATCGGTGACCCGGCCTCCAAGTGTCACTCAATCAGGTTCAAGAAGATCCTCAGCGTCAAGTGATGTATCAACCCCAGCTGCGGGTAAGTTCTAAAATGGTCAGATAAAAAACACAAATCAGAAATCAAAGTAACATTACACACATATTATTGGCTAAAATAAACTTTGTAAAAAAAAAGATTGCAAGAACATAATGATTTAACCACATTTTTGGCTTTTTAAAATAAAGCAACTCATGTAAAATAGTACATTTTTTTACATATCACTGTAATGTCAAATCAAATTTGAATCACCGTTTTTATCAGTTTTATGAAATAAATATTTTTTAAAAATAACCATCTCTAAAATGAGTACAAATAACTTTTCTATGTATAATATAAAGCAGCTTTAGTCTGTGATAATGATATTAAAAACAATTAAAATTACTGACATAAAAAATCTTTGACTTAAAGATTTAATATAAACAAATTTAATTATCACATCAAACATGATTTTGTAATTTTACACATAAATTTTTAATGTTTCAATAAGTGATTCCTTTTTTTTACATTTGTTTCTTAATGTGAAAAAAATTAATTCTTTCAAACTATTAATAAAAAAATGGAAACACTTATTGAATAATATATTTTATATTTTATCTATGATACCATTACTGTCTAAAAGCTTTTTCTTGTGAAAATTGTCTACTAATGAAAGGCTGTTGTAAACAAAAATATATTTCATAACTAATTATTTTAATATTGTTCTAAAAGAATATTCCTTTGTGTAATTGACAGCTCTACAAGGCTTCACTTAATTCTTAACATATTCTAAAACAAATTCACCATTCTTGACAAAAAAGTCTGTTCTTTTTTTTTAATATATTTTTTTTTCTTTTTTCTATGGAATTCTTACTGTTTTTACTTCTGTTTTTTACTTTTTATACTCTTCTTCGCTCAAGCGTTCAATCTGACACATTAATTGCCATGCAAAACAAAGAAAAATGTATTTTCCTAACTAATTATTTACTTTTGTGTTATTCTAAACAAACAAAACAAAAAATGTCACTTGTGAAATAGTAGAGTAAAAAATACCTCATAACACCTAAAAATAATAATTAGCAATACTTTTGTGATGAAAATTTAATCACTTGGCATTATTTTCAAACAATCTGCTTGTTGCACAAAATCATTAACAGCACAACCTACCCATTAATCCATAACACAGCAAGTTACAAAATATTTCTTTTAATTGCGTAATAAAAACAATGTTTATTGACAAAATGGGTTTCAATTAGAGTACAACAAGAAGATTAATTGTATTATGCATGGCTTATGTCCCAAGAATAAAATACAGGCAGGAATTGTCTGTTAACAGCACTGTCTCTTGTAACACATTGACTAACTCAAGGCTTAGAAGAGGCGAGACAGATATTTGAAAAAAATCTCAGAAAAAAAAACACATACTCCTATGGTAGGTTTCGTCAAAACGATTCGGTCAGGGAGCATGGATTCAACCGGCTCTGCTGACTCCAGCACAAGGAGCACTGGCGCCGCTTTCACCACCGAAGAGGTCAAGCAGAAGCTGGCGAAAGCGTTGCCCACAGGCCTGCCTACATCCACCAACCCCACACCCACCACTTCCGAACCTCCGCGGTTTCACAGCCGTTTTTTACCAGGAGGTAACTCAAAAAGGCAAAACAAACAAATTATACTATCAAATAGGTAAATGTTTCGACTAAAGGGAATAATTACGAACTCTTTCAAAAAGTTCCCAATTCTCAACAATGTTGTCTGATTGATTAAACAATCATTTCTATAAATTTAACATCAATTCAAACCCTAAATATTATATAAAATTTAATGATATGTTTTATTTCAACAGGCACTATTTTATATTTTTTTCATTTTCAATCGAGTTAAACAGTTAAATACCAAAATTAATAAAATACACCATACATGACTGTTATTTAAAATATAATAAAAATAATATAAAATAAATCCTTCCGTACATTATAAACAATTTTATGTAACAATTTTAAACATATTCATATATAACGTACATCCTGCAACTTACACTTATTCGTTTTACGTAACACATAAACTGTTTATAAATATGTCCAAATTTAACAGCCAATTTATTTAAATTGCAGCATGATTTTTTTTTTTTTTTTTTAATTAAATGAGGCATGGCTTTTTCACAGCCCCAAGCACAAAGTTTGGAGCGAGTCTTAACATTTCAGCCTTGTTTATAATTTAATCGAAATTATTATACTTAGGGATGAGACAATTCTATTCTGGATCACATTTTTTACAAATTCGGTTTAAAAAAACTGTTATTAATGTCAGATCTATTGGTAAATAAAAGTTTTTAAAAAAATGTTAATTACATATATAAATAACAAATAAATGCCTTGTCTACACTAAATAAAAGAGTTTTCAAAATCTATTAAAAATTTCAATTGAATGATGAATATCCAGAAACAACAACTTTGAATATGTTCATATATATTTTTCTTATATGCCAAAAAAGAAAAAAAAATACAGAGCTTTTGATGGAAAAAATTAACCTTAATAACAAAATATTGAGAAGAAACTAGATCTGAAGCAAAAAGGTTATAGTGGTCAAATAAAGTAGTGAAATTTGCATTTGATCATGTCACATCCTTAAATATATCAAAGAGAATATTATATATAAATTGTTAAAAGTTAGAATTGACGACAATTCGTTGCTTCATAGGAGGGGGTTGGGTGCCTCACAACCCAAAATTGTAATTCACCAACGCCCCATAGAAGTCGGGGGCGGAAGAACATCTTTATGCCCTCGAATGATCAAACTCAATAACATTAATAAAACAGGTAGAACATAATCAAAAATTTTCTTTGTAAAAAAAACCTTTTTTTTTATAAGTATAACAGGAATTGCCGTGAATAACAATTATTCAGTTTCACTAAAACTTGAACGAGAAATTTTGTAAATATATTTTTTTCTTAATCAAAAACTGGGAGCACCCATGCTGCAATTAAATAATTTGGTTGCTTCTTATTTGACTTTGTTTTTTATTATTTGTGTTTAGACACTAAAAAGTAGTTTTAGGGTGAGTGATTCTTTTAGAATAATGAAAAAGTATATTTATTTTGTTGACCACAATTCATTCACTAATTATAAATAGTTCAGCCAATTTCAAAATGCAAAAAAAAAAAAAAATCCGAAAATCACTATAATTTAAATAACAAATAACAAACATCCTCTAACAAATTCACTAAAACATTTAGCGCTTTTAGAGCCCTCCCCAGAAAAACTGCAAAATTTATGCAACAGTCAATGTTTATTTATTTCATTTTAATTTTTAAGATTGGTAAGTTTATGTCAATATTAAATACAAATTACCTTTTATACAGTAAATAGTGAAATAAGTAAATGTGTTTATTATCCGACAGTTAAGTCGGAATATATACAACAAAAATACCATATTTGTGTTAATTTATTTTTTATTTATTTATTTTTTTTTTTTTTACGAAAATATAGGTAGTAGAGTAACTGGAGTTAGTAGCACACCAGCTGAGAAAACCACTAAAGAAGAAGAAGAGGAAGAGTCCAGCTCTGAAGAAGAAAGCAGTTCTGAAGAGTCGGAGTCTGAGGAAGAGAGTCCCCCAAAGCCATCGGAGATGGCAAAAACCGACATCGGCCCCCTTCTTGCTCGAAGCGCCCAAGCTAGGAAATCAAGCCGGGATGAATCAAACTCTACCCCCGCGTTAGTATTTTGTTTGATTCTCTTGTCCAGCTCGAAGAAATAATATTAAAAAATCAATTACAGTTCTCGCTATGGAACATCATCGTACGGGTCCACATCCAGAGAAGAGCCAACAACTGCACCTTGGAGGACAAGATCTTCTACTACCACTGCTTCCAACAACGATGACGAAACCCCATCTAGGTCTGTTTCCAAACCCACCGGTTTATTTACCGGTTTCTTGAAATATTTGTGGTGATTTCATTTTTACCAGTTTGATTAATAACAATTTATTTTGGATGATCAATTTTTAATTATAAGCATGAGATATTTGTCAATAACTTAGTTTGAAAGGAACAATTTGTGATTTTGGGAAAAAAGTGAAAGATATTTTATCTACGCTCGTGGTCTGTACTTTTATCAAATGTGTATATAATATCAATAAAGACAAGTTCACACATGTCTATATTTTTGTATGAAATAACTTTATAGAGTGACAAGACTAATATTTAAAAAAAAAAACTTGATATGATATATAGACCCTCACAACGTTGGGAAACAAATAGAAATTGTTATGTTTTGTCTTCAAAATATTTAATTCGGCATTTGTACTATTGTGCAAAATAATGTGGTGATACTGATTCAAAATTGGACAACTGCAGCCTCAGAGGGATTGATTTTCCGCAATTACCATTTCTCCCCATAAGGTAAAGTTTATTTTTTAATAATGATTCCTTTAACTAGGAAATTATTTTAGACAAAGTTTAGCTCATGAGAAATTGGTTCTACAGTTATGAAGAAGGATAGGATTTCAACACTTCATTCAGGTAACATAACATTAACATCATTCGCCTTGTACAAAATCGAAAAATATAATTAAATTACGATTTACATCTTTGTGCACCTAGATTTATTTACTGCATGCTTATTATCTTGTTGATGATCTTATTATCAAAAAAAAAAAAAAATCCTGAAAATATTATGGGTATGGTAAGAAGGAATAGATGGATATCTTAAATATATTATTATAAAAAATCATACGTGTTTATATTTTTGTTTTCCTAACACACACATTTTTGCAGATATGGACCGAGTGGATTTACCTCGAGGTTTCTAAACAAGAGTAAAAGCACAGCTGCAGTTTCACCTGAAGAGGAAGACCCAGGCCTCTCTCGTAGGTTTGGTTCTTCTTCAAGCAGTACAGCGAATCAACCTAGGTCAAGATATACCGCTCTTAAAGTACGTATGCAAAATATTTTTTTGTAATTTTTTTTTTGTAATAATTTGTACGCTGTCAGGATCGGAAGGCAAGGCTGGCTCGATCTAAATCTACACATAACCTCGGTGAAGATGAAGATGAGGAAGATGTGATAGCAGCCAACTCACCGGCTGCCTACCTAGCCAACAAGTACGGCACCGACCTGACGCGATCCAGATCATCGCATAACATAAAATCAAGAGAACCCAGTCCTGAACGTTCGACAGCAGGTAAATCTAAATGTGTATTCTCATCATCAAGTACACTGTATACAGAAGCAACATCATCACTTTCGATCCATTGAGAATATTTCAGGAAAATTTAATCTGTTGGATTTGTGAGGAGTTGTCAAGAACAAGGTAGTTTAGAAAAATACTTTTTTTTTTTTTTTTTTTTTTTTTTTTTTTTTTTTTTTTTTTTTTT
>CM077106.1:11453121-11466503 GCA_039619505.1 Cimex hemipterus | reverse complement strand
TTTTTTTTTTTTTTTTTTTTTTTTTTTTTTTTTTTTTTTTTTTTTTTTTTTTGAGAATATAAGGCATGAGTGCATATGTTAGTACAAATTATTTTTAGTACAGTATTTTTTATGTTATAGACGTAATTATATCCCTTTAATTTTGTCTTCCATGTCCAAACTATAAAACATGCATGTTTTTAATTAATTTCTATGTTATAAATATTATTAGACTTTTTATTCCTAATTTGAAACCAAATGCTGTGGAATAAACTAACTTCGTATGATTAGCAAGTTCGATTTTTTAGTATGATTTGCCTATGTGAGGCAGCATCTTGATTGGTAGTTTTTAAAATACTTTTATTTACTATTTTCACTTTTCATTATGATCAGATTACCGTATTTCGGGAAGAGATAGCCGTGCTACGACTCCACTCCGTACTCAGCCTACTGGTAATTTGAAAGATTTTTTTTTTTTTTTTTTTTTTTTTTTTTTTTCATGGCGTTATTCACTCAAACTCAACATACAGAAGAGTGAATATTCTACCAATGATTTTTTATAGCAATAGTATGGCATGTAAATCTCAATTATATTAATTTTTGAATACTACAATATATCAATTGATAAATGAAGAAATTGTATAAAAGTGATTAGTTCATTTGCTCGTGTTGTTGCATAAAACACAGTTTTTTGTTTTTGTTTTTTACCATGATTAATTTGTTGAAATTGGCAATAATTTTCTGTCAATTACAATTGGATTTTTTTGTTTTTAAATAAAACTATTTTTGGCTGAGTGAAAGACCACAATATTTACTTTGTGTCATTATGACCAGATTATTGTATTTCTGGAAGAGAAAAATCGTGCTACAACTCCTCTTCACACTTAACCAACCGGTAATCTTTAGGAATTATTGTTTTCCTTGAAATTGAATGTTCAATCACTCAACCTTGACAGACAGAGTGATGATTATTATTTATTTTTTTCTATCAATATAGCATGATACAATAAAATATCTTCTTGAAGCTATGTGCTGAGACATTAGTATGTTAGCGTGTAAACATTTTTTCACGACTATTTTCTTGTTTTGTATGTTGCACATACTCGCCATCATCATTTTAAAAAATGCGATTAATCATTGCATACATTTTAAACTACATACTTACGAATGGTATAATTAATTTCGTCTTTGATGTTTTGTACATTTTAAATGAAAAACAAACATAACATGTTTAGTTGTGATTTTGGACAGTCTTATGATATGAACAAAAATACGATTGATTGAAGGCAGTTGACATTTTTTTTATCACTTTCTCTCTTTGTATTATGATCAGATTATCGTGTTTCGGGAAGAGAAAGCCGTGCTACGACTCCGCTGCGTACTCAGCCTTCTGGTAATTGCGATGTTTTAATTTGTACAGGCATAACAGAAAAATACTGATCAATATTTTTGTTTTGTCTAATTGCAACGCATGCATTGGAAAGCAATTGTAATACTTGTTTAATAGAATTTAATTTTTTTATACGTGTTCATGATGTTCAAATGATTGAGTGTAGTGCAAATGGATGTCAATAATTTTAATTGACCAGACCCAGATTTGATCTGCGAAATATAAAGCGACAATAAAACAGTCTATTAATGCAGAAGAAAAATATAAATCATGAGAATTTTTTTTAATTGTTAATTTAAAAATTTGTCAAGCTTTTACAATTTCCTGAAAATATTTCTCTCTTTTTTATTATAATTAGATTATCGTGTTTCGGGAAGAGAAAGCCGTGCTACAACTCCGCTGCGTACTCAGCCTTCTGGTAATTGAGATGTTTCAATTTTGTACTGGCATAACAGCAAAACTGATGAATATTTTTATTTATTTTTATTTAATTTTTTTCATTACAATGCATGCATTGGATAGCAAGTAATACTTGTTTGATAGAAGTTAATTTTTATGTGCCCTTGAAGTGCAAATTGAGAGTATGTCAATAATTTTAATTGACCAGACCCAGATTTGATCTGTGAAATATAAAATGACAATAAAACAGACTATTACTTCACAAGAAAGATATTATAAATCATAAAAAATTTCTTTTTTTATTGATGTTTTAAAAAATATGTCAAGCTTTTCCAATTACCTGAAAATACTTCTCTATTTGTATTAAAATCAGATTATCGTATGTCGGGAAGAGAAAGCCGTGCTACAACTCCGCTGCGTACTCAGCCTTCTGGTAATTGAGATGTTTCAATTTTGTACTGGCATAACTGCAAAACTGATTCATATTTTTATTCATTTACTTTCTTTTATTTTTATTTAATTTTTTTTCATTTCAATGCATGTTTGATAAAAGTTAATTTTTTATATGTCCGTGTAGTTCAAATAATTGAGAGGATGTCAATAATTTTAATTGACCAGACCCAGATTTGATCTGTAAAATATAAAATGACAATAAAAACAGACTATTACTTCACAAGAAAAATATTATAAATCATGAAAAAAAAACTTTTTTTTTAAGTGTTGTTTTAAAAAATATGTCAACCTTGCAATTAACTGGAAATATTGTATTACAATCAGATTATCGTGCTTCGGGAAGAGAAAGCCGTGCTACAACTCCGCTGCGTACTCAGCCTTCTGGTATTTGTGAATTTTTATTTTGTACTGACAGAACAACAAAATTTGCTGATTGATATTTTTTGGATTAATTCCAACGCACGCTCTGAAAGAGCAGTAATAATGCCTGTTTAAACAGGATTTAAGTTTTTCCATTTCTTTTTGACAGAAAAAGTATAAGTAATAATAAAACATAAAAATATTAAACATATATTTTTTCCACAGATACAAGACATAAAACTTGATTGTTTTAAATGGCAAATTACATTGAATTAACGATATATGCCAATTTAAAAAAATTAAAAATCCGTAAAATAAATATCATTGATTAAGACATTAAAATGATTTTCAGATCTGAATTTAATTATATTTGACTGATTTGCACGAGTAAAATTTAACAGTTTGTCTGGATGTCCCCTGTAATACAGACTATGTGACATCAATATGTATCTTTACTTTTTTTATTTGTTATTTCTTATTATTTAGCATGTTAATGTTTTTTAATGGTCTAATGAACATTAGCCAAAGTTCATTGTGCGACGATGGGAATCGAAATGCAAAGTCTTCTGCACCATTAATTTTTTGCGCTGATCAGTCTCAAGAGAATAAGATCAAATAAAAATTACGCCCAACAGTTTTCCTGATTTTGTCCATAACCAAGGTATAGAGCAGTTCGATAGCCAAAGCCTGCAATAATTCTGGCCAAAGGTAAAACAGAATTTCAGTCTATTAATTACCTGAGGGGCTCTGTCCGATCCCTGGTTGGCATATTGTTTCAAACGATGAGGGAGACAGCACTCGCGTTGTTTTAGACACGAATAAACTGAAGTAAAATGACTGTTTGAGGTTAGTTAACTAGTAGACTGTATGGAAACGTATTGTCACAGAAATGACCAATAAGCAAACAGTACAGGATGCAGGACTAGACAAAAACAAGAAGGACTGTGAGGTCAGAGGAGAACTAAGATAGGATTACCTAGATGAGGATTTTAGATTAGCATCATTTCGAGGAAAACTAAACAATTATAATTTTCGATATTTAGTGCAATGATACTGCCCACCAAAATTATAATAATTTTTCATCAAATTTTATTTGCAATATTAACATGTAAAGGGGCTTATTATTTGTTAAATACGCCTGGTAGGACTATGCCAACCGACGAGCTGGAATAAGTCCCTGAAAGAGGACAATGGACAACAGAGGAATTTTATCAGCTTCAGGAAAATTTAACTATTTGGGCCAACAGACCATGACGAGGAATGATCACCTTCTTTTGGCTGTTTTTTTTTTTTTTTTTTTTTTTTTTTTTTTTTTTTTTTTTTTTTTCTTACAGTACTCGCACTACATTGTGATTTTTCATTATTGTTACCATTAATCTTTATGAACTACAATTTTCATTTAATTATTGTTCTTATTTGTTTAGATTAGTTGTTCTTCATTCTAACTTTTGTCAATAAATCAGAAAATCTCCAAAATATTAGTTAGATATATTTATGAAAATTGTTATCTAATGCAATATAGAAATATTTACTCTGTTCATAAACTTTAGTTCCAAACTTTGTTTTTCCATGTTTTTATTTGTTGCTTCAACCTTGAAACTACAATGTGCTACAATGTGTAACTCTTTACTGCATTAAGTAACTTAGAAAAAGAACAGTGTAAAATAAGGATAAGAAAGTTTAGCTTTTATCTGAAGCAAAGATCTTGAGATCTAATCGAACAATATGAATTAGCAAATTCGTCGAAGTACAAATATTTTAGTATTTTTAAGTTACTGTGAATAATTAAGAACATAGGCAGTTTGGAATGGAAAAGTTAGTAATGTTACCTTGCTATTACAAGATTGATAGTCAGCCGTTAGACAATAATTAACCTTGTATCAGTTTGTTGAAGGATTATGAAGCATAATTTGATTAATTAATTAGTTGTTTAATTGTGCACGAGTAAATAATCATTGTCGAAAGGACTGTCCATACTGTACAACTGATCATGCATGTCAGTTTGTATATGATAAAAAAAGTGACATATAGCTCATTTTATTTTTTTTTTTTCACAATATAATAAATGAATTTGGTTCAGGGTCTAGTTCATTGAGTGGCGGCAGCAGCTCAGGAGTCGGAGAGAAGGATGGGGCAGCGCTAAGCTCGTGGGCCCGCTACCTCAAAAACAAATACGGAGCTAGGGGCAAAGAAGGAGCAAGTTCAAGCGTTGCAAATTCGCGGAGGCTATCGTTAGGATTACCCCTGAGGACTGATTCAGATGAGGACCAAAAAAACTCGCCCGCCTCCCCCACTTCACCCACTCAACACCCTCTACATCAAGGTAAACTAATTGTATTAATTTCGTGATAAATTTGTTCTATTTTTGGTCTTTCAGGTTTCGCAGTCGGGTCCAGTACTAGAGGACAATACGCTGCAAAACGTAGACAGGTGTTCAGTGTGGGAAGTAGGGGGAGTGAACCCGGCTGCTTTACATGGCCCAGGGGGGTTGCCACCGGCCCGGAAAACTCCATCGTTGTCGCAGATTCTTCAAATCACAGAGTCCAGGTAAACGGCAGCCTGCAAATGCAACATGCTTGATTATAAAAGCGGCCTTTTTTAGATTTTCGACTCCAATGGAATTTTCCAAAAGGAATTTGGAAGCTACGGTAACGGTGAAGGAGAGTTCGACTGCCTCGCCGGTGTCGCGGTCAACAGGATAGGACAGTTTATTATTGCTGATAGATACAACCACAGGATTCAAGTATGACAAATATATGCAAATTGTAGTTTTATGAAAATAGTATTTTATAAAACTGTTTGTTCAGATGGGAATTTTGAATATAGAATTAGCATTTCAACAAAGTCTACAGCTTGATCAAATTTGGTTAAGTAGATAGCAAGAAGTATACTAGAAGTATGATAGTACATACAATGACTAAATGTCTTAAATTTTTAATGAAAGATATTTCTTAAGCAATATTAAAGTTTAAATTTTGGGATTGTAGGTCATGGATCCATCTGGGAGATTCCTCAGAGCTTTCGGTTCTCAAGGCACTGCAGACGGCAAGTTCAACTATCCTTGGGGTGTGACCACCGACGCCCTCGGTTTCATATATGTCTGCGACAAGGAGAATCACCGAGTCCAGGCAAGTCAAGACGAAAACCCACGGACCCCCTTCCAACCAAACTAACAAGCAATTTACGTTGCAGGTTTTCCAATCTGATGGTACTTTCGTTGGTAAATTCGGCTCGCACGGGTCGAAAATAGGCCAGTTGGACCACCCGCACTACATAGCTGTTTCAAACACAAACAGGGTAATCGTTTCTGATTCAAATAACCACCGGATACAGATTTTCGACGTGAATGGCCGAGTACTTTCGACCTTTGGCCAGGAAGGATCCGAAGATGGACAGTTTAAATTCCCAAGGTAAGGACAAATGACTATTATTGTTTTCAAAGTGTATGGTTATAAATCATTTGTTTTGTCTATGTAAAAATAAATCTTTTTATTTTCATAGAAGCATTCGACTTAATTAAGAGGGGTGTTCAAAAGTGATTACAGTCAAAATTGTTCATCCTTCTGATGCTTAAAAATGTAAATTAACCGTTGTCTTTTCATCCACTTCATTTCAATATGAACGTCATTTTAATATAAGCTTTTGTCGAGAAATTGTGTGAAAATGAGAATTAAAGCATTAACAGGCTTATAACTAAACCAAGCTTGTAATAGGTCATTATTCTGTAAATGATGTCGTTGTTTGCCACATTTTTTTCATAACAATTTTTTAAATTAATTAGAGTCCAATAAAAAGTATAAGATATAGGAATATCGATATTGAAACCTGGTAAGTACAACAAAATAAATCCAAATTTTTTGCATATTTTATCTTTCAATTCTTACTATAAAGTATATAAAAGTGAAAAGACAAAGTTAAGTTCAAGAAAGTGCCATTAATTAAACTTTAATGTTAAAGTTAGTTAATCTGTCATAATAGCCATTCATTCGGTTTTATTAAAACTTAAGTGACAATTACTGTGTAGTAGATCAAAATTTATTGCTAATTAAATACTTGGTTGAACAGTTATTACGTCCGCTTAGTTTATATTCGTTAAGCGACAGAATATTAAACCTCATGTTTATGCTCTACTGTCAAACAGCCATAACATTACATTTCGCGTAAGATTATGGACGGAGAGGATGAAAATTGAATCCTATGTCAATACGGCACGGCAAGGATCAGGAGGAAAAGGAAATGAACCGTCATTAACTATTAAAGAACTGACTTCGTCGAACCCTTTACATTATGTAGAGCGGAATCGTTTACAATAAACCGCTTCCTGAGAAGGAAATAGGCACTTCCATCCAATGCTCTTTTAACTAGGACTGCTACATGAATGTCGGTGTTCGAAAGCAGTGACATTTGATTCAAAAATGATGTCAGATTTTTTTAAACATTGAAGTTGGTTTTTTCAACTTCCTTGTTAGATTTTTCATTATCAGCTTGCTTGAAAATTGTATTTTAGCGTCAGCTTTATACAATTGGTATTTGGTCTTTGGAGGGTTAAGTTGGTGATTTGTATTGTTACAGTCCGTCGGTAACATGTAATGTTTTCCAAATTTGTTGGCCTGTCTACCGCCGTTGTTTATTTGGCCATGTTTCGGCTTCTGAGAAACTTCACCAGCGCGGTTGTATGTCCACCTCTCCCTGTTTACTATCCTTGATGCTATATCTACATTACGCGAGGTGGGCTACCTAGACCAGAGGGGTTAAATGCCGTAGACTCGTACACCATCCCTAAAAGGTCCGGGACTTGGTCGGCTCACGAGTCTTACATATCCCTGATGCTATCCACTGGAGATGGCTAAATGTTTTTTTCACTGTACGGGTTTCAACGCCTAAAAGAAGACGAGGACCTTTTTCGTTAGGGAAAAACGTTCCAACCATTAAGGGTCAAAATATAATTCTTTCCCACTTGACCTTTCTAAAGGATAAATGCACCTGACCAGCGCCACACCACGAGAAGGAAAAAGGGGGTACTCCAGACGATAGAATTGGCCGATCCATTACCCCCCAGTGGAGGGCCTTTTCCAGCTAAGAGCTTCCGAACAGGCCGGCACTTGCTTTCAATTAAAGTGGAAAGCTAGAAGTAAACATCATAAACAGCATCTCTTGAACAACAGCATCAAACCCTAATTAGTCCCACGAGGAGTCTCACCATTAAGCCATGAATCCAAACCCAATTACAAGGTAAGGTCATGGAAATAATTGCCTGCGCCCGTAG
The DNA here is from genome assembly GCA_039619505.1 of Cimex hemipterus. Lineage (NCBI taxonomy): Eukaryota > Metazoa > Arthropoda > Insecta > Hemiptera > Cimicidae > Cimex > Cimex hemipterus. The sequence continues at coordinate 11,458,656 of CM077106.1, read as the reverse complement.
TTCAGTCGGTCATGCTCCGTCCCTCATCTTCATACAGGATCTGGTTCACTGATCTACCTGACCTCGCACACGTAGTTCGTCCGTTGAAGTTTTCTTTCGCCAGTATACGAATTTTAGAAAGTTTGCCACGCTATCTGACCTGCAGAATTATTTCGCTCCTGGAAAACCCCCTTGTAGACAAGATTTAGGACGGGTAACTCAGGAATAATCATAGGACGCAGTAGATTGAGAAAGGATTGTATGAAGCTAACCTTTTCAGGTTGCTCTCCACACCAAGTGTTATTATACATACCATTCAATGTCTTCGTGCTCCCCAAAATGAAAAGGGATACGGGTCCTCTGGGTCGATAAAAGGGGTTGGAGAGTGTCGAGCTCAAATGTCGAATGCATCGTCCACTCAAAATTCCAGGTTGCGCACCACATCCCGGTTCAGTCCTATTTACCCTACAATCCCCTTCTCCACATTATAGTTAGGAAAGAGGCTATCAATCTTCCCCATTAATTGAGAAACTGGTGGTTCCTGCAGTTCACTTCGGGTTGCACTAAATTCAGCCAAGAAATCCACCCTCCCCTAGTAGGTATTTGCTACATATTTTAGTTGAGTAGAGGGTGTCGTGAAGGCAATAGGTCGCATAAGAACAGGAGAGGTTATGTAAATGGTCCTTGTCACTTGCCTTCACCCCTAGCCGACGTACACTTTCTGCTTTTGTCCGATACTCCATTTCCTTGCGAGGGACTTACGATGATCGAATGCCCGTAGTGACGGAAGCGAAATTCCGGAGCGCGTCTGACGGACCAAAATGATTGTTAACGACTTAATTTCAGATTCTTCATTCCGCAGACGACATGGAGAAATCTCATGAGTGAGGTTTTAATTAGTTGATTATTCAATAACTATGTTTTGAACGCTTGCTGTTGTTTTAACATTTAAGTTTTTTCTACGTCCTTGCTAGAGTTTTCCATAAGCTTTTTCTACTTCGATATTTCTGACTATTTTTATGTCAGCATAGATATTTAATAAGATTTTTTTTAAACATCCTTGTCAGTTTTTCTCAATATTTCTAACAGTATTTTTTCAGACATTGAAGTTTTAGTTAGATGATTATTCAAAATCGACTTTTTAAAACATCATTTTCGGTTCTTCGTCTTCAACATTGTTGTTTTGGAAATCTCCTCGATTGTTTTTTCAAGCCCTTGTTTATTTTTGATTATTTATAAAGGGCCCAATAATAAATAAACTTAGGGCTATCAGAAGGCTTTTATTTGTCTAAGAGCAAAATCTTTTTAAAATGCCTTATTAAATATCTTTATGTCAATTTGATTTGTAATGTTATAAAAATATTTATAGAATTTAACCCTTATCAGCACAGTATTTTACTTTAATATGCGGGATTTTCTAATGGGGTTAGCTCCTTGGATTATCAAGAATTATTGGGGGTTACTCGTTAATTTACTGTAATGTCGTTAGTTACGAACACCGAGTGTATAAACAACTACGTACAACCTACTAATTTACTAACCTACTAAGTTTCAAAACTGGCTTCATCCAATTCAAAAACTTTTTACTCGTGATACAAAAACGTTTAGACGTTTTTACATTAATTTTTATTGGGAAAAAGGAATCTCTCCGAACATTTAAAATATAGTTTTCAATACTGTATTATTTTTACTTTGCTAAACATTTCAATTTATAAAAAAATTTACAAGAGGTACAAAAACTTTTTGGAGCCATGCCTTATCGTTTAGACTTTTTTTTTATCAATCTTTATTGAAAAAAAAAACTCCGAACATTTAAAGTATAGTTTACAATACTGAATTATTTATACGTTGCTAAACATTTCAATTTTTAAAAAAATTACACGTGACACAAAAATGCGTTATCGTTTAGACTTTTTTGCTAATTTTTATTGGGAAAAACCTCTCCAAAGTTTTAAAATATAGTTTTAATTATTGCATTATTTTTCGTTGCCAAATATTTCAATTTAAAAAAAATTTCACGAGATACAAAAACGTATTGGAACCACATATATCGTTTAGACTTTTTTAAATGAACTTAAAAAAGAACTCCAAACTACACGAGATACAAAAATGCGTTATCGTTTAGACTGTTTTTTAAATTAATTTTTATTGAAAAAAAAAAACAATTGTAAACATTTAAAGTATAGTTTTCCATATTGAATTATTTCTACTCTGCCAAAAATTTCAATTTCAATTTTGGATTTATCCGGTTTTGAAGCTATGTGTGTAGTTCAATCCAACTTCCACCTATTTTCGTAAATCTAGTTTCAATAAAAATAAAACAATATTTTGGTTCCTTAAGTAACAGAAATGTAAAGCAGAAATAAAAAAATTATTTAGGAAAAATGACGTTAACATTGGATTGCCTAGGGGGCGTCGGGGTACGCAACGGATTAGACGTTGACACGACTGTCATCACTGTGAGGTAAAGGTCTCGGGTTCGAATCCTGCCACCCTGCATTGCCTCTGCTGTGGCAAACCCTCGTTAAAAAAATTGGATTGAGTTGTATTGATTTAAGCCGTAAGTTGGGAAGCATTTTTAATCTCGATTGAGTAACTTTTAGGTGAAAACTAAAAAAAAAAAAAAATGTTTTGCAAAAAATGTGAATTGCGCCAGTTTTGAAAGTAATCTCTTAAATTACGATAGGTATTCATCAGTAATCCGTTTTTACGGTATCCTCTTCTATAAAAACTGAAATTAAAATTGATAAATATATATTTTTTTAATTGCAGTTGTATTATTTCATCTCTAAAATATCGGCGATTTAAACGATTTATCATCGTAGCTTTAATTCCGTTAAAATCCAGCTATTATGGCAGAACAATAGTTAATAATTTTCCACCAGAGATTAAAAATTCGATTTAAAAAAAAGTTGCACGTTTGTTCGTTTCAAGTATAATCTTTTTTTAAATGTTTTAATATTAACAATTTAGGCTGTCGAGGAAAAATTATTTTTCCCTCAGCCTAAAAGTTGTTAGGATTTAAAAAAATATTATTATATGTCGATAGTGTGTTATTACCGGGTTTTGTTTATTGCGAGAAAATATGAGTTTTTGAACACCCCTCGAACGTGAAAAAAAAATTCATTTAGGACGAGTTGGAATGAGTGATGAGGTTTTGTGTTGAGTAGTTGCAAAAGGCCGTACGAAAGGAGTTTGTCTGGTCCCGTACCATCAACCTCGTCCTCACAGATTGACGAACGGCCAATTTTGAATAGATCGTTTTCGATCACAACACCCGTTACCCACTCGGATTCCACGACGATAGACTCGCTATTGCACAGGTCTCCGTCTCCTCCAGGCCCAAGGGTAAATAGGTCGTTGTCACTGACCACACCTCAACCAACTCCCAAATCCTGGATTGCCAGGTCGAATTCAATCGAAGGGACCCGCCTCCTCTCAGTAAGTCTAACCGTACATCGGTTTGAAGTTGAAGTTGAAGCTGGCTTACCCCCAGTCGGGAACCTTGTAGACTGTTTTTGCTGTTGTTGTTTGTGAGTTTTGAAATTGAATGTTTTGTTTTGGGTTTTATCGACTGTGGGTCATCTTCGCACAATGCTTGTCATCAGTGAGTTTGGTCTTTTCATAGATATACATGAAAGTACGAGCAATGTGTTGTTAATAATAGCATTTGGAGTGGAGTTGAATTTTTTTTTTCTGGAGTTTTCGATTGCTTGGACCCTTTCGCTTTCCAAACATTACACCCAAAAAATCATAAAATTAAATTCATTACTTCAGGCTACGCAAAGTGTTCTGCTTTTATTCCCTATGTTCATGACAATCATGACTAAATATAAAAATAAAATAGCGTGCATAAGGTTTATTGAGGGGAGGCTAAAATAGACTGGTGAACAGTGAGGTACCCAGATTGAGCAAACATATTTTCGTTTCAACTTTGAGACTTTATAATCGTCAACTTAGGAATCATTTCTTCCACCATTATATTCAAATAGTATTTAAGACAAGAGAGCAGAAATAAAAACCAGTGAATTTCCAAGGCTAAGGATTATTTCTTGTTTTTTTATTTACCAAGACACTCAAGACAATCATAATTATAAAACTAAGTTTTAACTATCATAGTTGTATTTTAGAAGTTTTTGGGAGAGGGAAAAACACTATATGATTTAATTTTCAATATTTCCTTAATTTCATTTATACGAATGTTGTACAATATTGTTAGAATAAATTAGTTTATTACAATTTTGGTTTATAAGAAGGAGACTTTAAGAGTATACCGAGTTAAACAATATATATTTTTAAAAACGCAGAAATTTTCAACTTTCAGACATGTTATTTTCCAGTATTTTCTTGTATACTCCTAGTTCAAATGTTTATAACAGTATAATCATAATAATTAAAAAATTTTCTTATGGCAGTACTTATGATTTATGACGATGACATAGATTCTTTTGAGAAAGAGGCAAAATACAATGTGTTGGGCTAAATCTCAAGAGTTAAGGAGGAGATCGTCGCTTCCGAATCAACGGAGAGGAATTTCGTCAGCTAGGTCATTTCATTTCACTAACCTTTATACAGTCACGCAAATAAATACGTTCACATCTTTGTACATCACACACATTCCGATTAGTCGATGGAGTACTCGATATTCCTTCATCGACCTTGCACAATATTAAAATTCTAATCGAAATTCGGGTCGTTGGGGAACTTTTATAAATATTCCACCATCACCCTAAACATACTCACTGCTGGATATTTCACTATCAACAGCTCACCACTCGCACTTATTTATATACTCACTCAAACAAAACACATAACCATGAAAAACATAAACCAAATCTATACACAGGTAAAAAAAAACATGTCCCACAAAGAGCGGAAAAGGGGACCCAGAAACTCTCAACTATGCTCTAGAACCGTTCTCAAATTCTGCGGCATGCCTACACTCTCTCTGTAAGGAGCCAAGTTATAACAAGCTTCTATGGGACTCTAGCATGGTATGTAACGGGTTTGTTCCAGGAGCAGGTGCCCTTAGCTCAACCGTGTATGACCTATTCTTAAACGAACAAGGTCAATCCCTCGTTTCTAGCGTCAAGCATTAAGGTTGAAAAACTATAAACTACACGGAAATAATTATAAATATCTATTCACCTATTTAATTATATGGATAATTGCTATAGTTTATGTTAATTTTAAAAGATTAATATAAGAAACTTAAATGATTCGAAGTTATTGTTTTTTTAATTTATTTGGTGTAATGTAGACAAATAGTTCTGGTTGGTATTTATTTATCTTCGTGGAAATCGTGGTAAGACAAACAAAAAAGAACGTTACTTATTTATTATCCAAATTTGTCTGCAATAACCTTATTCGATCGTTGAAAGAAAAACTAATAGAAGAAATAAATACTGATATAAAAATAAGCAATAATATTAACTTTAGTGTTTTTCTTCAGACAGTTCTTTTTTTTTAATTATTGTAATATCCAACATTATTAACTTTGGTGTTTTTCTCTTCAGACAGTTCTTTTTTTTAAATATTGTAATATGCAACATTATT
>CM077106.1:11442992-11453111 GCA_039619505.1 Cimex hemipterus | reverse complement strand
TTAACTTTGGTGTTTTTTTCTTCAGACAGTTCTTTTTTTTAAATATTATTGTAATATAAAAAAGTGTTTTCTTTAGTGATTTTCTTTTTTTTAATATCATTGTAATATACAACAATGATACAATTCGAACTAAACGGCATAAAAAAGTAATAGTCAATAACAATACCAAATCTTTTATTGACATCGTATTTTAACAATTAGTAAAATGTCCCACATAATCGAAGTGTGTTGTGCCTTGGCTCCATACAGAGCGCGAGTAGGCATGCCGTCCAAGTAAAAAGGGGTTCTCGCACAACAGAGAATTTCTGGGTCCCCCTTTACCACTATTGTAGGGAATTGGAGATTTTTTTTATTGTGTGTAGAAGTTAAATTTCGTGTTTTGTGCTTCTGGGTATTGTATGGGTGAATGTATTTATTAGTATGAATGAGTAGGGGCTGATGGTGAAGTAAGTAGCTCCATAGCACCTCAGGTTGTGTGTATGACTTAGGATGATGGCGGAAATTTTATACCTCATCGACCCCAATTTAAATTAGTTTATTATAGTGAACAGGAGACATAGAAATATCGAGTACTCGAGAGTAGGTGTGAATTTGTTGGTGTGTCTATGTATTGAGTATGTGTTGCACTATTTTACTTCTGCTCGGGGTTGAAATGACCTAGCTATTGGATGCCCCTGCGAAAAGATGAATAAAATTAAAAAACAAGTTTTTAAAATATATCAAGCAATCTAAACAATAGGGGAAAATATAGGATTTTTGCGTAGCCTGATATATCCACCATCCTCAAATTGTATATATATGTTTAAATGTTTATTTACACTTGTGATTACTATTAAGTGTTTAGTACGTCTGCACTAATTAAAATTTTTCCAACCTATTGCATATTGACATTATTAGAGTGTTTTTTTCTACTTTCCCTTTAAATATAAGTTAAATTAAAATGATCACTGTTTTTTAGGGGGGTAGCAGTCGACGACCAGGGCTATATCCTGGTGGGAGATTCTGGGAACAACAGAATTCAGATCTTCACGTCGGAGGGGGGTTTCATCCGAGCGTTCGGGTGCTGGGGGTGCGGCGAAGGGGAGTTCAAAGGGTTGGAAGGGGTGGCTGTCATGTCCAACTCGAACATACTCGTCTGCGACAGGGAAAATCACCGAATACAAGTGTTTTAACGTGAGTTTAAGGAAAGGAGACATTTTGGCAAAGACTAAAAGTTTTTTGTTTCAGGAGACGGCATTCCTTCGGATCATCCGACGTGCACGTGTTCGATCCAGTCGTATCCAAGAAGATAATGATGGAAGCGACAGTTCCTCTGATCAGTTACCGGCCTCAGACCAAATCAACTACTTTTCCCTATTCATCGTCCAGTTTTTCAAGAACACACATAACATGAACGCTTCTAGTAAAATCAGCCAATCAGAGCAAGCAGGAACAGAGGAACGAAGCAGCATTTAACTCGAGACTGTCTCCTTGTAGAAAAAGTAATAAACAAATTACAACATTGGCTCAAGTAGAATTTAAAGAAGATATATGGACGGCCATCTCCGGGATTTGCTGGTACGAAACCTCGGACGACTGTGCCGCAGAAAGAACACGGTTGATTTTATTATTAGAGTTCAAAAATATTTCCGATTTTGACTGTGAACAAACATTGACTCCAGTTACTTAAACTTTCTAGTCATTTAGCTAATTTATTTCCCTATAAAAACAGACAATGATAACGATTTTCAAAAATTGAAACGATTGATACTTTTTGTTTGCTCTGGCTAATGAGTTGTGTTTTGTATTTCTAATGTTAAATATTGTAATAAATTTAATGTACTTAGATGAAAATAAAACGGAAATAAATCTTTTTTTTATATCAATCACGCTTCCCAAGTACAAAAAGCAAACGTAGTTATTTAATCCATTATATTTCGTGACCCGCCAGGTCCATTCCGACTGTAACAGGGGCTGAACATTTCTGTTACCCCATGGTTATGCACCCTCCCCCGTCTGTGCAGACGGGATCTGGTGCTCTAACCCTTGTGTGCCTGTCGTAAGGCACCCGCCGCCCCATGCCGACTCGAGGCCGAAATGAATACTGCTTGTGCTTTAGAGAGATTTCCAAGCCTTCATTTTTCACTCGGACACCTCCCTTGTAGCCAAGGGTTGGAAGCGGTCACAGGAAGCAATGAACGAACCTGGAAGAGAAAGGGACGTGGTTGAAAGACAAGAGGTACACCTTTCTTGCGCCCGAGCCTTAATCACATTGTACCACCCGACGTCGACTGCATAAACTGGCATTAACATTTCTTCCTTTCTTCCAGCGACAAATTATCGCCTCTCTGAGATGTGACACACATATTAGATCTATGCGTTCTTGGGTAACCTCCAGTATCTTGATAGCGATCGGACAGTTGTTCTGAGAATGAACCCCTTGGCCACGTATGCTTGACTTCTTCCACTTTCCAATAATGCCATCTAGCCTAATCTGTATCACTTAAAGCCATCATTCAAATAAATTTAAAACTTAAAAATGGTACAGCTTAATAAAATCGCCAAAGAAACGTTAGTAACAAACTTTACAGTAAACCCAGCAAAGAAATTGACTGTGCAAAGGTGTATTTACATAATCCAATTGTAAAAATAAGTTCCCAAATTTAGTGGTCCGCTTGACCTATTGATACATCACAATTAATTAAGGTTTTTAGTTGAGACGAAAAAAAGTTAATGGCACGACCGGGATTCGAACCCACGATCTTCGGTTAGCTTGTACAGTTCAATTTTTTTCGGATTAAACATGTGTATGAAATATTTTTTGCAATTTAAAAGCCACAAGTTAACATTTTATCTTAAATTATAGGAATTTTTACTTTTAACAGTTTCAATGATGTCAAACTTGTTTGTCCTTCCTCGTACACTTGTGCAATTTTGCTCCTGGTTAGCAGTTAATTGAGAGAAAAACGCGATCTACGATCATTTCAAACCCGACTGGGTCCTATGTTCGGTTCAAGGCTGGAAAATTGTCTACGACCTACCGACATCACGCGAAACGGCCTCTCCTGACATGGGCTGCGAAGAAACGAGCGTGAAAGGTTCTTCGGCACGATCAATACCCCCTGGCCTGGTAAAGATCGCAAATAGACAATTACTTTAGGTAATTTATTTTCTTCCCGGCCCAAAAAATCAATCGGGAGAAGGCTGATATTGTCTCCATAATGACATGGCTGTAATTAAACCTATTCAATCTTACCTTAATTGTTGGAAGTGTTGGCTGGGTGCTATAACATTGAAAACGTTCAATTTTCTCTTGTTATGTTCCGTTAGAACTCAGCAACTCAACGGTGATTTTTAACTAAATATCTAACACATTTAAATGGTATAAAAAATATTGTGATTCTTTTCATTATTCTGATAGAGTACAACTATTTAAAAATTATAAATACATAATCTTTTTTTTTAATCTAAGGTATTGGTCGAGATGAAAAAGTCAGCGTCACGAACGAGATTCGCACCCACGACATTCCGCTTGATACACAGCAACTCCACCTGCATGGAAGTTGCAAAGCCCGGGCTTGAAAGATACACGCAGGAGTCCTTGAAAACGCTTTGGGAGAAAAAATTCTAAATTTTACATAGTGAGGACCTAGCTCTGATAGGTGAAATCCCTTTCTCACTTTTTGTTTGTGTTGTAGTTCGTGCTTTTTCTGAAGGGGCCTCCGATTAACAAATCAACTTAGCTTTTCAGCTATAAATTTTTATCAAATCCCGGAGGGAACTCCGGCTCACACGGCGAATGATGTTATCTGCTACTGTGGAGAAAACTTTTAATAAAATCAATTGAATATTCCATCTTACCTGGCATTTTTAAAACAAACCACAACTTCCAAGGACATTCCAACCCGATCAATGTTGTGTAAATGACATTTATTTATTCTTTACTGGTATTTCTCGCATTGTGTTTACTGCTGGTGTAAAATTGGTGTATTAAATATACATAAGAAGGCAGACAGGGGGCGTCGGTGGCTGCAACAGTTTAGGGATACACAGCGCTCATAAGTAAGGTAAAGGTCCGTGGTTCGAATCCACCGGCCCTGCAATCGAACCCGACATACTTACAAATGAGCTTTTTTTTTCTCAAAAAACCGTCATCCCGAGGGTTGATATGATCCCTGCTGTTGCGAACTCTATGAAAAGGCAAAAATATCGAATTTATTGCATTTAACTAACTCTAAGTTATCTAATTATCCATTTTACTTTTATAGGAATTCTCAAAAAAAAAGTCAATTGAGATGGTGACGTATCATTAGAGAACAAGATAATTCAATCCTATTTCATTCTAGTAATAATTAATTATTATAATACACATTTTTATATTATATTATCTTATAAATTTTAAGAGATAAAAACTCCACTTTTATTTTATAACCTATCATCTGCTTTCATTCGAGTTTTAGTCTATCTTTCTTCAAATGGTTTCAGCATACCAACATTTAAAAAAGAATTGTTTTAGCAGAAGTAAAGTTCTTCCACCAGTCCGAGTTGCAAGGTGTTCAAAAAAATATGGATCCTTATGATACATCCTTTTCATACATACTCGATCTTAATTTTGTAGAATTTTTAGAACGATCAGGTAATCGGTGACAATCAGAATAAAGGTTCATTCAACGCGGAGAAAACTTAAAACAGGTGTTTGTCACTTCAAATGCTTCTAATGGTGTTTTCTGCTCAAGACGTGTCGACAGCCTTGTGTTAGGGCTAAACTCCCTCTTAACATGTATCTTAAGAGGCGTCGGAGGCCGCAAGGTTTAGTCTTTGACACGGCGCTCATCACAGTAAGGTAAAGGTCCCGGGTTGGCATGCAGGGCCGATGGATTACGACATACTTACAAATGTGCTTTTTTTCAAAATCGCCGGCACCCTTATGGTTTATATGACCTCCTGCTATTGCGACCCCTCGTAAAATAAAAAAAAATATATGTACCTTAATATATACCTTAATAATATACCTCTCATTAACAATTACTATCGGTCATGAATAAGAAAAGTTGAACCGAAAGTCCTTTAGTAGTAATAATAAGTACATTTATTATTGTTTACCTAATTCACGGACGGGGATATATGAACATCCACCTTGACCTGAAAGATCTATTGTGCCCTTCTACTTTTGTTAGTGCACTAGTCTATAATATATTAAGACCCATTATTCCTCCTAATCCATTATTTAATATGTCCATGTTTGTCAAACTAGCCTCTACTAGCCAGCATGTCGACCCGTTCATTACCTTCGTGCCCTGAGTTTCCGAAAACTTTTGTGACGGTCAGGACATTAATGTGTCTGACTCACTTCAAGGATTCTATGAGACATGAGACCCAATTCACTTCTCCGCACATAAAGTTCCTACCCACTCTTTATTATCTTATCATAAAATCCTGCCTAACCGCGACCACTGGTGCGTGAGGTGCGCCAATGAGTTCTCGAAGACGGCGTCCTACAAGGGAACATTCTTTGTCCGATCCTTTGTATCATCTACAGTGCTGACCTACCTGCGCACCCAACATCACCAGCTAGACGGACGAATTCTAACTCAAATCTTATACAAGCGTCCTCCAGCATCGAACAACACCTTGAGTTTATAGAAGATTGGTGGAAAAAGTGGAAAACCTGAATGAATGAAGAAAAATGTCAGAGTACGCTCACATTGAAAAAACAGTCTCTACCCTTTGCCTTACATCAACAATAAATATTGACTTTCTTTCAACTAAAGTACGTAGGATACCTAGACAGCATAGTGACGTGGAATTCCTACACAAAACTAGAAGAAACAACGGAAGACTACTTGGACCGAAATCCATCTTATCCGTCAACAATAAACTAATCCTGCGCAAGACTTTACTGCGACCATTTTGGATATACGGAGAGGAACTGTACCGTGGGGTTTGCCGAGCTATCTAAATTTCAGTGCCTTTTGACAAAGATCTGTTCCCGATTCCAAAATTTTACCTTCGATCCATCCTAACCTCGATCGGTAGAGGTCCCGACTTCTCTTTGTGGCACAATTACTTTGCGTTTCATTCAAAAGTTGAATTTGGAAGTTGTAACATCAATCGGCTTATCTAATATATCGCCAAGTTGTCTCCTAGATTTAGCCGTTCAGTAACATGTTCCAGCCGTGTTGATGGTTGTCCACGTAAGAGCCAATGGGCAATTGCTCTAGCTTCTACTTGAATGTGCGCAGAGGTGGAGGTTAAATTCATTTGAACCAAAATTTGTCTCTTTGTCAGCGTGATCTTAAAATAGAAAATGCAAATTTAGTAACTTTTCCTATTGGAAGCAGTGTATTATGTTGAAAAAACATAAAACACCGACAGGCAAAAATTTCACCCACTTGTAATAAAACTTGATTTGTGCATTTTTTATATATTAATCAAGGTTTAAGATTTTTTAATGTTTAATATTGGAACGTTTAAGTTGTCTTTGTACACAAAAATTGCTAAGGAAAATGGAATAAAGACGGATAGATAACATTTGTTTTCATTTTGTTTTAGATTTTTAATTATGATTTCAATACCGCATATTTCCTCGTCTTGCCTTAATTACGTCTCGAAGACTTCGCGTCATACTTTCTACCAGTCAAAAAATGTCTCTTAGTTGGAGGTTAGCCCATTCTTCACGAAGAGACCTTTCAAGATCGTGGAGAGTTCTTGGACGTTCTTATATTCGTTTTTTGATATTATCCTATAAATTTTCGATGGAGTTCTGCATAACAGACTGGCCGGGCTATGACCCTGATGTTATGCTGCTAAGGTACGTTTGTAGTATGCGAGCGACGAGTGGACGGGCACTATCGTGCATTAGAATAGGATTTTGGCTGATTTCATCGAGGACAGGCAACGCATGATGGTCCACAATTTTATCCACAGGCGGGTGGCCATCAAAGGCCCTCAACTAACGAGCCAACTCTGTGTGACTCTCCATTGAATTCCCGCCCATACCATCAATGTAGATCATAGAGCAAATGTACACTCATCTGCAAAGAGTACAGTAGACCAATCTTCCAAAGACGAGCAAATGCGAACCGTGCAACACTGCATTAATTCAGACCTGAATCATTATTATTAAGACCTGAATTCAGGTTCTCTTATGGGGCGAAACGCCATCAATAACTGATTTAATCTTCTTCGAGCAGTGCATTCAGAAATGTCAACACGTCTAACTTCCTGGAGTTCAGGAATCGCTTGACAACAGAACGGAGCTGTTTTCGGGAAATGGCCATCTACGGTAGGACCTAGTGCATCAGGAAGTGATGGACGTACTCTTATTGTTTTTAGTTTATCTCATAAACCTTCGATGGGGTTCAAGTCTGGAGAACGGGCTGGTCAGGGTAAGACTCTGATGTTATGCTGTTGAAGGTACATTTGTACCATACGAGCAACATGTGGACGCGCATTGTCGCTGATTTCATCGAGAATAGGCTACGCATGATGTTCCAAAATGTCACCGACATGTGGCCGTCAAAGGTCCTCTCTATGAAAATTCCCGGTCAAACCGCCATCACTGAGCTCCGTTGAAAAAGTTTGCTCTTGGAAAAATTACAGTTTTCCGTACCTTCTCCACCCTCTTTCAGGACCACCTGAAGATCGTAGAGCAAATCCTTATTCATCTGTAAAAAGTACAGTAGACCAATCGCCCAAGTACCATAGCTGTTTTCTCGAGCAAAGCCGTGCAACTGTGTGTTCTGGTCAATGCTGGTCCATTTACGGTGCGAAAAGCCATCAATCAATACTGATTTAATCTTCTTTGAGGAGTGCGAAAGTAACTTGGACACCTCAAACTCCTTGAGTTGATGAATCGCTTCAACAACAGTTATTGCAAAATTCTCGATCTCAAAAAAGGGTCACCTCGTCCTTCTGTTACCCTAGGGCGTCCAGAACCGGGCCGTCTACGGTAGGACCATTTTTTCTCAAAAATGTCTAACGGTCACCACCATGCGCAACCTCCTCAGCACTAAGTGGCATATTTTAGTATAAAATTTGAAATTAAGAAAACAAAGATGAAAACTAAACAGTTCATTGCTTCAGAATTCGAATGAGACTGAATAAACATGTCAAATTACGTAAAAGTAAATATTAAAAAAATCTTTATCCTTGTATTGGATTAAGGATTAAGTTTGTTTACCTCTAAATTATATCAGAGGAGCCAAATTAAGGGCAGAATTTTCTTTCACCGAGAAAAAAAATCAATTTTTGGCTTGTCAATGTATATTATTTGAATGTTTTTTTGATTGTGGTAAGTTGAATTTGTTTCTCTTTGAGGTATATTTGTCTATCTGTCCACAATCGAACCCAGGCAAAAGTTTTTGATTTTTATATTAACATTGGTTAAGTCATATACCAAAGTTATTATAATGAAATTTTACCGACAATGATAAGTATTGTTCCTCATACAATAATTTAGATTAACAAAGCTGCTTATTGCTATAGTTGTAATATAGCCGGGTCCTTAGAGCGTATTTCGCGGTGAGCAGCATGCGGCTCCCGTTCGAGTGGGGGCGGCGTTCTTCTTGGAGGTGGCACCGCCTCGCGAACCCTGGCAGAATCAGCCGCCAGTCTGTGCCTTGACTTTTGTGGGGACACATGTCTCCCAGTGACAGCAGAAGGTCCCAGAAGATCTTCAGCAAACTAACAGCAAAGACGAACCAGGCGCGTACCGGTCACCGGCCACGATTGGCGTTCATCTGACCTCGCATGTAGGATATCTCAGACAAGGTACTCTACATTTGTCGCAATACGTTCTAACTCAACTAGTCGATATTTTTCCCTCCTGTTTGCCCACTATTTAAGTTTTATTATGTTTAAATTCAGACGCATCAGTCTCACTTCGTACATTCTTTTTAAACGGTTTATTATTCTTCAGAGACAATTATTCTCAAGGTGAGTACTGTCATACAAACTATTGTGTAACACGAATACACAACCTCTAAAACTTATCAAGTTGCGCGAAATCATTTTTTTTTTTAATAACTACAAACTACCTTATTCAACAACAAAAAAAGGACTTTACACGGAACAAAACCACATATATGTTTATAGCCTACCAGTCGATCCATTTAAACCATAACACTAAACAATGAAAAGATATAAATAAATTCAATATTATTTCAATTTTGTAAAAATAACTATTCAAAATTATTAAAAACAAACATCTCACATTTACATTCACTGTCAAGTTTATCATTATTTTATTTTTTTAATTTTTAATACTGCAACTGAGTAAAGCAGAACGTCTTAATAAATGTTTATAGCAGCCTATATTTTCCTAAATTGTCTTCAAATGTAAAATATTAAAGATTATGTTTGATACATATACAAAAAATCTTCACTGTCACTATTCGATGAAGAAACACTGACGAGTTAAAACAGCGTAAACGGAAATTCTTTAGCGAAAGTCATTTAAACAGTACAAGTGACATATGCTAATCACGGCTGACATACGTCTTGCAAAATTTTATTACTTATATTACACTTCTAGCATAAATCTTGATAAAATTTAAAAAAAAAAACTTTTATCTGTGATAATATCTAAAACGTGAGCATTTCAAAAAAATATAATCAATCAGACTTAAAGATTCCGGGCAATTTGAACATTTTTTAAGTATGAAATATATAAAAAATGTTGAAATTGTTGTAGTAATGACTAGGTAAAATAAAAACATGTTTTGATTCGCATTTAAGACATTTTATTTTAAAACAAAATTTGCACCAGATCAAACGAATAAAAAATAGATAGTATTTATGTAATATTATTATTGTTTATTTATTTATTTTTTATTAGGTTTTTATATTTATGACAAACACTTTTGCCGTTATTTTATTAACGATATGGTTACTGACGTAAGAGGGCCTACGACGTTAGCATTCACGAAAAACAGATTTGTGTTTGTTTACTTGGGTACTTTCAACAATAGATTTTCGTGCGTTGTCTCGTAAGTTGTAATTTATGCGCTGTTCCATTTCACACGTTTCATTTTAATTATATATTATCTAATAAATTTTTGTTATACAATATTGGGTAATTGCAATATTAATTAATATTAATTTCTATAATTCGTATATATATATATATACACATCTTCT
>CM077106.1:11400500-11442592 GCA_039619505.1 Cimex hemipterus | reverse complement strand
TTCTCGGCTCAGCAGAAGATGTGTATTATATATATATATATATATATATATATATATTCGTTGATTGTTTAAAATTTTATCAATATGTACAGAATGTAAATATATTTCCCTCGTGAAATGATGTTATATATTTAGTCGAAAAATTTAGTCCAAAACCTTACTTTTGGTCAAGTCGGTTACGAACTTCTTACAGCTGGCGTAAAATATGCGAGGCTGAATATCTCTTAACCACAGTGTCACGCCATCATGATGTTCACATTTAAAAAGCACAGGGGCATTTTAGAACTTGTACGAAATTATGGTTACATTTGTGTTCCCACATGTAAAGGAATAAAGGACCATTTGATTAGAAACTCAAATTGTACCATTGTATTGTTTAGGTAAACCTCAGCAGTTTTCTGTAACGCAAAAAAACGGTATCAACTTTGTTTCTTGCTAAAAAAAATATATTTATGTAAATTTATATCCGTTTAATAGGAAGAAACAAAGTTGATATTTGTTTTTTTCACTCCAAAAAACCTCTGACGATTTACCTTTACGTTACAATAATTGATTAAAACATATTTCATTAACAATCCTAATAAAAAAGAACACAAGGGAGAAAATTTGAGCATGAATTCAAATTAAATAAATAATGATTTTGTGACCTTGTGACGTAGGAAAGTAGATTGAAATATTTTTTTATTTGTACGAACCAAAGTTTTTATACTCTTTCTGCATCCATGCACAAACCTTGAATACATATTTTCGAGAAAATCATAAAAACTATGATAATTTGAAAACATTGTACCTATCGACAAGAAATTTTATAGGTGGTTAAAACCTTATAACAACAATGGCATAACCTTGGCCTCAGTCTAAACCACTTCACTGTAACTTGTCTCACTTATGATATCATAGTGCTATAGGCTCAAAAAATGGAACTGTAGCATTTCCATCAGTTATAATCCCTTTTTGGTTTAAATCCAGAAACATCAGACATCAGAGGAAACAGCTCTCTCAAATGATCTTTCCCCAAAAAATATATTTTTCCATTGCTATGAAAACGCATATTTAAGTTCTTTAAAGGATGCTTAAAAACAATCTGAATTGTTCTTTCAAAACGTAATTTTTACCCACTTTGCAGGACATGTAACTTAACTTTTTTCCGGCGTATTCGAACCTCATGAAGTCATGACTTTATGTTGAGTACATTAAATTCATACCCGACGTACTTATGTCGTTACACCTCAACATCTCAAACATAAATCCCTAACTAGTGAGAACTGCACACTGCCACATACAAAAGAAAAAAATTTCTTATATTAAAATTATCACAAAGCCTAATCCAAACAAGCTTCCCATTATCTTAACGACATATGATTTTTTTATCCGTTCCTTCCAAATGATTCGAAAAATTAAATGCAAAATTATCTATATTGCTACTTCCAACGACATCTCCACCATCACTTGTGCTTTCGAACCCGTTATTCCACTACTCATCAACCTCACATGTTTTTCCATTCATCACTTTACAACAATGCTTGGTCCGTTTTAAAGGATTAGGAGGTGAATAAAACACAGACACAATCTCCCATTTACAATTGGATTTTGTAGATAAATCATTCAATAGTCAATCATCAATGGACCTCTGTTTTGTTTTTCTGAATAGATCCTTTCTAACGTTCCTGTAGATTGATTTTTTTTTTTAATTAAACGTTTTTTATGTTTGAAATTTGTTTGGGTGATAGTTTTAAGTGGTACAGATTCGGTTAGAATCATAGAATTGTTGAAAGATGGAAAAAGTCAAGCGTACGTGGCGTAAGTGCTTAATGTTCCAAAACAACTGTCTGAAGTGTCTTCTATTTCTACCAAGATTTGGTGGTTAATACCTATGCACCGAATCGTCATCCCATCTAAGAGAGATAATCGTTTTAAAGTCTCATATGTACAACGTGATGCTGTGCCACTAATCGGCGACGGTTTTATTTTTATTCTTGCGACGCCCCACACAGCTAAGATCTTTGGTGACTATTTGGAAGGGGTTTCATTTCGATATTTGGAGTCGTCAGAAAGCAGTCCGGACTTTGACCTTACCGAACATCTTTGGGACGAGTTATCAGAGAGGATAAAATTCGCCCAGTAATACCTGAGAATTTGCTGGAATTAAGAATGGCGCTGTTGGAAGAGCATGAAAATATTCAATAGCATTACGTCCAAAACTTCGTAAAATCGAATCGTATAATAATAGAAAAACCGGTGATCAACTCAAGAAAGGGAAATACTACGCACTGAAGTGAATATTTCCTTTATTGTTTTCATAGCAACGTTTTTGGTAAAATTGTTTTTTTCAGATTAATTTTTTTATTTAGCTATATATTATAATTTTTCTTTAAAAATATCTAGTAAACAATACAAAATATATAAATTTATACGGAGTACTATTTTAATATTTGAAATAGGTCTGACTTTTCATGATTTAAAATTGTTTTAGTTATAGATGTTTTCTTTAGAAAAAAAGTTAAAAATTTAAATATTTTTGTAATAATATTAAAATAAAAAAATCTACACATCGTTTGTTTGTTTTTTTCTTTGTGAGAAGAGATGTGAGTTTTTGTTTTGGACCTTGAACGGAATGTGGAGAATCTCATTTTTGTTAATTCCCTCCTGCTCGTCCCACGCATCAATTAAGCGTTTAACAAACCAACGATGCACTGATTACAACGGTTTTTCAACGTTTATCTATGAAAACGATAATGGAAACTTTTGAGACCGTTAAAAAACTGGCGGTTCTCCAAAGCTAAATTGAATAGTGAAAGCAACTATAAAATATTTCTTAAAAACCATATAGGAGTTGTGAGTAATTTCGGCATTTGGTCATTAATGACTGGTTTGCCGGTTGATTTTTATTTATTTACAACAATCAACTTAACTGTAAATGTGTTGACGGTAGTGTCTTTTTAAAATCTAATTGCCTCAGTTTTTCTTTCATTACTGATCGTTTCAAACATTCTATAAATTACATTAATCTGTTGGAGATTTTAATGGTTGTAAAAGGTCAATTTTATTTTTACAGCGAAAAAACTAAAGAACAATAAATATGTTTTATGACAATAATCGCATCTCGGTAAAATGTCAATGATTCAATGTCAAAGTTTCTGTGCCTTGTATGATTGAATGTATTTATTAGTGTGAATTTAGAGGGGCTGATGGGTAGCTTCTCCATCGCCTCTTCGGTTGTGTGTAAAACTTGGGCCGATGGGAAATTTTATTTTAATATCGAGCACTCCATTTACCAAACAGTGTAATCAATGTATGTTGTTGTGAATGTACTTATTGGTGTGGATGGGGAGGGGCTGATGGTAGCCTCCATCACCCCCATGTTGCGTGCGTAACGTGGGCCTACGGCGGAAAACTTTTAAAGTACTCCATCGACCCCAAATTAGAGTAGTTTATTGTAGAGAACAGGTTTATGGAGGGATATGGAGTACTCCAACTACCAAACAAAATGAGTGCAATCAATGTATTTACTGGTGTGACTGTGTATCGAAGTATCGAATGTGTAGCGGTATTTCGATAGTGCTTGGTGGATGAAATTACCAAGCTGTCAGATGCCCGGGGGGGGGGGGACAAACTATAAGTAATAAGTTAGACAGCTACTGTTATACAATATTCCAACATATAATAGATAGAATATCGCATGGAAGTGCATCTCCATTATTTGTACCTTCTAACAATATTCTAAAAATTTTTGCAATAAGTAAGATGCAATGTTAAAACGTAGAAGATAATATTAGCTTAAGAAGCTAACTAACAAGGCTAAGGGCAACAGGACTTTTTCAATTTATACAACAAAGACACACAACTTAATCTGTTAACGTCGTTTGTATAAATCCATATTTATTAGTTTAAGATAAAAAAAACTGTCTGAATATATTTATTTAAATTTTCCTTGGAAATTTTATTGAATTTAAAGTTTTTATGTTTATACCTGTAGTCAAATTGAATTACTGCGGTCACGTCATGTCCTGTGCAAATACAAAAAGTTGCATTCGGAGCATGCAAACGGCTTAAACGTGTCTCGACTCATGGGACATAGCAAAATAACCTTTTAACCTACACCTTTTAAATTTTAACGCATTTAATTATTTTTCGCGTTTAATTAAAGGCCTCTGTTTGTTCATCATTTAACGGAACGAAATGAAGATTGATGAAGGAAGCGAACGAATTACCAGAAGGAAGCGAAACGTTTCGCCCCCATTCCGAGCGTCGTTTGCCCGCCGGGTCAATTTATAATGGGTCGTTTAGTTTGAATATGAGATGGTTTAAACGATAAGTTTCAAAGCTATTAATGATTGATTGGCTTTGAAAAAAAGAACATAAAACACGATTCCATGAAACATTGAACGATTTCTGCTGGTGGTTAATAAATATGTGTGTGTATAATTTTCCATGATAGCCTGGCATCACTTTATTTAGTGAAATTACAGCATTGGTAAAATGCAAACACTCATACGATCATATGGATTGGGATAGAAGATATGGCCACAGACATCAGAGCTCTCTGGCACCTCGACGTAAATAGATCCGTACTGATGAGTCGTTTAGTAAAGCTCAGTGGTCAGCTTTAGGCGGTTAATCAGGTTAATCACTAGAGCCTGGCTATGAGTGCCATTTGTTTTCGTAAACTACTTCCGGTTTTTTCTCACCTAGGAGGACTCGATTGATCCCTCACATGTGCACAATGAGTTCCGCCAGTGTGTTGCTCTTTTTAATAAAATATGCAGATTATTTTTCATACGGTAAATTAGGCGACAGTTCGGACTTACCAGAATCTGATTTTATTTTGTTTACCTTTTAGTAATTGTTCTGTGAGGTTTGTGAGTGTCCAAGTATGGATTTCATTTTGAATCTCTTACCAACTTGTCCTGAGTGTCCGGGACCCCGGGCATATATGTATTATTTACTTACAAACAGAAAATTGCCTTATGAAAAAAAAATATGAATATTTACAGAAAGTATGTATTATGTAAAAAAGGGGAAAATATGCTAGTAAAGTAAGATTATAAACTACAGAATTATTCCGAAATCGTGAGATGCGGTCTGGTGTGATGTAGGTTTCAGTAAAACAATTTCTTTCGATACAAAAATGTCCAAATACCTCCTCCAAATACAACGGATACAGCAATATCTCACTGCCACTCTTAACACGACACACAAGAATGGCACAATTACACAGAAGACAAACACTTTGAGTAGGTAGAAATACTTTGACTAGATACAAAAAAATATATTTTGCATTGTATAAATTCACTTTATCCATATCCTACATGTATTTGTCAAATGTAAACAGGCCCTGAAGATGATCTCAATAAAGATCGAAACGTTGGTACGACAAAGAAAATGTTTTTTCTGAAACCTACATCACACCAGAGCACAACTATTTCGGAATAATTATCGATTAACGGTCACAAATAATCACCACTATAAACTACAAAACAAAATATAAACTATTATAAATTCAAAAGATGTCTTTTATGTTATTAATTCAGTAAAGAATTTTTATAATTCGTTTATATATTTTTATATATTTATATTATTATATATTTTATAATTTCCAATAAGCAAGGCGAGATTTCTAAAATAATTGTACGTTTTGTAAAAATAACATATGATTTTCTATCAGCATGAGTTTCAGTTCATTTGGTTATATTGCATATTAATTTATTGAGAACAAGTATAAAAATAGATACCTAAATACGAAATAAAACATTTCATTTTCAATTATATTCTAACGCATTTAAGCTCATATATTAATTTTTATGTTTCCAAATACTTAAGTCGCATAATTCCATTAATGAAGATAAAGCTCCATAGAACATCATGAACACAAAAAACCAAATATTATTATATTTTTCTTTTTTCTGCATCCATACTTTTTAAGTTTTATTTGGCTTCTTCTTTTCCAGCAAAGAGAACAGATTACGAAAAGTAAAAATCTTTCAAGCAGTTTTTATTCACAATGGTTATTCATCACTTTTTATTTTATTTATATTTGTTTGTATGAATCGTTTCTTTCTTGCTGTTCTCCCACTAGTTCTGAAACATTTGTATTTATGTTCAATTTTTTATTATTTTTCCTTTTTTGTTTAAATCCACTTCAGAAACTATCTTTCGACATCTATGACAATATTCTCATTTTTCTCTATCTTCTATATATTCTATTAAAAACCTTTCTAAACTATGTTGCAGTTGTTAAATTGGTCACGTAAGCTTTTCTGCGAATGAGTTTTCGTTTTGAATTTTTTTTAAATATTAGTAACAAATCTTTTAATACCGCGATTCATTTTCCATTTACAAACCATTTTAACAATTCTACATCTATGTATAGGCTGCTTAGCACCAAACAATAATGATTAAAATTTTAAAAATGGTTTAGTTTTTACTGGCACGTGAAAAAATAAATAGTTATATATTTCTTTATCCACTTTATTATCAAATACATAGTCGTTCGATGTAATCATTTTATTTTATCATCGGTTAATACCTTAAGTTTCTTTTTTATGAATATTCAATGATATTTTCTTATATGTACTGGTTGAAACTGAGTTTCTCAATCTGTCTGTTGATTTTCACTATATACAGGGTGACTTCAATGCGACACCTAATTTTTCTCCAAAACGAAGCTTACACTGATCCATGCTCAAATCCGCACGTGCATGTAAAAATGCACGCAGATTGCACAGTGCACAGATTGAATCTTCCACATCTCGCGGTCCTCCAGTTTTTGTTCATTGAAATGTACTGCCAGCAATCGATGAGTACCACCCACCTCGTTTGTCGTCAATCCGATGGTCTTAACCGTCGAGCCGCCGACGTTTTCAACAGTTAGTCATTTTAGTATCAAAACAATCAGTAGCTTAATCCAACCCATTCACACTCTCACTCACACTTAAATATTTCTATTTGTATACCATCCAAAAGAGTGATGGAGTACTTGATTATTCCTCCAACACCATTTACATTTATTATATAACTAATCTAATTGGGCGTCGATAGGTATTCAAAATTCCGCCATCGACCCTCCCACAGTACAAATTCACGCTCAACACACTCTAATGACAAAAAACTATCATTACTGTACACTCGCCGCCGTGCTCAAGCATAATTTTGTACGCATTCTCTATGCTTGAGCCAAGGGAATATACCTTTCAATCGCGTGGGACACATCCCAGCACTTTTCTCAGCTTGCCGGGGACATATTCGCAGGCCCTGTCACAAAATATGTGTCAGTGTATGAACCTCGCATGGCTTATTCTTAATCGTGAGAGGACGACCCTTCTTCTACGAGTCAAGTCCTCCATGGGCCACATATCAACAGTGCTCGACACGCGAGAGCTTCTTTTAATCACGGAGGGTTACAGAAAAATAAGTATAAATGCTAATCCACCATAATTTTTCTCAAGAATATAAAATATAAATGATATGAAATTGTTTGAAATTAAATATCTCATGTAGAAAATACACAATTGTGTCATTTTTTCTAATAAAAATTTAGTTTTTGAAAATTTATGACCACACACATCTTGACCGTTTACATTTGTTTTTATAACTATACACCACTGCAGTTTTGAATTATTTGGTGAGCTCTTTATTTATTATGGACTTGGTTTTCTTTCGTCTTTATGTGGCTGGGAGCGAATATTGCCAACACTTGGTTTCAATGTAAAATTGATCTTGATTACACTGCCATTACCCTGGTCTTAAAAATTAATCCCTTATTTTTGTATTTTTCCCCTTTCTGGTGTGTTGTTGGCCGGACGGTCGACCTTGACTGCGGGTCACCCACCCCTCGAGAGCAAGTACACGACCGCATGCAGTATCGATGTCTGCCAACCCCCACTCGATCTAGTCTGCTTCACCCCCGCGGGTTAAAATGATTCTTCCGTCCTTTTATTATTATTATTTATTGTTATTATTATAATGTTACAAAATGTATTAAAAAATTTTATCCGTCCGGTTCATTGATTTTTTTTTTTTGAAATGCAGGGAACAAGTATTTGATTTAAACAGAAATATAACTTAAATACAACTTATGTCTCCTCAGATATTTTCATACAGTGTATATTTTTTATTATGTTCGATTTATATAATGTTCAAACTTAATAATACCTTTTTATTCGCAACTGTTTACACAAATTTTCAAAAGCCTAACGAATAATGTAAAATGCAGCATATTGCTTAAAATTTATTATTACCATACTTTATCTCACATTTCATGTAATATATGTAAATATTATTTCTTATCACGTCATTTGAATATTTATTCCTTTTCAATGAATAAATAATATAATAGTTGAATATTCAGAAATCGTGAGATGCGGTCTGGTGTGATGTAGGCGTCAGAAAAACATTTTTTTTTTTATCGTGCCAATGTTTCGACCTTTATTGAGATCATCTTCAGCGCCTGGGATTTACAAACATTGTATACATTTGACAAATACATGTAAAATATGGAAAGAAGTGAATTTATACAATGGAAATAAATATTCTTTTATATAGTCAATCAAAGTATTTTTACTCACTTCAAAAACTTTATTATTATTCAAATTATTATTTTAACCATTACTTTATTAAGTAACACAAAACTTAAGGATTACTTTCTTATTTCACTTAGAATTTTTAACAATTAACCAATCTATGTTTAGTGGTCATAATTGACTATATTAGTTATTTAAATTAATTATTTTTTTATGCAAGGTCTTGGTCGAGAAGAATAATTTAGTGTCAGGAGTGGGATTCGAACCCAAGACCTTCGCTCAACACGCCTTAGCTCTAACCATTGAGCGATCGTCAGTTCTAAAATCATGTCTGAAGACCTTATTTAAAACGAATAATTAAATGAAATTATTAACAATAACATACACATTAACATTTATTTTTTTATATTACAAATTTATATTTTGACATTATGCATTTAATTGCTGCCCGTAGTATATTATTATTTTGTGACCTTTAGTTAATGATTATTTGTTGATCGTGAATGTGATCTGGTGTGATATAGGTTTTAGTTTTAGAAAAACATTTTCTTTGTCGTGCTTTCGATCAGGCACTGAAGATGATCTCAATAAAGATCGAAACGTTGGCACGATTAAGAAAAATTTGTTCTAAAACCTAGGTCACACCAGACGTCATCTCAAGATCGCTGAATAATCATTACTATTTGCAACCAATTTTTCAAGAATACAAATATACCAATCATCATTAGCTCATGATACCAATCACTAGCTTAATAAATGATAGCACAAATTTAGATACAAGAAGGTCAAATGAGCCTGAACGAAGGGAGCCTACCGGACATCACGTTCTCACGGCACAGAAGAAGGTTATCTACAGTCTGAAGCGATGCTTCATGGACCAGTCGGGTTGAACCCATGAAGATAGTTCGCTATTTCGCCGTGGACTGTCAACAGCAGTGGCGATGCACAATCCATTCGCAAGTGCCGAATCCGAAGACAGGACAGTTGGAAAACACTCCCTCGTCAGACAGCCTAGAATCGAAATACTCCATACATGGTTGCTTTTATCCTGGGCTTCTGTTAGAAAAAAAAAGAAAAAAAAGATAGCAGTACCCTTGAGAACATAACAGCAAATCCTCATTTTGCGACGATTTTAGCCATCTGGTCAGCGAGCATATTTGTAGCACTCTTAAGCAACCAGACCGATGAGAATGAGATGGTCCTACTGATTTCTTGTTAAAGGATTTCTTCTTGTTCTATCAGAGGCAGATGTGTTTAATTATTTTAGCAACCCATTAAACTGTTGAACCTTTATTATCTTTGTACTGCTAGACTGCCCATCAACCCACTCGAGGGCTTTAATTATTTAACTATAGGCAGTAGGTTTTAGCAATGACTACCGTGTAAATAGGTGACAGGATCTGCTCGTGCGAAAGTTTAAAAAATTGTCAGTTTATTTGTGTGCGCTTTGGTTTTTACGAAAAATGATTAAGTACAATACGAAGTGTTTTGTATTACAATACTCGGATCCATGAATTAATGTCGCGTTCCTAACTCCTTCAGCCTGATGATGAGCGTTAAATGTTTGAAATCCGGATCGTTGTAAAAAAAATCTGAGAATAGAACCATCGTTTACAAAACTTAAAACAGTCTTTCTCTAGTAATTAAAATATCACTCAAATTTATTAAAAAAACAATGGTTTTGAACATAAACGTCAAGTAAGATATATTTACTAAAAAGACCAGATTTTTATATAAAATTAAATCATGATCTTTGCAGTTGGTTAACTTTTAGGGTAAACAACAGAAAAACTTTCCAACAAAACTAAAGCATAAAAATACGTAAGCATAGGTTTTATATACGTATATGTAGTATGTGGAAAAGACGGTTCAATTGCACTTTCCTTTTAAGTAATATTTTTTTATTATTGGAGGTATTATTATTGTGGTACTGCTATGTTCAAACGATTTGCTTTCTTGTGCCAATCTTTATTCGATACAGAGCGTATGTCATTTAGTTAAATTATGCTCACCGTGGTCATTAAAACCTCTGGCTGTCCTACCATCTTGTTTGTACCCAAATCGAGTTTTTTTATCATAAACCCTAACGATAGTTGTTATAACTATAACTTTTAATCGCATTTTGCGATCTGTTGATAGGACGGCATAAAGTTCGGGCATATGCCTGAATGGGCATTGATCCTAGTGTTGCCTCCTCTGAATCTTTTATGCCGATCCTAAATAGCGATTTCTACCGTTCCATTCAGCGAATCAATTGGGTGGACGGTTTAAGCGTTTTTCTGGCTTATTATTAGAACTGGACAACGGTTGCCGTTTCTACCAGGGCCGGCGGAAAATTGTTTATATTTATAATCCGGCAAATTAAATAAAACAGTTCGAGGGGGGGGGATTCGTCGATTTTTGCCCTTAACAAACGAGCGATTCGGCCGTTAAACGTTCATAGCATTTTATGAATTTGCACACAAAAAAAGCCTCGAACATATAGTGTGATTGATTCTTTTATTTAATATATATATATATACTTTTTTCTTTTCATTTTGGAAAGTGACGTATCGATAAGATAAATAACAAGAAAAAGCAGCGAAAAATTGAAAAACCCATAACGAAATAATAATCAATAGGAAATTTATCACTTCTTTCGGATATAAAATTCCTGTTTTATTTTCTTACAAAGCTTAGAGAGTTCTAATAAAAGCGCTTCATTGTCATTTTTTAAATTATTACTTTATTAACCCTAATCTTTGAATATTGTTTAGTTTATTGTGCAAATTATATTCCTGAATTGTTTTTTTTTCCATTGGTATTTCAAAGATGCCAGCCTTTAATTAATTATAAATTTTACATTAAAATCATTTAATATAGGTCGAAAAAAAGACAGAATTTATTTTTTCTTTCTTTAAGGCAATACCTCGATCCAGCGTGTTCTTGAAATTTGGGATGAAGCACATCTTAAGACAAGTGCAGAAATTTTGCCGTGAATGAAATTACGCATGAGATTGAACTGTTAATTGTTGTAAAAATAAAAACATTTCGCAACTAGCAATTACCTTATTAAATCGTGAGATTTCTACCTGTGGTTTATTGGAAGGTGAACCTGTTACTCGTTACGGATCATATTGTTCTGCTTACCCTCCGTATTTCGCCATCTTCATTAGTGGATATGAGTAATTGAGTGAAGGCGTCTCCTATTACCTTATTCCTCAGAGATGAGTGTCATTTTACAGCGTTATTTTTGTTTCATTGGATATATATTGAATTATACTCAAAAGCGGGGATGTCGGTGGCCGTACGGCGCTCATCACTCATCAAGGTCCCGGGTTCGAATCCAGCGGCTCTACGTTAGAACCTGGCATACTTACAAATGGGCTTTTTGATGGATAATATGACCTCTGCTGTCACAAACTCTCGTAAAAAAAACTTGGTCCAAACGTGCTCGTTGTTGTAATGAATTGAAGAACTTGTGAAAACTGAGAAAAATTGTTTTGCTGAAAATAAGAATTGGGCCAGTTTTGAAACTAATCCCTTAAATTACAATAGTTATGCAGCAGTATATCTGTCTTTACGGCATCCGTTTCTCTAATAACGCAAACGAAAATTGATAAATATGGGGGATTTTTTTTTTTTTAATTGCAATTTTATAATTTCATCTGTAAACTATCGACGATTTATCATCGTAGGTTTAATTCCAAAATTCAGTTTGTGAAATTTATTGGAATAAGTTGTTTGAACTGTATTTATTGTATCCATCATATATACATATAAATATTTTTTAAAAAATATGCTCAAAAGTAATTTTTTCATTAAATAAACTTAATGTATTAATTTTTAAGTTTAAAATAATATAATCAATTATTTAACCGTATGAAAACTATTATTAAACAGCCACTAGTTCCAACATCTTTAAAACATTATATACAATTGAGGATGAACTATAAAAGTTAGAACCCTCCTTTAATTTTTCACTGTTTTAATATTTACCATACCACCCACGAAAGCCCAATTGCGAAATCTAAAATAGAATAGAGGATCGATTTAAATTCTTACATTATGTAAGGTCCTAGAACTAGGTATGATTCCTAATATACTTTTTTAATAATAACGTTGTTGGAAAATCATATCTGGCATTATGACAAATTACTTTCATAATGTAACACAGACTCAAAGATTTAATCGAAAAGTAAATTAGGAGTGTTTTTGAAAGATAAAATACGTATCTTTTTCTATTATCACATTTCAAAATTGTACAAGTTAAATATTTGAAATAATGCAATATTAGGAATGAAGAAGCATAAAAATATGTTACTGTAGTTCATTGCAGTAACATATTTGCCCTTATCCCTTTTTCCCTCAACATACAATATGATAGAAATGCCGTTCTAAAAATTAGGACCCAGTTTCTATCAGCTTTATATTTTTAGAAAGGAACAAAGTTTCACTTCGAACCTAAAGTTTCCGGAAAGTCGAGCAGAACAGCTGAAATCGACCGAGCGATCCGTCTAAGGATCAATGTCAAACCTCAACATGAAAACGTATGAATCGATTCTAGGTCAAACACGGAAATAAATTCACGCGAATCTTCTTATAATATTGGCTTCTGAAAAAAAGTTATTTATAACAGTCAAAAAAATCATTTTTACGTGTAACTACATCTGATGGAGTTTTAATAAATTATGTAACAAACTCTAGTAAAACTTGGTATTTAATTTAAACAAAAGTTTCAATTTTTTATTTTGATATCTGTTAATGAATCTAAAAATGTGAATTAAAAATAAATTCAAATCAATATACTATTATTAAACAGAATTTTCACCGCATTTTCCCATTGACGTTAATCTGTCTATCTTAAATATATAAAAGAATTTCGTAAACTGGATGCTATAATAATAATAATAAATTGCAACCGACGAAGAAGAGGTTTGGAACACTCCCAACACTCTGGCTGAACTGGATCTTGTTCTGAGTTCGGTGAAAGAATCTTCCCCGGGAAGTGATGAGATCACATATCCCATGATTAAAAACCTGTCTCCAGAAGGAAAAGTAAAGCCTTTGGAGTTGTTTAACGAAATATGGAGTGCGGGATATTATCCAGAAAACCTGGAGGGAGTCGGTCGTGATACCCATTGCCAAGCCGGGTAAAGATCCTAGCCTCCCAGAAAATTACAGACCTATATCTCTAACATCATGCCTCAGCAAGACATTAGAAGCATAATTAACAAAAGGTTAAATTGGTTTATCGAGAAAAAAAGGTTTGTACAGTCCATACCAGGCTGGGTTTAGAAAGCACTTTTGATCTGAAAATCATGTAGCGCTCCTCGAAAGTGCTATTCAGAACACTTTCCTGGAGAGAGAATATGCTGGAAAAAGCATACGATACGACCTGGAGATTTGGTATTCCTTAGAAACTCTACGAATGGGGTTTAAGAGGGAACATAGTTAAATTTTTGAAAAGCTTCCTCGAATTGAGGAGATTCGGGGTGAGATTAGGTACCGCCTTATCTAGTACATTCAGGGTTCAGTTCTGAGTGTCACCTTATTTGCCATTGCGGTAAACGGTCTGGCTGATAATATAGACGATCGTATAGTCAGACCGTTATATGTCGATGATCTTTGCTTTTACCTGTCTAGAAAAAAAATTCCAAAACGTAGGAAGGACTTTACAAACGCCATTGACACATTATCACGAAAAGCAGATGATGTAGGTTTCAAATTTTCTTTGTCTAGAACGGTATTTGTACACTTTTGTAGACTGATGAAACACCATGAAACACCTCGGCTTTTTCTTTCTGGCGTTGAAATAAAGGAAGTCGATGTTGTCAAATATTTGGGAGTTTCTTTCGACAAAGCCCTTCGATGGAAACCCCAAATAGCTCAATTGTCTTCAATTCAGGAAGGAAAATATTAGGCCTGATGAGATTCCTCGCCAATTACAATTGGGGAGCGAATAGAGACATTCTTTTAAGAATATTCAGCATGTACTTAGGAGCAAAGCTTCGATATGGAGCAGCAGGTTACTCTTCAGCGAGAATCTCAACTTTAAAACCTTTAGATAGAATTTATTACCAAGGTATTAGGATTGCAACAGGGGCGTTTAGAACAAGCCTTTTATATAGACTCTCCAATTATGCCGGTGTCCTTCCTCCGGAACTTTTCAGGGAGGAGGCAACTCTTAGGTTTGTTGCTAGACTTTGGTCTAAGCCTTTCCACCTTCTATATCCTTCAGTGTTCCGTAACCGTCACCAAGATATGTATTCGTTGCTAAGAACTAGGACGAGACCTCTCGGTATCCGTGGTACTGAGATGTTGAGATTAGGAGGGAATACCTTGCCGGCGGTTGAGAGTTTTAAATTGCTAGATACCCCACCGTGGGCATTACCCACGGCCACAATTATCGAAGATCCGGCCTTATTGAACAAAAGAGGCACACCTTCTCTGATGATCAAGGCAGAATTCTTGCGAATTTTAAATAACTATCCAAATTATAAAGTATTTTATACTGATGGGTCTAAAAATGAAATTGGGGTAGGGTGTGGGATATTTGCAGATGAGTATAACTTCAGCTGGTCTTTACACAATGAGGCTAGCGTATACACAGCTGAACTTAATGCAATCAGATCATTGAGCTTTTTAAAGGAATCGTCAGGAATTTGTAATGCCATTATTTGCTCTGATTCGAAAGTGGTCTCGAAGCAAAAATAATTTCACGGTTGACCCTTACATCTTAGAAATTCACAAATATCTCTATGAATTCAGAACACTCAACAAACATGTGGTATTTGTTTGGGTTCCCAGTCATGTCGGCATTTCTGGAAATGAAAAATCTGATCAACAGGCAAGAAACGCTGCAAACCATCCACAAAGAACAGATCAATTTCTTCTCCGTCCAGATGATATAGTCGCTTATGTTAAAAATATTATCAAACGAAAGTGGGCGGCAAGATGGAATGCCTGTAGAGATAGTATGAAAGAAATTAAGCCAGCTGTACATAAATGGCCAACGGAAGAACTTGAGAGAAAAGAACTTGTAATTCTCTCTAGATTGCGAATAAGTCATATCGGGTTAATTCATAATAGACTTTTAATAGGCACAAACCATCCAACTTGTCCTCGATGTACGCGAAGTGGAGAACACTTCATTTTGACAGTCACATATTTTGGTCGACTGCCCCACTTTACAACCTTTTAGGCAAAGGCTCAACCTTTCGAGAGATTTACAGGAGTTTAGTCCCCAGTGTTTCTTTCGAAGAGCGCTTTTCAGTTTTCTCAAATTTATTGGAATTTACAATGAAATTTAGGCCTTTTCCCAAATTATTTTACCATTGAATGCTTGCTAATGTCTGCATAAGAGTTGTGCGTGCATGATTTCTTTTGTCAGAAGTTTTTGAGGCTGCCGGAGCGGAAAAATAAAATGGAAGATAATAAAAATTGCGGGGTAATGCACTGCAATGCCCAATATCTCAATTTAAATAAGAAAAACAGCTCTTTAAAAAAAATGTTATTGTGTTTTGTTTCTTATTATTGTTATGTAGAATTAGTTGAACTTGAATGGAAGAATAAAAGGATAAAGATGATCCTATTATCACGCTGAGACTGTTGCTAGTCTGAATGTTTGGAGTCAGTTTTATAGCACTCAGAAGAGATATAGCTAACCTAAAATAGAATGTTTGGATGTTAAGGCGTGAAATGACCTTAGCCTTTAAAACGCCCTTAAAAATTAATAATAATAATAGTTAACAATGTTATATTAAATGACAGGTTTAAGCATTAGTAAATACCAAATGATATTCATTCAATAGTTTAGACATAGAAAAATTTTATGTTATAAACATAAATATTTTTTCTGCATAATCGTGTGGTTCGAAATCAAAACATAATCATACTAAAGGTTTGTGGTTAAAGGTGGTGTTTTTATTGTTGTTGGCTTGGTTGAACGTAAATATTTTCCCACTTTATATAAGCTATCAGGACAGGTTTTTTATCGCAAGATTTTTCTCGTATTGCAAAAATATACATAAAAATGTAAAAAGTAATAAAAACTTTAAAACGTTAATAATTTTTTTATTTGGAATTAAATTTGGGTACCAAGAATTTATTATATTTATCGATTTACAAAAATCCTATAAAAATGTTTACGAATTCATACTTTATTTTTCTTAAAAATCGAACATGTAACATCTTCGATGTGTAAAAAAATACAGCGTGGATTATAAACATTTTTATGGGATCTTTTAAACCGATAAACATAATAAATAGTTAGCACCCCCTTTTAATTCCAACTAACAAAATTATCGACTTTTTAAAAGTTTTAATTACTTTTTGAGAAAGAGACAATGGCTTTTAAAATTGGGGGCATGTATTCTATGATCGCTTCCGCCTTGGAACTTTTTATATTAGCTTAGCTAATTAAGCTGCAATAAAAAGTACATTTAAAAGTACTGAAACAATAGATGCTTAGTACCACTAACCAGGTGAACGATCGGTAAAGGATGTATATAAACAACCAGAAAATTAATAGTGATGATGTAGCTGAAAGGAAAAATATTTTCCGAAATGCGGTTCAATGAAGCAAAGTTTTTTACATAAAGTGACCACCATCTCCACATCATCATCACGGCCATCACCTAGCATATTCTGCAACTTATCATTAATACAAACCATAGAAGGGCAACGCCCAATTTTTGCAACGCGAGGAAAATCTTGCGATAACAAATCTGTCCTGACAGTTTATCTAAGGTGGGAAAATATTTACGTTCAACCATGCCAACAAAAAAAAACACCACTTTTAACCATAAACCTCTAGTATGATTTTGTTTCAATTTGGAACCACACTTTTATATAGGAAAAAGATTATTTATGTTTAAAAGATGAAATATTTCTATGTCAAACTATCGAATAAATATAATTTCGTATTTACTAATGATTGAACACAATCTCTAATTTAAGATATTGTAATATTGGTAATGGAGGTCCGAAGCCGTCGAATGTAATGTCCGATTATTATTCAGATATCGTGAGATGAGGCCTGGTGTGATGTAAGTATCAGAAAAACATTTTCTTTATCGTGCCAACGTTTCGATCTTTTATTGAGATCATCTTTAGGGTCTGGGATTTACAAACATTGTTTACATTCAAAAAATAGGTTATGGAAAAGTGAATGTATACAATTTTCCACATCCTTTATGCATTTTTTAAATGTAAACAATATTTGTAAATCCCAGGCCCTGAAGATGATCTCGATAAAAGATCGAAACGTTGGCACGATAAAGAAAATGTTTTTCTGACACCTACAACACCAGACCGCATCTCACGATATCTGAATAATTATCGATTAACGGTCACTAATCTATACACACGTAATGTCCAATATGCCGCAAGTGCCTTTAATCAGTTCTCTAGGAATAGAAATGACGTTAGTTTGTACAAATCATGTTTTGTTTTTTTTCATCATCAATAATATTGGTAAATTTTAACTACATATATTATTTTTATTATAGTATCCAGTTTACGAAATTATTTTATATTTCTGATAAATTGTTCAAACGTCAATGGGAAAGAGTGCTGAAAGGTCTATTTAGTAATATTTGACGAAGAGTTGAATTTATATTTCTAGATCCATTAACAGATATCAAAATAAATTCAATTTTCAATTTGCCCTAAGTCAATCAATATTATACCACCACGTGTATGTCTATCTAGAGATCTATCCGATATTCTATATTACTCCAAAGAAGGAACAATAATACGTAATAAAAAAGTATATCAAAATAATAGCAATAAAAATAACAGCAAAGAAGTGCTTACACTTTTAACAAA
Organism: Cimex hemipterus; assembly: GCA_039619505.1. Taxonomy (NCBI): domain Eukaryota; kingdom Metazoa; phylum Arthropoda; class Insecta; order Hemiptera; family Cimicidae; genus Cimex; species Cimex hemipterus. The sequence continues at coordinate 11,424,263 of CM077106.1, read as the reverse complement.
AATCAATATTATAAACAGTTCAATAAATAGCACAACAAAAATAATAAATAAACCCTCAATTACTAATTAAAGGACGTTTAATATTTTTTATAAAGATCTGAAGAGAAGAGGAGAATGGGTCTGCGCTGATAGCGAATTTATTTAAGTATGCACAGCTGTGGAGATTGAAGACCCGTATTTGGTACAGTGCCGTGAAGTACCAAACAATTCATGGGTTCAAAGTTGACGCTGGGAAACCCTAAAGCCAATACAAGATAATATTTCCGGAGAATCAATAAATGATTTAGGATCTTCCACAGAAACACAACGGAAGCTGAAACTCTTCTATCCTTCAGAGAATCCAGGCGTACGAGAGCAAATCTGGCTTCATAGGAGCAATGCTGGCAGTTCCTTTGATTGCATAGTTTGTTATGCAGGTATTTCGTGTCCTTTCTCTGTACACTTTCTGTCATGTAAGACCCATATAAAGAACTCGGCGACCAAACAACACTGGCATAGGCTAGGTGACTGCGCACCAGAGATTCATAGAGTAATTTTATCGCAAAATGTTTCTTAAAGTCAGCAGTTTGTCTGAGTACGAATCCTAAATTTTTAAAGGATTTATTTCCAGTGGCATGGATATGGTCCCGAAAATCACAATTCTTATTAAAAATAACCCTAAGATTCCGAGATAGTATCTACCTCGTCAATTACATCATCTACGAATTGGTCTTAATCGTGAATTATTTTTTTCTTGCTGAACGTCAATTACGTATAATCCTTTAGATATTCAAGGAGTTTATCTTTATGGTTACAGTCGCGCTTTAATATTTTCCATATATAGTTAGGCATGCCACACCGAATCCTCTGCAGATGTTGATCATACTCTTCTAAAATATGTTCCACTATGACAGCCATGCCGAACAGAGGAGACCTCCTGGGTCTCTTTCCAACGAAGAGGTGCCTAATGTGTCAGCCACTCACTAGGGAAGTACACCTCGGTCATTCACGCAGAAGTGCATGCTATCAATGCTTGTGCCCCTGGAAAATCTTAAAAGAGGTTACACTGACTACTAACCGGCCACTGGCATCTGAGAAAACATTACATAGTGATCCCATTTGCAGACTATGTAATGAGGAGGAAGAAACAGCCACACATACCATCTTCGAATGCGAAGCAACGGCTCAATGGAGGTTCAATCTGACGTATAAAAGCGACTCAGAGAACCATATTGAAGCATTAACAGTCAATGACTTGATACTTCTGAGAAAAAGGATCGAGTCTATTGACTAAACCAAGGAACTAGGAAGGTACAAAAAGCCAGAAGGCTGCAGTGCCTGGGGCACACAAACCCCCACTTCCTAGTACCTTTGCCACCATTCCAATGTGTCAGCCGCTAGTAGCCTATCCTTAAACCTGCGACAATAATCCTGTATCTCTTCCTTCTGTTCTCCGGGACCCAAGGTTTCACTACAATGTGAAAAATAATGTTGAATAATTTAGAGTAGAATCTCTGTAATCGGACTATTCAGCTTCTGATCACGTCCAGTAATCCTCCGTATACTTTTACGTAGATTATATGTAAGTTGTGCTTGGCATTTGGAAACATGGAATTTCTCATTTTTGTAAAATTTCAGTGCTGTACTTTTATAAAATCTTTCCTGGATCAAATTTCGTTGAATATAGGAAGAAGGATTTATGTAATATATGAATCATACAAGCTTCGGTTTTTGATCCAAGCGGGTTATTCTAAAAATCTAGAACGGATTGAGCATGACGGAAAACCAATACTTGCCGTCATGTTTTAAAAAATCATATTTTTAATGTTTTTGTGACAAGAATTTTGATAAGATTAGTGTTATGCTTCCGTACAGCCATAGTAATTCATTGAACCTCATGACATATTGACGATGTATATGAAAATATCTTTTCACCAGGTGTTTTTTTTTATGTTCTTTTATATATGATACATCGAGCTTCCTCAGAATACATTACACATGCCTTAAGTGTTAATCATATTTTGTTATTTATTTGTAAAACACATTTTCATTGTATATTTTATGCAATAAACTTTTTTATTATTATTTTCCGTGGGGCAAAAATTCACCAGTCAAATACCACCTGTTGTACGTTACACATACGCGTTGTTCAAAACTTGTAAAACTGACCTCTTGAATTCGTCCATTTATTATTTTGACATAATGACCATTCAGGTGTACTCTCAAACTGTACAATGTAGATTCCGATTGTAAAAACGTAAAATGGATTTTGTTCAATAACGAAAAAACTATTTTACTTTCTAAACTGGGTACAATAAAAGTTGTATGATAAATTAACATATGTATGTATGATGACCTAAGTGTGAAAGTAAGGCATTTTCTATTTGGAAAGCATCTTCTGCCATGATCCACTCATAAACCGCCAAATGAACTTGGCAAAGTTCATCTGTTTTTCGTGTATTTTAGGTGTCATATTTTTATAAACATTTTTTTTCTAAATTTCGTACCATGATACATTAGATTGCAGGAGTTTTCTTACAGGCGTACAAACTGTCTTTATTAAGTTGTAGATTTTGTTATTTATTTGACTTTTTGTTCAGCTTTCCTTTTGTTCATCATGGATTTACTTGAATGGTATTGATCCTCAAGAACAAGATCTACAAATCGATAAATAATTAATAAAATAAATAGAACTATGTTATATGTTGCATGTTATGGCATATTATTCGTCCCAACTGGGGATGCTGTTGACGGATCGTAAAACATTCAATTTTACTTGGTTTGTTGTATGTTTTTGATACCAATGACCATAAAAAATATAAACTCTAATTAAAATCACAAAAAAATAGAATTTATTGTATAACAACAAAACAATAAAAACAAATTAACAATAAATTGTGTTGTCATTTATCTTATTTTCTTAATAACAATTTAGTGATTGATTTTTTCAAATTGAAAATATTTTTTAGTATATCCATTAGGTGTAATGAAAAATTATATTGCAAGAGTTGTTTCAGAAAATAAATTAGAAAAATAGTCTATAACGAAAACTTTTTTATTTTGAATTGACTGTTTGTACATTTGATCGATATAAGGTGAATTTTTTTTTGTAAATTTTAAAATTTTTGTTTAAATTAAAACTCGTTTGATTTGTTCTCTAATAATTTCAAATAATAGATGTTATTTTCTAATAATACCTAGGGGTGAATGGAAGTGGCATTGAACGGGACAGACGGAAGCCGGCATTGATTTTATACGGGGTGGAATGACGTCAAGGAAGAGTGGCTGTGAGGGCCTCCTGCGGGGTGGGAGATGGGCCTCAGGGTGTCCGCCGAGGGGTTGTTTTTCATTCCATTCACCAATCAACACGCGACGCGTCAGGGCGTTGGACCAGGGTCAGGGAAATCGCCAAGGTCACACGTCAACCCCACTGGCGGGGGCGGAAGGGTGGTTACCACCCCTAACTCTTAATGTCGATTATCGCCAAACAAATATTCCCCGGACATGTTTAACAGCTAAAAACTACTAAATTATGAGCAGAATTTGACTACTGCGTACATTTCCTTTTAAAGAAGGCAAAAATCTAAACAGAAATCTCACAACTATCGAAATACTAAAATATTACAAAAGAAGAGAATATTCAGTTATCATTAACATTCCATCGTTTAGGTCGTATTTATACGAAAATAACTGGTCCCAAATATTTTTCTTCCATCTAGCTTGAACGGTAACCCACATCATCACTTTTTCAGGTTTTCAATTTTTGTTTCTATATTTCTGGACTATTTGACTAGAAATTCACAGATAAGTACCTATCTATAGATTTATTTTTTACTTGAAGTGATTTTCACACATACAAAACTATCCGTGGACATAACCAAATGGAAAAATATTCCATTGCGTTCTTGGGCCTGGCCTATTTCAAAATTTTTAAAGTCCAGAAGGAGACGATTTCTTGATAGGTATGTCGAGAAGTTAAGCCAAAATTTAGATAATTCTACATCTGTACATATTTATAAACACAAAGAACTGAACTTTTACGAAAGGTGTAAACCTTAAAACCGCAACCCTGAAAAGTTGTTCTGTTTTACTTATACAGTTATGCCTCGAGGGTGCAGATGGAAACTTCTTCCGCTTGCCAATTCTAAATTTTTTCTTGGTGTATGGCTTATTCTTGTCAATTAGTTCGACTAGTAATTACTTCCAGTTTTTAAAAATTATAATAAAAATAATATTTGTAATTATAGACCAATTTGGCACAACCTGCTATAAGCAAAGTTTTTGAAAATATCATTTTCAATTTTTTAAATCCAATATTTATAGATGCTATTATTCCAAATCAACATGGCTCTCATTCGCTGGGATCTAAATTAACAAACTTATATTTCAAGATTTTATATTACAATATTTTTCCGAAAGATTACAACTTGATTGTATTTACACTGACTTTTCAAAAGCTTTTGATAATGTTGATCATACGAGTTTACTACAGAAATTTCAAAAATTTGGCATATATGGTAACTTATTAAGTTGGATTGACATCCTATTTAGGTTGTCGAATGCTTAAAGTAAAATTAAAATCAGTATTCGCAACTTAGAGCCTTTTCTTTTTAAAACCTACATAAACGATACTTCTGATTCAATTCCATCCGTTATGACCTTTCTTTGTGCAGACGATTTAAATTCCCCAAAATTAATTATGTTTCAGACCGCTTACAGATAAGTAAAACAATGATTGGTGTTCAACTAATAATATTCTTTTAAATTCTGACAAATGTTCAGGTATGACTACTGTATAAACCAAAATATCCTATCAAATTCAACTACGCTATATCAGCCTCGCTCCTACTTAGACGTGACATTGTTAAGGTCTGTCATCATTATTTTTTTTCTTATTAACGAGGGTTCTCAACAGCAGAGATCATACAAACCCTCAGGGTGCCGGTGTTTTTGAAAAAAAAGCTCATTTGTAAGTATGTCGGGTTCGAATGCAGGGCCGCTGGATTCGAACCCGGGACCTTTACCTTACAGTGATGAGCGCCGTGTCAAAGACTAAACCTTGCGGCCACCGACGCCCCCATGTCATCATTATTGACTCCAAATAATCGTTCTATTATTGCTATACCAAATAAAACTAGGATTTATAACAAGTCATACTAAAAATTTCCTTGATAGATGTAGATGTAATAGTTGTGTAATATATGTGTGTATTGTGCTGGCGTCTCCTCTGCCTCTTTGCAGAATCTGCTGTGCCGTTTTGGATTATTCCATTCTTCTTTAAGTGTACAGATAGCTTGCAGTGTCTCGTTAAGAATCCTATTAGAATTCACAGTTTATTCCTGTTTCCTTCGGCACATTCTCTGATTTTTTTTCTGAAATTTATTAGGAAAATCTTGGCCTGTGTCCAATGAGTGAATTCCATTGTTCCTTCATTTTCTTTTTGTCCTTCTGTCCGCGATACTCATTAATAGTGGGGTTGCTATACCACAGAAGGGTTCGGGTCCTATCAGCGGTGTAGCAGCTCCTTTCCTTGCAAGGGTGTCCGCTTTCTCGCTGCCTTCTACTCCCATGTGTCCTGAGACCCTGCAGAGACTTACTTTTTTTGCGTTTTGCAGTTCAAGACCATCTTTAAACTAATAATATTTTAGTGCTTTGATGGCTGCCTGGATATCTGATATGATAGCTATGTTCTTGATTTTACACCTTTTGGGCAAGTTAAGTTGAGTACATCTCTCGATTGCGTGAATCTCAACTTGGTATATTTTCCCATGGGTTCTGAGTATTTGGTTCCATGGACCGAATCCTCTTGCCCGTGGCCTCCTCGTGATTTTCCATGAGACAGAAGCACTTATTACGTTATGTTGATTTTGAGGCGGAGTGAACTCTTTCACGCTCACTTCTACCGCTCCTCTCCCCAGAGTTTAATGGGTCTCCATGTACTCTGTGATCAATTTAAATTGTAGAGGTGTTATAAATAATGCGTACAAACAATAAAGATGTACAATTTAACATAAAAAAATAGGAACACAAAATAATGTTTTCTGGAGTCACTGTCTTCCACCAAAACGCAAAGAAGTAATATTTTCTCGTCCCTGGAAGTCGTGCCTCGTGCTCCCGGCTGTCTCACTCTCACAGTCCAGTCTCCAATGTCGGTGACGTTGGTAGAGAAGAATAAACCAAATCCCTCGTTGCGATATTGCAATTGTTTGTTGTAAGCTTCCTGCTGGCCAGCGCAAAACTAACTCGACCGATCGTCTTATCAATGGTCCTTTGAGGTGGGGGATATCTCCCATTACGCCTTACACTTAAAATTTTATACACTTCCACAATAAGACCAATATTACTACTGATCACCGCTCTGGGCTCCTAATCAATCCGCCAATATTAGTAGCCTAGAAAGGGTTCAAAAATGATTTTTACTCTTGAAATATTAGAGAATGATTATAGAATACGCACCATGCGTTATTATTGGATCTGAAATTGACGACTGTTACGTTCAGAAGGAATGTCTTTGATTGTACATTGTTGTATGATTTATTACATTCCATAACTGACTGCCATTACTGCTTAACCGAATTAACTTTCATGTACCATATTATCATTCCACAAGTCAAATAACAGTCCTCACTGATGGCCGTAGACCTAATCGAAAACATAGATATATTTAATGTCAGTTTAAGCAAATTTTATTATTAGAAATTCCAAATATATTTATATATATTAGGTCAATCGCACCAGGAAATCTAATTTAATAAGTCCAATAAAGTATATCTTCGCTAAAGCTCCGAGTGGATCGAAGGCTCGATAGCTCAAGTGGGAGAGCAGCGGCTTATTTAGCCGAAGGTCGTGAGTTCGAATCCCGCTCTTGACACTGACGTTTTTTAGCCAATACCTTACAGAAAGATTAATTAATTTAAAGATGTTATTTGGTCAATCGGATCACGAAATCTAATGGAAATTAATTATAAATTGATTATAACTAATAATTGATAATTAATAGTTTTAATTTAAATATATAGATATTTATACTGTTTCAATTAATTCTAAATTGTTGTTTGTTTTACTATAAATATTTCTAAATTTATGTATAGTTATAATCTTAATACTTTTATTGTGGTCATTTGTAGTTGGTAAATCGTAAATAAATTACCGAACATCTGAATTGATTCTCTGATGGCACTGTAGGATTTCCAAAAATACCCTTGCAACTTAATTTTTTTGAACCAGCTTTGGGTGTTGTCGGAGATTATTTTCCTTGCTTCATGGTTCAATCCATTGAAATTATTGTAGGCTAGCTAATTATCATAGGTCAAAATGATACGTTCCATAAAATCACCGAGAAGTGATGGAAATATTAAGAATTTCCATCAGTTGATGAGTAATCTATAAATCGAGCTTTTCTGCATATGCACATTCCTTTTTAGGACGATTCTCATTGATTATCGGCTTGATTTTGATTTCAACTTCAGTTAGAAAGCCGGAGCGTTGTTCTTCTTTTAATGGAAAATCATCAGCACTAAATTTGGCATTACAAAGCTAAAAACTAAATACTCCAAATAAAAACAATGTAACACACAAATAGAATTTATGTACCTATTGTACTGCCACATATTATGGCCGACCCAAGCCAAGGTATATCTGAACACAAATCGACATCAGAAATTCAAAAGGAGTGTGCCTTCCTTGTCGGGCTGATTCCAACAACATATCACCGATTTTGACTGGGAAAATAAAAACGCTTTGAATTCTGATTAATATGTGGGCCGAAAGCCAATAAATGAAATTAAATATAAAGATGACCCTCAAAAGCCTCGTATAACTGAAGAAAACATAATAAATATCCTAATTATTTATTATAATTTTTTTATTATTAGGTAGCTTATAATCTGATAATAATCTGGTTATTTGGACTTATAACTCAGAATGGTGCCCTCTTCATCCCATCCAAAAGGCATCCATTTATAATTCCATCTGCCCCTTCCAGAAGTTGCAAATGTTACAAAGAAAGTCCTATGAAGCTGTCATTTCCAGCCGTAGATTAGCCGTACCCATCACTAGAACGTTTTTACCACAGATCTCATTAATCCTATCAGTTAAGATTATCTTCAATGTTAATTTTTGAATACTAATTATTTAATTTGTCATTGACTCGAGACTAAATGTATAGTGTGATGGGTAGAAAACTATGCCTTTATTAAAGCTACATTTGAATTTAATTATCATTTGACAGATACTATAATTAAATTGGGAATTTTAACTATAATTAAATTATAAATTTTTATTGAAGGATTAAGTCTGCAATATATAAAAAAACGAAATTTAAAGCCGGATAAGAAAATAAAATAAGATTATCAATACATTTTAGCAGTACGCAAGACTGGCTAACGAAGTTCAGTTTATGTCAAATTGCCGAGGATCGATAAAAAATTGTTGAAATTATTCGGGCAGCAGGGTAATAAACTGTTATCAACTGTATGATCAAATTGAACACAATTTACACAAGAAAAGCATAAAGGCAGAAAAACGTCTAGTATAAAAGAAAACTAACACGCAAACATTGCGAAGTCAAAGGAAAAGCGATAGTTATCCAATTGCATGATGTAATAATTATTTGGAGATCGTAATATGCGATCTGCTGTTACGTAGATTTTAGAAAAACATTTCCTTTAGCTTGCCAACGTTTCGAACTTGGTTGAGATCATCTTCAGCGCCTGGGATTTATAAACATTGCTTAAATTATACAAATACGTATGGGATGTGAAAAAAGTGAATTTACACAATGCTAGAAATTTTAGATTCAATCAAAATATTTGTACTCAGTCAAAGTGTTTGTTTTCTGCGTAGATGTGCCATTATTTAGCGTCATGCTGGGAGTGCCAGTGAAACATGGATGTTTTGTGTTTATATACGTTGGATTTTGAAGGGGTGGCGAAGGAAGTTGGAACAGAAATCATTTCTATATGAGTCGGCTTCTTTAACGTAAAAGACCCGCCATTATGGGAAAAATGGTTCGCTCTGATTATACTTTCAGAATTATATAAATAATGAGGGGATGTCCCGAAGGGAAAGTGTTGTCCTGACCTGCGTGCGGATAGGCCACACACGTGTGACTCACGGGTACCTGTTGGTTGGCACGAGTCGACCTAGGTGCCCGGCATGCCAAGTAGAGAGGCTCACCGTGCCGCACGTGTTGGATGGTTGCCGCAGCTGGGCGCAGTATAGAGACCATAGTGGAATGCCGCCTGGTTGTACGAGAGTGCTCGAGCATGGCAGCGAACTCAAGGACAAACTTTTTAAGTTTCTTAGAGACATCGGGATTATGGGTTGTATATTGAGGGGTATTTAGATTATAGGTTACGATTTGTAGTTGGTTTTGGTAGAATAGAAGTATGTCGGCGGCGATGCAGCATATTATTTCAAAGCTCCACCGCTGCTCCCTTAAACCGGGTAGGGGCGGAATATCGAGTACCCTCCGACCTGGACTCTAGATAAAGGACAAGCATGTTTGATTGGATTTGTAAATAGTGGCATGTATGTATTTATTGTATGAGTGAGTGTGTGAATGACTAGTCTTAGAGAACGTAAGGGCGCCGAAATGACCAAAGAAGTCGATGGCGCCCGACCAGAGCCCAACCAAGGAGTCGCTTATGCACCAAGGTGGGTGACTCCCCCTGACCTATCAGGGAGAGGTCAGAGACCTCCTAGGAGGTCTCGCAATTCTATTCTATTCTTATTGTATAAATAATATGATTATGACATAATTAGGGGAAGGACATCCGATAATGATTCACACATGCATTTCTTTAATTTAAACGAAGTTTATAAATCCCAGGCCCTGAAGATGATCTCAATAAAGATCGAAACGTTGGCACGATAAAAAAAAATGTTTTTCTAAAGCCTTCGTCATACCAGACCGCATCTCACGATCTCCAAATAATCATCACGTAACGGTCGTTAAACACCACACATTTTTTTATACGTTTGTTAAAGATAATTTCAATAGTTTCATGGTTCGCTTGGCCAATCAATATCTTTCAATTAATCAAGGCTTTTAGTTGAGATAAAAAAGTCAGTGTCACAAGCGGTATTCGAACCCACGATCTTCGGCTACATACGCCTCTAAATATTTGTACTCACTCAAAGTGTTTGCTTTCTGTGTAGATGTGTCATTATTTAGCGTCATGCTAAGAGTGCCAGTGAGATATTATTGATGTTTTATGTATTATATATGTTGGATTTTGAAGGGGTGGAGAAGGAAGTTGGGAAAGAAACCATTTCTATATGAATCGGTTGCTTTGAGGTTAAAGGAGCAGACAATGGGAAAAAATAGGTAATGCTTCGGCCTGATTATCCTTTCTGGATTATATCGGTAGGAATAATTTGAGAAAGGAAAGCCAAATTTGTTGAAAAATTAGACCATGAAGAAATGTTTGATGTGAGGAATGTAATGATTGTTTCATATGTTTTGTGTGACTTGATGATGATATACGTTTGTTATTGACATTGAATTTGATAAATGATATTCTGGCTGTTAAATAAATGTGTCTGTTTTGTAATTGATGCTGTGCTCATCTCTGCTGACGTATACCATTTGTAAAAAGTTACGTTTATGTTTTCTTTGTTCTGTGTGTAATATTTTTGGATTAATAAAGTCGAAATTGTGTTGGTGTTCAAAATAGGGTGTGGGTAGGGAGTGCTGTAGGATTATGTTTGAGTTTTTTGCAACCATAGACATGTTACTTTACTGTGTAATTCAGATGTAACTGGCTGGACAGTTTAAACAATTGATTTTGTTATTTACACCAGACTTATATGTTGCTGGTGTGGGATTTTTAATTTTTGAAAAAAGTGTGTGAATTGTTTTATAGTTTTTGAAAGCTTTTTTAAATTAGCAGAAGAGAGAAATGTTTTGTTGGTTTGTCTGTATTTGATACATTTGATATAGTACTGTTAGTAGTGGTTAGTGGATGGTGTTAGTGTTGAGTTGTAGTTGTTGATTATTCTGTTTATTATGTGTTTAGGATAGTGATTGTTATGTAGGATATGTTTGTATAGCTTTATGTTCTTGAGGTGAAATGATTCATGGCTTAGGGTAATAATCCTGTGTTGGCCGTGTTTATTACATTATGAAGAGGATGGTGTGATGTAAAGTTGACGTAGCGATCTGTGTTTCTTGGTTTTTGATAACAAACTGTGATCAATGTGCCATCTGGTTGTTGTTGTAGGCGTGGGTGAAAGCTGGTAAATGAATCTAATATAGTTGGAATTTGATCTGTGGAAAGTGCTGTTAATATATCGTCTACGTAGTGAGGAAGGGTAACGTGAAACCGAGATGTGGTATAACTGCGTTCAATAGATATGTCATAATTATGTCTGCAAGTCAGCAAGCAAGCGACCGCATTTCACGATCTCCAAATAATCATTAATTACCGCTAGACACCTCATATACTTTAAGTAACAATTAATTAAGGTTTTTAGTTGAGATAAAAAAGTCAATGGCACGAGCGGGATTCGAACCAACGATCTTCGGCTGGATACGCCGCTGGTCTACCACTTGACCTATCGTAACTTCGACACTAACTTCACATCTCAACCTCACGTTTTGAATTTTCCCACCTTTTTGCCACTTTACAAAATTGCGATCAGATGGGAGATACAAAATCGTATCTAGCCGAAGATCGTGGGTTCGAATCCCGCTCTTGCCATTGGCTTTTTTATCTCAACCAAAAACCTTAATTACTTGTAATATATGAATTAGTCAAGCCGACCACGAAATTAGTGAATTCAATATTTTAAATACGTTAACATTTCATTTTTATTTTAAGCATCAAAAATATCAAAATTATGTTACCTACCACACTAACACTACTTCCTTCTTTTCTACTGACTTTTTCTTTCAGAATAGTTTTCATCAATATGTCTACATAATTACATATTTTATGAGGGATCGGGGTGAATGAGTGGATTAGAGAGTCCGAATCGTGTTTGCCACGCTAGTGGGTTTGGGTTCCAATCCCGTTATAGCCCATGGCTTTTTAATCCTAATATGAAAAATTATTGTAAAGTGGTTTAAAACTTAGTCCGCAACACTCAACACGTAATTGCGTAATTACTTTAATATTTTATATGTTTGTTTTTTTCTTGTTACTAGAAAAGTGTACAAATTTCTTTTAAGAACTTTAAATTGGAGTATCGTTAAAGTTTACGTTTCTTGTGTAATTTCCGGCTGTCGTATTCCTCATGGTAACCAAGTTTGCTGAGCTATCAGATAAATGAAAAGCAGAGTCATTTTCGCAGTAATCAAAACAGTCCCTGTTTTCCATTGGTGGGTTTCATCCCGTAATTTCCCATGTAGGCAAGTCGTTTTCCATCGGATTTTGCTTAACGTGCAAGCATACGGCTGAAATGTCAGAGCGTCGCACACCACCTTTGATCGCGGGTCTATTTCACAAAAGAGAGAAGGGCTAAATGCCGGCAACCGTACTCTCAGGTACCTCTCCCTTTTTAACAAATGCCACAGAGGAACTGCTGTTTTAGACGGCACGAAAACAAATAACAGACCAGAAAACAGAGAATACGTTAAGTGTTTCTGCTCTTACTTTCAAAAATATTGCTTGTTACTAAACTCAATGCTGGAAATTAAAAGGGCGTTGGTTAAATTCTCTCAATGACTGAACAGTTCCTTTTATAAAGGTTTTGCCATAATAATAAACAATTAGGGTTAATTTATAAGATCACAACAAAATTACCAAGAGTCATAAAAAAATAATCATATAAAAAATGATCTGGTATGGCGTAGGTTTTAGAAAAACATTTCCTTTATCGTGACAACGTTTCGATTTTTATTGAGATCATCTTCAGGGCTCAAAGTCTTCGTTTTCTGCGTAATCCTGTCCTTCTTGTGTGCCGTGTGACACAATTACTTAGAAACACTTTGAGCCCTGAAGATGATCCCTATAAAATTCGAAACGTTGTCACGATAAAGAAAATGTTTTTCTAAAACCTACGTCACACCAGATCGCATCTCACGATATCTTTGTGTAATCATTGACTAATGTAAAAAAATCCACACATTATTTATTGGCCATACAAGCCAACGGGAAATGTTCAAATTATGTAAGAAATATTCAAAATTCTAATTAAAAAACAGGAATAAATATAATTATAATTTAAAATGTTTTTTAGCAGAAATTTGGCCTGCCAAATTTCGTGTTTTAAAAGGATAAATGAAAGCTTTGGATGGCAATAGAATATATTAGTACATGAGTGAATGGAGTCTGAGATTTTCAGCATGATGGAAGATTTAAAAGTTAGGGCGTGAAATGACCTTAGCTGTTAAAACGCCCTTAAAAATAAGGTAGATGACCTATTATCCCACCTTCAAAAAGAAAAAATCGTACGAATAATAAAATAATAATATTGTGGGAAGAGAGACAGATTAAGGTCATCGCCGGCCCTCCAGTAGTTGTTTCTTTTTTTGACCTTTCACGCGTATTCTTCCGACTAGAGTGATTTTATCTTATGAAATAATATAAAACGCTCTCTGTTTGTTATAAATAAAGAAAAAATATATCTTACAACTACTAAAAATTTGGCGTGGCGTAGGTTTTAGAAAAACATTTCCTTTATCGTGCCAGCGTTTCGTTCTTTATTGAGATCATCCTCAGGGCTCAAAGTGTTTATTTTCTGCGTAATTGTGCCATTTTTGTATATCGTGTTGAGAGTGCCTCAATCATCTCTCGATCTGCGGATAATCATCGACTAACGGACAGTAATCATCACACATTAAAAAAATAATGTTTAGTCACCATTAAGTATTTTTTTTTAAAGATCGCGAGATGTAAGTTTAGAAAAACGTTTTCTTTCCCGTGCCAATGTTTCGATTTTCACTGAGATCATCTTCTGGCCGCTTTCACCTCGTAGAAAAATGAATTTCTATCTCTAGTTCTTACCCCATCCTTCAAAATCATAACATAAACAAAAAACATTAATATCTCATTAACACTCTCATCACGCCTCACAACAGTTTCTCGTTCTTTCAATTTCTATATTATGTACAGCATTGCATAAAGTCATGGTCATATCTTATATATATTTGTAATCAAGCAATGGTTACAAATCCCAAGCCCTAAAGATGGTCTCAAAAACAATGTCACGATAAAGAAAATATTTTTCTAAAATTTTATATCACACTAGACGGCATATCACCATCTTTAAATAATCATAATTTTTCAGCCAACGAATATGTATATTGGTAGTATGAAATTTTGTTTAGGTTTGGTGTAAGAATATCAATTTAATTCCACTGAACAGTAACCATATCCAGTTCAAAATTAAACTGAAAAGTTTAAACTGTTTGATATTTATCAAAACTAAGTTCAAACAGTTGACTTCATTTAGTCAAAATTTTGATTGATGACGTTTAAACCTAGTGAAGCTTGGAATGTTCGGTTGACTTTTCAACAAATTTGCTTAGAAAATAAATCTATCCGAAGAGTTTAGTTGACTTTTAACCAAGTCGGCTTCTGAATTAAATCTATGTGCAAAGTTTAGTTTAAAGTTTAACTGCACAGCAGTTGAAATAACTCCGTCAGAAAAGTTTAGTTTCCAATACACAAATCCATCTGGAATGTTTAGCTTACTACCGTTGACACGGCGCTCATCATTGTAAGGTAAAGGTCCCGCGTTCGAATCCAGCAGCCTTGCTATTCGAACCCAACATACATACAAAAAAAAGCAAAAAATACCCCGACAAATATCGAGTACCATTAGCGTGAATGGAAGGGCTTATACAGAGGTCGATAATGTTCCCATGTTTGGCTGGAGGGTTAGCAAGTTAAGAAAACGAGAGACAAAATAGGAGCGAATGAACAAAAGTGAGTGAAATAAAAATAAAAACTAAGAAGAATTTTTGGTTAAAAGCGTAGAGGGCCGGCATGATTGTTTGATATTTGTCGACTTATCGGAAAGTTTATCTTAAGTTTAAGCATTTATATAATACACTACTTATTTTTATGCCCCCTCTTCACTATGGCCCAACACAGTTGAGGGCGATAGCTTGTAATGCTTTCGTGAACATGAGCAGTCTCACTAGAAACATCAAAGGTACGTGCGCAGTAGATAACTATCGTGACCACCCACTGGGCCAACATTGGTTGGCCATTGTTTGACACTTCGAGCCATGCTTCTGTCAATAACATGCAAATAGCGATGCACATGCGGCGGCAGCGATTTCCCCGACCTCGACATCATACCGGCACAGGAAAAGTAAGCAAGGCCATGTCGGCCCAATATGTTATAACTCAGCCTGTGATCTGCGTGGTGTCCATTTGACAGGTACGGTGGTCAAAATTCGAAAGGTGGCTTTTGATAGGGTGTTGATATTGTAATCCGGCAATAGTAGTCCATCGTCAAAAATGTTAGTTAAGAAGAATCACATGTTCGATATTAACAGCTATTGTACTTAATAAGTTAGTAAGTTCATTAAAGTTCGTGGTCCCTTTGACCGAATAATGTTTTTAAATAACAATTAATTAAGGTATTTAATTGAGATGAAAATTCAATGACTCGAGCGGGATTCGAACCCACGATCTTCGGGCTAGATTCGCTGTAGCTCTACAACTCGTGGTCCGATTGATCGAAAAACGTTTCTCAATTACGTAATGTATAAAGTATTTGTTGAGATTAAAATGAGATAAAAATAAATAATGCACTGACTTTTATTTTATTTATTAAGATATTTTAATTAGACGATTAATTAATTGAAATAAGGTAATATGTTTTATTTACATGTCAGTAACGTACCTTCACTCAAAAGTCCATAAATAGTTGTGCCTTTATTTCCATAATTTTTGTTTGTAAACTAAATGTCTGACAACTATGGTTATTGATGTTTTAAAAGATTAACAGCTTAAATGAAAGATATTCTTTAGTTTATTGTGTCTGAAAGGTTAGGTTACATTTTAACAACTTTGAAATTAAATAATAGTTTGACAATTTATATAGTGTTGTCCGAAATGCTTACTTTTTGAACGACAGAATGAATTTTTCATTCACAACATCGTCTGAATATTTTGTATTACTTGGACAAAGTGCTTTTTAAAAAAAAGTAAGGCTGCAAAGAGCACTGGAAATATTGGCTTCGAAATTAATTTAAATTAATTTTCTAACGTAGAACCATCCCAAGTGTGTGTGTCCAACGAAACCATATTGAGGGCAAATCACTTTTGAACATTTGACAAATTGACAAACAGAATTGTCTCCGACTATTTTGAGATGTTTACTATCCCCAAGGCGTTGGCTCTCGTAGGTGTGAATTGGCATTACTCCGCCGTAGAGTTAACTAGGCCCATTTCAATTGCGGGACCCTGTAGGCAAGGACGCGCTGGCTAACTGTCCAAACGGCAAGCACGACCACGGTCAAGGCTGGAATTTAAAACGTACCGCTATAAACGGAGTGAGACGACACGTACACTCGCCGTGGTGGATTCAATCGTAGCCGGATTATAAAAAAAACAACGAAATTATTTTATTATCTGGGACACAAAACGACAGTTTGAAACATTGCAAGAAAAAGGACAATATGTAGCAATAAAAATTTTAATTTTTGAAAGTGTCGCGTATATGAACCTGTTTTACAAAAGGGCTTAAAGTTCAACTACCAGTTTACAATTTTTTTTTTTTTTTTTTGCAAACAGTTCTCAAGGATAATTGCAATGGCGATGTCTCGATCCCAGATCCACGTACAAGGATGAACATCACTCCTCACGACTTACACAAATTATTGTAAATCCAACTCTAAGCATGAATCACACATTGCCATTTTTTCTTGAAATCAAAGAAATAATGTACTTCCAAAACAAATGGATTGGGCAGGCTTCAATTCAAAAACAACTGAAATCTTTTCTAACCTAGTTTGTTATAATTAAGTAAAGACAAGTTAGTGTAAATTGTACAAAATATTCGGACAAAAGAAAACGAGGAATTTGTTAATCAGACATGTTGAAAAAGAGTGAAGGATAAAAAGAAAACTGGGTTTTAAGACCCAGTCTCACAGGTTAACGAAAGAACATGTTTTTTCTTCAAGAAGGATTTCCTTAGGAATAATTGATCTTAAGACTAATATTGTTTGAAAAGGAATAAATTATCGACTTTGATATTCTTTAAAGTTTTTTGTTTTTAAATAGATAGTAATTTTAAATCTGTAAAACAATATGGTACTGAAAGAGGCGATATGCTTAAATTTTTATATAATAATTTGTGATAAAAGAAAGGTTTAAAATAGCGTACGATTAACAATGTTACAAAGATTGTATCGTGTTGACAACCTAAACTCTGGAAGAACAAACAGCCCATAACAACCGAAACTTCTTCTTGAGAATCCATTAAAAATGAGACTCGGCCAATCGAAGTTAAGAGAAACTTTCGCAATGTCGACTTTCCGTTCTCGGACGAGGGAAAGGTTGAACACTGGTTTAGGGGTGAGTATTAAGCCCAATATTTACATTCAGTCATCATATCTGTCAGTATCATACCTGTAAACCTTGAATTACCGGTCTTCATTTGAGCTTTTAATTTATTAAGTCATGTCTCATCTAAAAAAAGGGGACGTCGGTGCCCGCAAGGTTTAGTCTTTGACACGGCGCTCATCACTCTAAGGTAAAAGTCCCAGGTTCGAATCCAGCGGCCCTGCATTCGAACCCGACATACTTACAAATAGGCTTTTTTTTTTTCAAAAACACGGGCCCTGGGGGTTTATATGACCTCTGCTGTTGCGAACCCTCGTAAAAAAAATCATCCAACAATAACAAACTTTTCAAAAAATTGAAGGTTTTTTTTATTGAAATGACTGGCACAGTAGGAGTTACATACAAATAGTAGAAAGTACGATTCATTTTTATTATCGATGTACAAGTTTCTTTCAGTAGATGTTTACATGTTTCTTGTAAGTAGGGATAACGCCACAGGGCCTTCCGGACCTCGATTTCTGGATCTAGTTCTTGTATGTAATTAAGTAGCCAATGAGATTAATCGATAAGGTAATATTTCAAGGGAAAAACGGTTTCGTGAATGACACGAAATATTGCCGGGTGCGTGCGGGTTATCGTCAACAATATCGGGCAGAACGTGCCGTGTATTTGCTTCTGAATTCAATACGAATTAGCATTTTGACGCAATTCACAAATTATGAAACAATTCGGACGAAAAATACGTGAAAAAAATTTCAATGATTTAAATGAAATTCATCACAAAAAAAAACTGTACTATTCTTAGCGATTATTTGGAGATCGTGAAATGCGGTCTGGTGTGACTTAGGTTTTTAGAAAGACATTTTCTTCATCGTGCCAACGTTTCAGTATTTATTGAGACCATCATCTGGAATTTATAAACATTGTTCAAGTTATACAAATATGTAGGTTGTGGGGAAAAAAAGAATTTATACAATGCTAGACATTTTAGATTCAATCAAAGTATTTGTACCCATTGAAAGTGTATGTTTCCTGCGTAGATGTGTCCATGTTTAGTGCCAGTAAGATATTGATGTTTTATGTTTATATACATTGGATTTTGATAGGATGGAGAAGGAAGTAGACAAACATTTTTATATGAGAAGTCGGCTTCTTTGAGGTGGAAGGAGCAGACAATGGGAAAAATGGGTAATGGTTCGGCCTGATTAACCTTTCAGGATTGTACAGACGGGGATAATTAGAGAAAGGAAAGCCAGATTGTTCAATAATTAGACCGTGTAGAAATGTTTGATGTGGGGAATGTGATGATTGTTTCAAATGTTACAATATGTTTTGCGTGATGATAATGATATATATATATATATATATATTTATGTTATCGATACTGAATTTGATTAATGATAGTAGCTAGCTGCGACTGAGTTTACATGTGTCTGTTCTGTAATTGATGCTGTGCACCTGTCGATGTAAACCATTTCTAAAAATTTACGTCTCTGTTTGTTTTGTTCTGTGTGTACTACTTTCGGATCGTTGAAGTCTACTATGTTTGAATCTCAAATTTCTAACATTGTATAAATTAATTTTTCCCATATCCTACATGTAATTGGTAAATTTTAACAATTTTTATAAATCCCAGGCCCTGAAGATGATTTCACTAAAGATTGAAACTATAATTATTCAGATATCGTGAGATGCGGTCTGGTGTGATGTAGGTATCAGAAAAACATTTTCTTTATCGTGCCAACATTTCGATCTTTTATTGAGATCATCTTCAGGGCCTGCGATTTACAAACATAGTTTACATTTAGAAATTACATATAGAATAACTATCTTTGTAAATCCCAGGCCCTGAAGATGATCTCAATAAAAGATCGAAACGTTGGCACGATAAAGGAAAAGGGTTTTAGTTGAGGTAAAAAAAGTAAGAGTCAAGAGCGTGATTCGAACCCATGACGTTGACACTGACATTTTTATCTCAACTAAAAAACCTTATTTAATTGAATGATATTAATTGATCAAGCGGACCACGAAAACTAGCGAGTTTTTCTAAAAGTCACACCAGACCGCATCTCACGATCTTCAAATAATCATTTACTAACGGTCACTAAACACCACACACTATTTTCAATTAATTAAGGATTTTAGTTGAGATAAAAAAAAGTCAATACCACGAGCGGGCTTGGAACCTACGATCTTCGGCTAGATACCCCGCTGCTCTACCCTTGAGCTATCGTCACCTCGATCCACTCGGACACCAACTTCCCATCTCAACCCCACCTTTTGAATTTTCCCTTCATTTTGCCATTTTTTATCTTAACTAAAAACCTTAATCAATTATAATATATTAATTTGTCAAGCGGACCACGAAACTGGTGAATTCGACTATTCTTAATGTTAATCTACCTTCGGAAATGAATTTAATTTTCTTTAATCAACAATTTTTTATTTTTTGACTAAATGTAAAACGGTAACAATATTTTGTTTCGCACTTCAAGACAATTAGAGTTTTTCCAGGGCGAGAGACAGTTTTTCTATGGTTTCAAACAAACGGTTAATTGAATTAAGGGCTTTTCCCCAATTTATCTTAGATGGACTAATCCCTTTTTGTAGAGTATTAAGGGAAAAATTCAATTGTCTACGTTTGCCGTTTAAAAGTTAACTTTATTGACGAGGGGTTTGCCATTTTTAGCTTTTAAACTGTCAGAACAAGGACTAAAAGAAGTTAATTGTTTGAGCAATTAACAAGGCCGGTCAGGTTTGCTTTGTCGGTCATCGTTGCACCACAGAGTCGAAACAATTTTTTGTTTTCGTTCAAATTGCCCTTATTAAATACTTAAAATGAAACAGTTTGAAAAAGCAAAGAAAAAAAGTTTACACATTAAAATATATCTACATTCGTTCTTTTTTATGATATTTAAGAATAACCAAGTTATTTTATCTAACAATACAGGAATCAGTTTGCTCCTCGCTACTTCTTTGTTTGACGAATCTAATTAGTTCTAGGAAATGCTAGTGAATTTTGCTTTTTTGTAGTAGTTGTTAGTCTGACAATGGGTGGAGTGACCAAGTTAAGATAAATATTTAGTTTTCGGGGTTTATACACTGGGAGAATTCATGAAACCAGTCCCAATCTCAAGAAGCGATACCTCCAGTTCATCATAGGCCAAAACGTCCGTTATTATAGAATACGTATTGATCACAAATCAATTGATACGTTGAATTAACACGTCAATAAAGATATAACATACTTTTATCCACGTGGTTCCTCGAGATCTTGATCGTCAAAAATAAAACGACAAAATCCAAAGTTTTGCCTAGAAATTCAGTCAGAGTACAAGTATGGACACCTCGGTGTCCGGGTGGATCGAAGTCACGATAGCTCACGTGGTAAGCGGCGGCGTATTTAGCGCGAAGGTCGTGGGTTCGAATCCCGCTCGTAGTACTGACTTTTTCATTTCCATCAAAACCTTACATGAAAAGATCGATTAATTGAAAAAAGTAATTTTGTCAATAGACGACAAATTAAGAAAAAATAGTGGATATAACTACACCACAAATTTGATATTTCTTTGACTACATAAATGTTTAATTTCCGAATATTTTTATGTGCTTATGTCAATTAATGCTAGTATATAAAAAGAACCGTACTGATAGTTGCAAACCAGTTTTTTTTTCTAATTCACAAATTTTCAATAAGACAAAACATAATTTTTTTCACGTTCATAGGTTTCTATTATTTTTTCCGTGAGATGTCGACCTGGATTCCATTGAACACAATCTTTCATTGAACCTGAGAATATCTGTCACATGGCGGCAAAAAGGTAAATTGTCTTCAAATCGATAATCTCATTTGTTGATAATAATTCCGGTAAACTTCTCGCTTTATAGACTCTATTGTGGACGTATCTGTCATGTCTAGAGTAAGCTTGATGTTTTTCTATACGTTTAGTGACAACCAGTTTATCAAATCCGAGTTTTCAGGTCGGGATTTTCCCATTCTTCAACTTTACGAAAATAAACGACTACGAAATAATTATTTTCTAGACCAGACACACATAGTCACACACAATGTGTATTTATTAACACAAAATGTACCAATCTTAACTGACAATCAAGCGTCCAAAATTTTAAAAGTTGGTAATTTTTTTAAAATATTATTGACAGTTATAATTTATCAGACTGAACTTCCTGGTTTTCTCATTTCCCTTTATCTTATCTAGCTTCATAAATACAGTATTTTGTACGACTTTCTTTTTAATAAATGCTAATCGTTTTAGCAAATAAATCTACAATAGTGCGAAACTTTGAGAAGGTTATTCTGGATATTTTTTTATCCTGTAACATTTTAGATTTTGCTAGCTGTATTATGGCATTTTTAATTTAGTTGTGTTTTTTGCGTTTATTCTATTACAGGCCAAATAAAGTTTTACAACTAATTTGTTCTTTTCTTTGATGATTTATTTTGAGACGTTTCTTTGGTCAGAGTGGTCTGGAAACGAATTTTCTTACTTTTTCATATAGCTAATGTGTTTTTAAATTTTGTCCTTATTGATTTACTTTTACTTCTTTAAACTTTGTTTGTTAAAATCGAACGATGTTTTTCGTTATTATCGTCGTTTTATATTTATCAAAACAAAATTCGTTCGGTTAGGAACGAAATTCTCCAGGTGGATCTCACCCCAACCGGTGGATTACACCGAAGGTCGGTACATCAAATAGGCCGGATATCGATTCCCGGAACATCCCCCTTTTTTAATTTATCGTTCGATCCTTGATAACAGGGATTTGGGGACTCTTAATGACGTTTCCGATTCGGATTGAAAGGAGCCAGGACATTCTATCCTCTCGGCTCGAACTAAATTGCATCTTTAGCCGGATTAAATCCCAAGGTTGGTCTCAATTGTGTGGTACCCGAGTCGTCATGCATTTGTTTTTCCATCTCTACGTCCTCATCGACTAACTAAAGACAAATATTAACAAATCTAAGAACTTTTCGTTCACTATAATAATAACATATGTGTCAGTTTAGTTTCGTGTAATTTTAATTGATTTACATTGATAGATCTAGATGTCGATGGTTCGAGTCCGATTGTGACACTACATTTTCAACTTAACCAAACTTTGTGTAAAAAATAATAAATCAATTTAACTAAAATATTTAAACAATACAGTACTTTAATTTTGTATTTTTTTTTTTTTTTTTTTTTTTTTTTTTTTTTTTTTTTTTTTTTTTTATAGATTCTGTGTGAAATTTTTACCCAAAATTCATTGGACATTTAAAATGCTAAGTCTGTTTTTTTCTGAAAGTAGGTTTTCGTAAATATTAGGGGTAAAAAATACAAAGACATATCGTGGTTCAATTGATAAACTGTAAAGCTAAAAAAACATATTAGAAACTATTTAAAAAAATTATATAAACGGAGGTGTGATAATTTCTGCAATTAATATTATACAAAATCTTAAATTTACGAGCAATGGCAAACATCCATCAATCGCATATCATAAACAGAATGACATTTTGTATGCTTCGTAAGATCCATTGTTTCATGGTAAGCTCCACAGTTGAGGTTTTTTTAATTCAATGTCCAAAGTTTTACAGATTGACTTTTCTTCTGTAAGACCGAATGTAGTACCACGGCTTCCGCATGTGGCGCCATGATCGAAGGAGAAGAAAGGAGGTTTTTTAATTAGTTTTAAGGCATTATTATGTTTATTATGTTCTGTGTTTTGTTTAATATAGTTGTTCGTTCTAAGAGTGTTTTCTAAACTAAATCCTCCTACTACCAACAGAATCAGAAGTGGGATCAGAATGGGAACAAAATCAGAAGAGGCTCCTGAGAAGCAGGTAAAAAATCCTAAGAAAAAAAACGAATCGGCACAACCGATCTTTACATATCGGGATTTTGAGGGAGTAATTGATGTTTTTAATGGCCAAGATGAAATTCCGGTTGAACTTTGGATTACAAATTTTGAAGAACATGCTAAAATGTTCGATTGGACCGACCTCCAGAGCCTAGTTTATGCTAAAAAGAGTTTATCTGGACCAGCTAAACTTTTTGTTTCGAGCGAGAGAGGACTAACAAGCTGGAAATCTCTTAAAAAAGCTCTATTAGATGAATTTTCCCGAAAGTTATCAGATGCAGATGTTCATGAATTACTAAAAAATAGGAAACTAAAGAGAAACGAAGGGTTTTACGAGTATTTTTTGGCAATGAAGGAGCTTGCTACTAGGGGAAACATCGATGAAGCGAGTTTGATTCGGTACGTGTCAGACGGCATTCCCGATAAACCGTTTAACAAAACAATTTTGTATGGC
>CM077106.1:11363838-11400490 GCA_039619505.1 Cimex hemipterus | reverse complement strand
ACCGAATGTAGTACCACGGCTTCCGCATGTGGCGCCATGATCGAAGGAGAAGAAAGGAGGTTTTTTAATTAGTTTTAAGGCATTATTATGTTTATTATGTTCTGTGTTTTGTTTAATATAGTTGTTCGTTCTAAGAGTGTTTTCTAAACTAAATCCTCCTACTACCAACACTTCATAGACAGGCCGGTAGAACAGGACGAAGGGGAAAAATAGGCTTAAATGGTTCTTTTCTCAATTCCTAAATGCATGACTCGCGTGCCGGAAGCTCTCCATCCCATTATCTGTTTAGGGATTCTCTTCCAAATACTTCATCTGCCCCAAAGTGGATATTTCGTTAATAAATTGTTAAATAGAATACGTCAATTATTTATTTTTAAAAATTTACATGGGTAATTAATAGCAGAATAATAATATACGTAATAATGATTATTCAGAATTCGCGAGATGCTGTCTGGTCTGATGTAGGTTTCAGAAAATATTTTTTGTGCCCTGAAGATGATCTCAAGAAAGGTAGAAAAATGGGCACGATAAAGAAAATGTTTTTCATAAACCTACGTCATGCCAGACAGCATCTCACGATCTCCACATAATCAATAACTAACGGTCACTAAACACCACACAATAATAACATTTAAAAAATAATAAAATGAAATTGGCGGTGTTCGATGAACTGGTTGAGGCTGTGGTCTCTCGGCTGGACAAGTCCGGGGACTCCAGGCAGGACGTCTGAGTCGAAACATTGACGAAGACGAAACTCAACTGCAAGTTCGACTTTTAAAGATGTTAACTGGGTAAAGGGACCACTGGTTGTTTTGTGGTGAACGATGATAGCCAAGCCTCAACTCGGAAAGTTTTTTTAATTGATGTCACCGAGTCTTGTCCAGTCCCATATGTATTAGACTTCAAAGGACTCTTCTCCAAACTTCACCCTTATTGCACTATACATCATGCATACCAATTTTTGTCCTATACAGTTGCTACTATCGAATGAAAGCAGTCTGAGCAAGTATCTGTCACTGAAATGATCTGTAATGTCTGTAAAGACGAGAGGTTGAATTTTGGCACTACCCAGAAAGAAAACTGTAGTAAATCCTTTTTCGCTAGACGTATTACCCCGCGCATAAAGACTCATACCAAAACACAAGACAAATTTAATTAGCCTAAAAAAGATTTCACTTTCCGGAATAAATCAAACCTTTGCTCGTTTCATATCGTTTGTTGCTCTTCCAAAACAAGCTCTCCCATATGGATTAACGAACAAGAACATCTCAATATAAAGTCCTGAAACTTAATAACGTCATATCCGAACTCTTAAAAATTAAACAGAAGTACTAAGTATTCAGATATCGTGAGATGAGGTCTGGTGTGTTGTAGGTATCAGAAAAACATTTTCTTTATCGTGGCGACGTTTCGATCTTTTATTGAGTAGAAATACTTTGATCGAATATAATATTTTGCATTGTATAAATTCAGTTTTCCACATCCTATATGTATTTTCTAAATGTTCTAAATGTTTGTAAATCCCAGGCCCTGAAGATGATCTGAATAAAAGACCGAAACGGCGGTACGATAATGAAAATGTTTTTCCGATACCTACGACACACCAAACCTCATCTCACGATATGTGAATAATTATCTATTAACGGTCACTAATCTCTACACAGTAGTTCAATGTATATGCATCAGAGAACTCACAACTACAGAGGAGCCATGTATAAATAAATAAGCAGTTTTCGACCTTTTTACCTATGGACGCGTTATTTTCCATATAAAATTATTTCCCTGTCCCAATCTACCAACCTTTAAAGAACCATTTTTTAATAATCTTCCTGTGGTAGACCCAGGGATGGCTATTACAATTTAATATCAGGCTTAGTAGGTGGTAACTGCGATATTAAACCACTTGACGACCTTCCTCCCAATCTTTCACCCCGTGGTATCACCCTTCGTAGAATTTATTGCATCATGATACGTAAAATAAATTTAAAGTTTACACATAAGAAATATAAATTAATGTTTAAAAGAACGCATTAGGATTTGAACAAATTTGTTCCTATTAGTGACATGCGATACCAATCGATATGAGTAAGGTATCAAGTATTTTCTTTTACTTATAAGGTATCGAATATTGTCATTAAATACTTTTTGTGGTACTCAAAACGTCCGAAACTTACCTCTCATCAAATTGCGAATTGACCAGTTACTAGATCCAGTACCAGTAACTGTACCAGCGCCTACGAGCAGCATATGTTAACAAAGTTAACCTGGATATTTAAATGGTGGTTGGTAACTCTGCTGATAATTCTGGTAACTCATAATTCTTTCCCGCGTACCTCGCACTTTCAATTTCAGTTATTTATAAAATGTTTTTTTTTCTTCAAGTCCCAAAAAATGTGTTCGCCTTCCTTCTCGTAGGTGGATACCAAATCATGCCTCCTCCCGAAAGTAAGGGATGAGGTTATTTTACTCAGAAAACTGAATCGTTGGCATCTTGTCAACTTTGAAGAATACAGTTGGAATACATCTCGTCTTATTAAACATTTCAAAACCAAACACCCGTTGATCAATTTTCTCGAAATTCGATGACGATAAAATTGAAATAACAATTATGTCGAATGTGTTGGCAGCTTTTCCTAGCTCTTGTCTTCAATACTTAAAATTTTTTTAAACTGCAATTTCTTGATTATTTTAACGTATGAGCGTATTTTAACCCCAATCCACAATTGTTAGTTGATCATCTATGAATATTACTGATTAATATCGCATAATTTCTGTTGATACTTGAGTAGTATCGAATATCACGAATATTTTCCGGTAGCGCACGCCACTACCTCCTATACTGTTTTAGCAACAAAGTGCTCAAATTTCCCTAAATTTTAACAAGTAGACGACATTGTTTGGCCTAACAAAAACTATTTAGCTTTTGGAATCAACAAATCCTTTTTCAATCAATTCCTTTTTAAATTACTGGGAAACTTCAGGCCTGTTTTATTTTTGTTCGACAATACAACTACGTTTAGGACATTTGGTCATTGTCTTATCTGAGATAGCCTTCCGGATGAAAAATATTTGTCTCTGGCAATTTCTCTTGTTTTGTATTTGACATACGTTCGATCACCCTTGTCCACCTAGTTAATTGTACAAAATCTTACTTTTAATTTTTATCAGGCTGAATAGACATTTTCTACTTGTCTATGGATGAAGCTGAATTTGAACGGTGACCACATGATAAAATTTTCAAGGATCGTCGGAATGACTTCTCGTGCTGTGCATGACGACAAACAAGCGACTCTGGGCGAATTTCCGTCGGCCGCGGTTACATAAAACTAAATTTACATTGAGCCGTAAATAATAGGTGAACACTTCTCAAAACGAGATTACCGCGCTTGTTATCTCTGATAATTTGACAAACACTCGCTGCCTGCGGCGCTGCTCGGAAAACATTCCTGTTTTGTCGCGTTGCCCATAGGAAACTTCCGACCCGGATCTTTGGAAGACTCGAAGCAAATCTTTGGATTATTTTCTATTTCAAAGGTAAAATTATATTTATGAAGAAGATATTACTCTTTAACTTAAATTAATTTACGTATTTTAACACAGCAATTCAATTAAAGCAAATTATTGCTACCCTCCATAGATAGCTAATCCAAACTAATTAAACGGGAAAGAGTGGTGCCTGACTATTCGCATGCTTTGAATATATCCATCAGACAATTCCAAAGATATGCTATGAGATAACCCAGTTCCACAAAGAAATTCGTTTTCATTCCAACCCTCTTCATTAACCCAATAAACATTCTAACGCACAAGGATCCAAACGAGCTAGAAGCATTATTAATTATATATAGTTTAACTATAAAAAATACAATTATTAAATTCACTAATTTCCTGTTCCGCTTGACCAATATGTCAATGGCACGAGCGAAAATGAATTGAAAAATGGCAAAAAGGAGGGAAAAATTCGAAAGGTGCGGTTAAGATGGGAAGTTGGTTAGCTCAAGTGGTAGAGCAGCGGCGTATCAAGCCGGACATCGTGGGTTCGAATCCCGCTGGTGCCATTGACTTTTTATCTCAACTAAAAACCTTAATTAATTGTAATAGAATTATTGTTTTACCTTCTTGAGAAATCATGTTTAGTAATGGATAAATTCGTTTTTTTTTTATTGTATATCGTATACTGGCAGATGATGTATATCGAGTTTCGTACGTGACATGTATTAACAGTGGTACCAACAACGATTGTGTACGTCCGAAAACATGTTCCTCTTATTTTTTAACTAAAAAACTTTTAAAAGTGTATTATTCCCTATTAAGACGTAAAAGAAGATCATAAATTTTTTTAAAAGCTTTTTATCCCAGACTAAGGATTAAAGTAATCCCATAACCGACTGTTTAAAGTTATGTCATCGCATGATAAAAGTCAAATAACTATGAATTGTCACTTAAATTTTATTTACAATTAGCTTATTTCATGAATTAATTTAAAAACGGTTTCGCTTCATTCTAAAATATAATAATGTATCAATTTTTTTTGAAAATTTGGCTGTTTAAAATATTAGCAATCATGGATGAACTGTTCTTAGGTTAACTTGCTCATTACCTGGTGGGCCACTTTGTAAAATAACAGCTGAATTTGTAGAAAAAATGAATGAAACACATTTTTTTCATTGCCTGAAATAAGCATTTTCCAATATTGTTTGATTTATAATGAACTGATTGAGGCTTTTACAGAATGTAAAATATTAACGAAAGTATAAACTTTATACTAAATATTTCCGTACATACCTCACCGATGGATTATAAAAATACGACTTTTTTCAATTTAAATTATAATCATTTTGCGGTGGAAAAATTCTCATTTGTCGTTCCGTCGGCCCAGTTTATAATAAATTTCGAGTAAACTATTTCTACCATGAAGCTGTAACAGCTGAAGTATTGCTGGATCACATGAATGGCCGGAATATATTAACGCTTGTAAATTGTAACAATGTTGCGTATTACGTCAGATCAAGGAGTACATAAAGATTTCAGAGATTATTGTAGAAATATATGTGTTGTTTTCTGTGATGATAATTTAATATCAGATTTCTCTGACTGCCGTATGACCCTCGTTTACTTGAATTGTCAAATTATATAGATTATGTAAATATTTGTAATGTTTGTGTTCTACTTACATTTTATTTGTGTTTTAGTTTTCTGTAAAATAAAGATACTTCACTGTTATAGTAAAGAAGTAGTAGAATTAACGCGTTTTTGTGCGTGTGTGTGTTATATGCAGATAGATAAATAAAGAAAGATAGAAAATAAATGGAAGAAAGAAAAAGGTGTGTGGATGCTTATGTAGAATAAGAAAGAGGGAGAATAATAAGACAATTAACAAATAAAAGTACCTTATAAAAAAATTAGTGGGAAGAAGAGAATTAGATAAAAGAGAGAGGAGATAGGTGGATAAACGGAAAGAGAGAGAGGAAGAGAGTGAGAGAGAGAGAAAGATAGCGAGAGAGAGAGAGAGAGAGGGGGGAATAACCAACCGAACAGTATGAATTTATATGTTTGCGGTACAGAAAGTGAGAGAGAGAGAGAGATAGTAATAAACATTGAAAAAGAGAGAGGCGATAGGTGGATAGAGGGAAAGGGAGAGATAGCGTGAGAGAGAGAGAGGAAGTGAAAATACCCATCCCAACAGAACGTTTTTGTATGTTTGCGGTACAAAAAGTGAGAGAGAGAGAGAGAGAGAGAGAGAGAGAGAGAGAGTGAGAGGGAAAATAACCAACCGAACAGTATGTATTTATACGTTTGCGGTACAGAAAGTGAGAGAGAGAGCGAGTAATAAACATTGAAAAAGTGAGGCAATGATAGAGGGAAAGAGAGAGAGAGAGAGAAAAAGTGAAAATAGCTAACCGAACAGAAAGTTTTTGTATGTTTGCGATACCAAAAGTTAGAGATAGATAGATAGAGAGAGAGAGAGAGAGAGAGAGAGAGAGAGAGAGAGAGAAATAACCATTGAAAATATAAAAATGGGTTAGAAAAATTAATGGCTAGGAGAGAAATCGATAAACTATAAAGAGAAAGAGAGGAAAAGGGGGGAGAGAGGAAAGGCGAGAGAGATGGCTAAATAAAACAAAAGAGAGAAGAGAGAGAAAGAGGTTGTGTGATTTTGTGAAAGCATTTATTTAAAAATCTTTTTCATTTATTCTACTGCGAATATTAACAAACAATAAGTAAATAAAAGTGATCAAGTTTTGTAATATCATGAGTCATGAATATTGTATGTAGAAAAAAATTTTTTAAAGAAAATTTGAGGAGCGCCGGCGGGCGCAACGGTTAAGTACACGCCGTTAATCTCTGTAATATAAGGTAACCAAATCCAAAAAACCCTCCATAGGAACCCGACAAACTTACAAATGGCTTTTTAAGTACCGAGAATGGATCCAATAAGCACCCCGTAGTTGAAGTACACTTGAAAAAATAATTTAAGTAAAAAAGGAAAGATTATTTGTATAAAGAAATGGTTAGAAATCAGAGCAGGAGAAAGTAGGGTGCTATGTATTGAAGGGTAATAAAATTTCAATGCCTCCTATTAAAATAAACAATGCTCTTAGCACCAAAATAAAATCAATCGGTAAGTTACTATTCTTAGGGAATTGGCTCCTTCGTAATGTAGATTCAGCTCGGCGTTTTTGAGCTGAATTGTTGAACAGAGCGTACATTTCTTACACGCATCCTGTCTAAACATAAGAGAAAATAAAGAAGACTGTCGTTGATAATGTTAGACGTTAAGGGATGCTCTTGCTGTCTTAATTAACAAAGCGCCACATTGTTCCTCACCAGCGTCGGACGGACCTGTTGCTTTTCTTCTCGACTCCGACCCAACCGACGCTTTGTTTGTATATTGGAGAATGATTTTTTAGTTTTACGGCTGACATAAAATTGCGAATTTGTCTAGAGAAAGATCGATATAAAAGAACCATCTTTTCTGAAACCGAAGGGTGATATTTACCCATAGAGACCGCAATGAAATAAATATTTTAAAAACCTCTCAACGGTTTTCTTGAGTTCATAATAGATAAAGCAATTTGCCTTTTACGTTATCTTTATTTTTTGTAGTATGTGTACTTGATGAAAATTCGATATGGCACGATACCGGATTTTTAAGACTGAATTCCCTGCACGCCGTTTTTAACGGGTTAGATTAAAACCCGCACGACCGTACTGTATTGCGGTGTTCGTGACCACACGACTGCGAAGGGGCCGCGGCATCCGAAGAAAGCGAAAGTTTATCATTGCGGCACGCGTTTCCGGCATAAAGAGTCTCCTGAGAGGGAATAAATTTTTCATTTGTCACAATCATCATTAACAGTAAATTTAAAAAAAAAATAAATAACACGAAATCAGGCTATTGCTTCCCTTGTATCTACGGGGTTTGGTCTAACAAACTACACAATCTTCAAGAAAACGAAAATTAAATTATATTAGAATATAGGTGCTTTCTACAATTCAAAATTATATTAAAAACACATAAATTGTGTATTGTTTGTACATTTTGCGATGCGAACAAATATTTACCCAAAATAATAATTGTTATATCAATCTCGACGACATATTATTTCAATTGCAACCTGTAAAACGAAGACTTGGTTTACTAATCGTTCAAAATTTAAATATGCGATAATGAATATGAAAACGATCCTTCATTTTAAAAAAAAAGCCAAGAGAAAGGATAAAAATTAAGGAAAAGACCTTACTTACTTGTTTTTATTATTCTTTGTATTATTCTGTATTATTTCTTTTGTATTATTTTGGCAAAAACATTAAACTTCTACAGACTTATACGATTGACTTTCTCCACAAAACAGTTTATAGAAAGAGGCAAAAAATTCCCTGGAGTGCTGAACATCACTGTGGTTGTTTATCAATCTCAGTGATTTTTTCGTTAGTTTATTGGCGAATCTTGAAATCCTCAAATTTGGCAAAATGTGCTGAATTACATGAGCATAAAAAGAGTAAACTTACAGGAAAAAATTTATTTGAATTATCAGGAAATTCGTAATAACCATAATTAATTTACTTTTAAATAACGTTTCTTGCCGTT
This sequence comes from Cimex hemipterus, assembly GCA_039619505.1. NCBI lineage: Eukaryota > Metazoa > Arthropoda > Insecta > Hemiptera > Cimicidae > Cimex > Cimex hemipterus. Next base: position 11,392,398 of record CM077106.1, on the reverse strand, counting down.
TAACGTTTCACTCTTAATTCAACAAAACCATTTAGCCAAAATGTAAAAATAAAAATAATTCATATAAATGTGCAGAGATTAGTGACCGTTAATCGATAATTATTCAGATATCGTGAGATGCGGTCTGGTGTGATGTACGTATCAGAAAAACTCTCAATACGACACGCAAGAATGGCACAATTACACAGAAGACAAACACTTTGAGCCCTGAAGATGATCTCAATAAAAGATCGAAACGTTGGCACGATAAAGAAAATGTTTTTTCTGATATCTACAACACACCAGATCGCATCTCACGATATCTCAATAATTAATTCATATAAAATTTTCCTTACACGAATAGACTGTGGTCAATGTTATTTTTCACAGTTCATTTCATTGGATTTATTACTATTGACTTTGGCATTCTGATTTAACAGTATTTTAACTGATAGCTTAATAAAACTATTATTGTAGTTTTCATGATGATAAATCATTAATATACTATTTAGCCAACATTTTTTTAATTTTCGTTTTATTTAACTTTCCTTTAAGGAAAGCTAATTTATGGCCTTACGTTAATCATATTAGCCAATGATTATTTTTTTATTTAAGCGTATTATTTTATGTCACAAATAATCTGAATCTTCGTATAGTCTGGATGAATAAACAAATTCAGTTGTAAGTGCCAAGCAATCGGCCTATTTCAAGGTCATCATCATTATCAGGGAAAATAACTTTAAACCTTAAACAAACTGACGCGAGTAGTTTTTAATAGATAGTGCTGAATTCTTTCAAAGTCCAACAATGCTAAGGACCGCGATTATTCGTGAGTAAAAACCGTGGTCGATACATCTAACACTTTATTTCGTGTGAAAATAAAATATATTTTAGATAAGAAATAATAACGCTTTGACGGGTGACAACAGGCGCGAAGGTTCACCCTTTCGTTTTTGTATATATTTATAACAGATAAATATTATAAAAGATTATTCACAATTATTCCAACAGCTGTTCGTTCATTATTAAAATATTATAAACTGTATTTCTAAAGAGTTGGGGAAATAATTGCGGAATAGTTCAGTATGCCAATACCAGTGTTTTTGTATTTGTCAGTCTATCCAAATTAATAATTTCTTTATCAGAATAAAATTGACAGTATTGTCTAAGGATTTTAAAAGTTTTATTCGTAGCACGGGACTGTAAAGAAAAGATTTTGTTTCTGAAATTCGACTCGATGATCTTTTGTTTTTACATAAAACGGCCAAGGCTGTGGCGATGATTTATTGTCTTAATAGTGATAAAACTCTATTTTCCCCCGGATCGCTGGACAATTAAATAATATTGGTTACACATAATACACAGTTCGAAGTGCGTAAATTAATCTGAACCGGGAGCAAGTAAATCTATGGGCGTACGCAAGCGCCCGCCGCCACCTTCGGCTACGTCCTACGACCCTTGACCTGGCATGACCTCCGACCTTGTTGTTAGATAAGCACTGCTTTTGACCGATAAAACATGCATTGTCGTGCTTGTCAGAATGTTATTATTTTGTGCATTAATCGAAAAAAAATTACTTTTGCGTAACATGTTGCTGATGGCGGAAGACAATTCATCCAGAAAAAAATTAAATAAAAGCCTGAATAAAAGCAATTAAATTTTACAAATCCCATGTTTCTCTGATTTGGATAAAATCCAGTTTTAAATTCCTTAGAATTAATATCTTATTTATGCTAACCAAATTGAAAAAATGGTGTTTAAATTCTGAGCATATTCTTTCTGAACTAATTCATTTCTTGCTAAAAATGTCTTCTGGTCTTTTTCAGTTAACTTTTCACCAGTTCGTAAATTAATATATAATAACAAAAATAAATAAGCAGCATATTCTAAAAATTCAAAAAACTAAATTTATGCAATGAAGTTTAATTAATTAACCTTTCAATATATATTTTAGTTGATTTGGAAATATCCTAGGAGTCTAAGTTTTCGTTTTTCTTAAAGCTTAGTAAGTTCAATACTTTATACTAGTCCGGTATTTTCAGCAGTAAAGTAAAGATCTCTACTGATGACTCGCGATATGTTGAGGATATGAAAATGAAAAACCTGTTTTTTCCTGACTGGCAGCACACAACACAAGAGGGAATAATAAACGCATTCAACTTCAGCCTAGTAAATTGGTCCTGTCAAAAAGACCGTGTGTCTGAAGCGTCGCAACAATTCAAGCCAAATTTGAACAAGATAAACAGTTTAAATATATGTATACAGAACGTTGGTATGTGTGTTAACGATAACAACGAAAACTATTGAACCGATTTTGATTAAACTTTTCAGACTTTGCTTTTATCAGTGCTGGTTTTAGAGAATAGAAAATGAGCGTATAAATAACGATCTTCCGAATTTAAAAAAAAAAAAAAAGGTTTCAGGAATTTTCGGCGTTCATTTTCACATCTGTTTTGTCAGATGTCAGCCGCCCGGTCGGGCCTTGGGCGTTTCCCGCGTCTTTCAAATTCTGATTTGGAGGCACTAACAGACAATAGGCCCAAAAGTACGCAAAAATGAATTTATGGTACAATTGCATTTGTTTAAAATACCACTAAAACTAAAGGATATTGTTCGTAGAATAATAATTATATTCTCACTAAAATTTAAAGGACAGGGTGTGCTAATACATCTTGTACCAATGATACCAACAGAAAGGCCTTTCCAATTAAACTGGCTTTTGCTATTATTACAAAGAATTTAGTGAATTTCAGTTTGCTCCAGGATGGAGGATTTGTTTTGTCGATATCCCAATTGGAATCAGCAAAAATATTGTATATCCGAGTGCAATGAATTTAACGCTGCCCACAACAGTAATTATGATTTAATGCAATGTAATCCAAACCAAAAACATTACGTCTGTGAATATCTAATATTATGACTAAATAAGATACCAAATATTCAATTGTGTTCAATGTATGCTCAAAATAATTTGTCTGGGCAACGTTGTACTGTACAGCTAGTTGTTAATACAATAAAATACAACGAATATTGAGTTTATTGAGTTTTTGAAAATTTGAATCAGCTGGTTTTATTGTATTATTATTGTCATAATAATAATGCTTTTGAGTTTGTATAATAATTATTAATTTTAAAAAAATGTCAATAATATGTAATTGTAATCAAAAATGCTTCTTAAGGGGCGTCGGTGGCCGCAAGGTTTCTTTCTTTGACACGGCACTCATCATTGTAAGGTAAAGGTCCCGGGTTCGAATCCAGCGGCCCTGCATTCGAACCCGACATACTTACAAAAGGGCTTTTTTTTTCAAAAACACCTGCACCACGAGGGTTTTTTATGACCTCAGCTGTTGCGAACCCTCGTAAAATAAATGCAGTACGAAGATGCAGTATATTTTTTCTAAAGATCGTATAATTACAAAAAAAGCTAGATTATTTCAGGCATTAAATAACATTTTAAGTAACATTTTAATTTATATCAACGTGAAGAATTTGAAATTGCTGGTAGATATTGATGTATATTGATAGAACTATAACTAATTGTCCTTGACTTAAGCGGTAATGTAGAATACAATCAAATAGTCCTTTGTTTCTTTTGTTTGTCTTCGGATAAAATAGGGGAAAGACAAACAATAAAAGTTCTATACAAAAATTTGTACTTTTGTCTAACGATTGTTAATATTGCATGATAATTGTTGAAAGGAACATGTGTTATACCGTTTAAAAAATGGGAAGAGATATTTTAGTATCACAGTAATTTTCCGCCAACAATTGCAGACTATAGATTTTCCAACAGTTCAAACTTTTTTATTTTATGCTAGCATTGAGAAAAAATGTAATAAACATAAAGAATTGTACATATTCCTGGAGAATAATGATGAATAATTTTTTTTACTATTATCACATGAAAATAAATGAAATTGAAAACTTTCTTACATTATCGTTATTACGATTGTTCTTAATGACTACAATCTTTCGATAAATTTTAATAACAATAAAAAACTTGCAATAATAACTGTGCCTAATGTTGCAAGGTGGTTATTACCGTTTCTGTACATTGTATCTCCAAGTCGTTTTCAATTTGAAATTAAAATTGAGAAAAAAGTTTAAGGGTTGTTCTGGATTCCGTGAATGGATAAATTTAAAATAATTATTCAGCAGTTGTCAACAGAAACGGGGCGGAACGATGAGGACGGAGCCAAACAGGCATAGGGATAAGCCCTTCCATTCACGCTAATAAATAACATTCACAATACCCCGGAATACTTGATATTACTTGATAGTAATTGAAGATTTGCCTTGCATCCACGCTAACAAATAATATGCAAACATCACAATTTATTCCTCGGAGTAACTGGGCAACTCAATTTACGGAAATATGTTCCAAAAAATATATCACATATCGCATCCAAAAAAGCTATAATCAATTAAAAATATGGCTCTGAGATGTAATATGAAATTATCAAACAAAAAGATATGAATATTAATAATATTTTGTAAATATTAACGTATTTTAAAACTTACATACATAAAGAACAATATTTCAAAAGAAGCTCGTTTATTTTAATGTTGACCTATCTGTGTTCCTTTTTTTCCCTTTTGTTTAAATGCGAAATAAAATAGCGATGTTTAAAACTCACTGTATATAACGCACGCCAACTTATGTTTGCAACGCCAACTTGGTTTCGACGCTGGTCGGGAAACCTGCATCACCCAAAACTTCCTTTACGTTTTCAGCCATAAGAGATTCTTCGCTGTTGAACTCGTGCGCTTTGGTCGTTTTCGGTCCAATCAGAATCGCCCCGTCCTCGAATTTGTTCGATCCGTCGGAACACTTCTTTGATAGGCGTTTCTTCCAGCCGAACAGCTTTTTACCAGGAAGGTAGTTCCTAAGTCTCACTCGGGCCTTGGACACATTTTGAGCGATAGCGCTGAAATAGTCCCAGAGGTCAATAAGCATGTTCTTGCCCTTCGCCGGACCCTTTGATGGAACGTAGAACGTCGGGCTTTTCGCCTTACGTGAAGTCATCTAAAAATTAAAAAAGAAAAAAACAATTATTGCAACAAAGAAACGTCTCGTTACAACAAAAAATATTTTCTCCCCAATTTTACAGAAATATTGTAAAGAAATACAATTTCAGTGGATGTGTCAAAAGTCTAGTTTTCTATTTGGATTAGGATTTTCAAGAACTAGCCAACATCAGCTGGTTCGACAATATGAGGAATAAAGTTATTTCAATTTATTTTACAATGTTTTAACATTCTTAATTAAAACAAAAATCATGGACATAAAAATACAAATAAATGCATAATTAACCGACCCTATTGAGAACTAGTAAATAATAATTATAAAAATTTTAAAAACAAACTAAAGAAGAATTTTGTAACTCGTATAACAGGATTTGAACATTTCAAGTAAGGAAAATGATATTTGATCTAAGATCTGAAAAGCTAATCTTTTTAAAGCGTATCAAAATTGGCAATTTGAAATCATTTTAAATTTTTACATAAAATAAATCGTATATAACATAAACCGATTAATTTTTTTTAAATTATTTAAATAGACAAATGAATAAATATAAACGATTAACAGAATAAAGTCTACAAACCTAAAACTAAATACTGTATGTTGTAAAATTCTAGAAACTAATTATTAAACTGTATTTTTATCTATTAGGGATAATTGAAAATATAAACAATTCCGACTGTTATTTAAGAGTTGAGTTCAGTTTGTGTAAGTTTTAAATTGTGGTATTATGAACTGGACGCCATAAACGGTCAAAAATTTCACGGCAATACTTTTATCCATATGTAACTAATGATGCTTATTATCTAGGGTCTTGGTTGAGATTAAAAAGTCTATTTTAAATAAAGTTAGTACGAGGTTTACGCCTTTTTTTTTTTTTTTTTTTTTTTTAGTTAGAATTTCAAAAATATAATTTTTGCAGTCGTTGAAAATGTACAATACATGAAAAGACAATGTGTTATTTTTTTGTAAATAAACCTTTTGATTTTTAATATTTTATTAATTTAATGTACCACGATATATTTGATAAGAATTAAAACTAATTTCAGCTCATACTAGTAGTGTAAACTTTAAGGAGAATAATAATATAATCCCAAAAGAGTATAGATTTTTTGTTTAAATTACAAGAACTTAACTTAATAATAAAAACAAATAAAAAAAGTCCAATTGCATTGCAGCTAAACCCTTCCATTAAAAATACTTGCTACTCATAGAAAATGTTGTTGCTGCTTTCTATTGTTACAGCTGAACGTTTAGAGTTGAAGATTGTTACAATAGAATAAATTATATGTATTTTCATTTATAGAATATTGTTTGTACTAGTTATAAAAAAAGTATTAGCAAATATAAATAGTCTAGTTCTTTGCTATTGGTCTAAAGTGTATGAAAAGTTAAAATTTTGATACTTCCTGAATGAAGGAAAACAAAGGAGTTACGGCTTTCCTCTGTATGTATGAATAATATTTACTTTTATTAGGCGGAAGAAGTATGAGCCTCCTGGATCTTTGCGTGTTCTGGGTTGTTGGACTTGTCTTTTGGCACTGTTTTCGATAATCGGCTATTCTTAGTGCTTCTGAAACAATGAAAAAGAAAAAGTTAATATAAAGATCTTTTAAGTTTACAGTATTGAGCCTTACGCTGAGTCGAATGTCAGTTCAGCCTCTTCGTCCCTAATGGGTCTTCCTAAAACTTGCTGCGACACTCTCAGACCGAGTTTTGACAATTCGGCGACCGATACAGCGCGCGGCGGGGTCAACGGTGGCGGGGAAGACAGTCGGGTCTTTTGCTTCGGAATTTTGGTGAACGGGCTGATTTTCGTGTGTTTCGTTTTCTTTTGGGCATTTTTCAACTTCTTAGAAGTTTCGGCGCTCTCGTTTTGAGCGATCGAAGTCACCTTGAGCGATGGTCGTTTTGGTTTTGTTTTCAGCAGCTCTTCAGGGTCCTGGTGCTTCTTTTTGCCGAAAAAATGGTGCATCAGAAATAGGCACGATTGCATTCATGCCTGTAAGATAAACACGGGTTGTCAATAACGAAACACGTACATCACCCTGATAAAAATTATCAAATCAGCTGTAGCATCTGTATCTTGTCATACCGACTTACTGCCTATGAAATCAGACACGTTATTTTGTAATATTACTTCTTAACAAAGTCTAAACCAAGTGCACATACGCATAAGTTAGTTTTTGTATTAGTAAATGCACAAGGTATTCCTCTATTAATATTAGGTATAACTTGCCTATATTATCTCAAAGCAGATGTCGATAATGCCTGACAAAGTCGCGTTTGTTAAAATAGAGCGTGCAGCATGTTCTTTTCGTTTTTCAGTTTTTGGTTGTGTTTGTCTACTGTGGGTTAAATGACTTGAGTCTTGATTTAACACTGTTTAATTTTTATTGAATCAGGTGTTTCTTTCGGCAATGTGGTTATCTCGTTTATTTAGCGAAATTTCAAATCTGTGAAAAAAAAATTCTATTGAACGATTGGTAGTTTTTCTGTTCAGCACAATTAATTCCCTGTTGTGTTTATACAAAACATAAAGCGTTTTTTCAATTTAATTTTATAGAAAAATGTAACGAAGTCGCTTTAAATTATTATCTTTGTGCGTATACAGCAAAAAAAACGGACCTTTTTAAAATCTAACACTTCGGATTGCTGTTATTAGAACGGAATATGAAAATCAACAGGGAACTATGATTATTCATAAGGCAATTGAATTTATTTTAGGATTCGGAAAAACATCTAGTTAAAAATAAACCAGAAGTTAAACAATTTAAAAATCTGACCTAATTAAACTAAAAGGCAAGTAATAACCTGAAAATATGGGCCCGCTTACTATTTTTTATTTATTTTACCGCAACAGCATTTCATTAAAATAAATTTAAAACCTTTAAAAATACTACGCATATGTACAAAATCTGCTACTGATGCTTATACTAGACACATGTTTATTTTTATATCGAATCTGTTGTTTGTCTTCTTCTAGAAAAGACAAATTACAAGGAATTTGTCCTATTGTATTTATTTAAATATTTATTTAAATTTCGAAGGACTCTTTTAGGAAATAATTAGACAAAATTTACCAATTCGTTTCAGATTTTACATGTTGTTCAAAAGAAATAATTAAAAATTAAATCGGTGTATGTTAATTTGACTTGACTTTGTTCGGGTGAGACGAGATGTATGTACAAAATAAGCCTGTGCCCTCTTTGTTCTCTAAGCCTTCTATTCATGCAAACTTACATAAAGGGATAGGCTAGTGTCAGAATCAAATACCGGAAACTTGAAATGGGAAAACTTATTTCAAATATTCCCTCAAGTTTGTATACATTGTGAGACATTTGTTTGATATTTACATTATATATTTTTTAATTTTATACACGTGTGGTGATTAGTGACCGTTAATCGATAATTATTCAGAAATCGTTGTCTGGTGTGATGTAGGTTTCAGAAAAACATTATCTTTATCGTACCAACGTTTCGATCTTTGTCGGGATCATCTTCAGGGCATGGGATTTACAAACATAGTTTACCTTTAGCTAATACATATTGAATGTGGAAACGTGAATTTATACAAACGAAAATTGAGATAAAGGTCAATGTCATGGAAGGGATCCGAACCCATGGTCAGTGAGAAAAAGGGGGTAAAAATAACCGGGAACTAACAAGAACAAAAGACAGCGACGAAACCACACCATCCCACCAATTCTGTATGACTAGCGGATTTGCAAAGAACAATGGCTATCGCCGTAAAAAATTAATAGAGAATCCGCTCGAACGAAAGAAACATGCCTAAATTATAAATGTAAAAAAGACATGGTGCTCTGGCTAGCAGGCTAGGTCCAGAAGGGAAAAGGCCATTGCCAAGTGACGCATAGGTCATACTCTAAGATCGCAAGCATCTTCTATTGGGATGGGACAACGTAAATGCCCGTTTTGTCGCGAGCTTATCACGGTAGAGCATATAACCAGAACTAAATCTGAAAAGAAAGAAATAAGACATCCCGAAATAAGGTCGACATCGTGTCGCATCTCAGAGATGCGATCGTTTTGTTTCGAATCTCTATCCGCGTTAAATCAAGCAACGACTTGAACATTGTGATTTTTGTAAACCTTGTAAATCAGTGGAAATAGTTTTAAAAGAACTGTACAATTTTTTTACGAAGGAACTGAACCCTCTTTAATTTTGTTGACGACTGTTGTAACGAAGAATGACACGTTCTTTTACATCAACACTGAAAACAAACACTTTGAGCTCTGAAGATGATCTCAATAATGATCGAAACTTTGGCGCGATAAAGAAATTGTTTTTCTCAAATCTACGTCATACCAGACCGCATCTTTTGACCTCCAAATAATTGTTAATTAAATATTAACGCTTACAATTTTTTATAATATTGAAAATTTCTAAGGAAAAACATCAAATTCTGTTTTTCTAAACTACTAATGAAGAAGAAAACAACATAAAGTTAAGCTTTTAGTGAATTTAAAAATTGTGAAAATTGTATATGATTGAACGTTTTTTGCTAAACAATTATTAAATTTGTATGATCACTTTCAATAGTAAATTAATGGATATATTGGTACTTTCATCTTTAATTTAATTATTAATAAAGCATTAATAAAGCAATTTGATGAATGTTTTAAGGCTATTATATTTTTTGAATACCAATCTATTGAAAGCTCAATAAATTCAATTTGTTTTTAATCGTTTTTCTTCCAAAGGTTGCTTCTTGTTAAAGAGTTTGAAGGTTACTTTTTGTGTTTTATCAACTTACAATCAGCTTTGTTTTTTTGTGAGGTGTATATATTACATGTATCCATATAAAAATGGCGCGCGGGAAATACTGTAAAGATTTTGGGTGTAAGAAAAAGGCATGCTGCTTTGAAGTAAATGCATCTTATAAAAGGGAAAACAGTGTAAAGAGTTATTAACACCAAAAGGAAGTAACCTTCAGGATCTGAATAAACATTTCATAAAATAAATGTATAAATAACTCTGAAAAACCGGTTGATTCACTGGTCAAAATAAACTCTGCAAATTAGGCTAATTACTTCAAAATTAATTAATTACTTTTTAATTTTCCCTCTAAATTTAGGTAAATGCTTAATTGGTTTAAAATAAAATATTATTTCTTTTAAACAAAAACAATAGATTTTGTGAATGTTGTAACACTGCATCCGACATTAAAGTTTGAAACTAACCACAAAATTAGTAAATTTAAGATTCCCTGATAAAAACAGTTTATATTTAAAATCAGAACCAAAATTTTTCACTCCATTAAAATCAACAAATCATAAATAATAATGTTTGAAGTTATTGATTAAGTAAATTTAAAAAAGAAACTTTGGGCACTTCCTCTCTGCTAAATTCTTTTTTGTTGTAGTTTTAAGATAAATTTTTTCTTTATTTATAACAAACAGAGCGAGTTTTATATTATTCCATGAGATAAAATCACCCTAGTCGGAAGAATACGCGTGAAAGGTCAAAAAAAGAAACAACTACTGGAGGGCCGGCGATGACCTTAATCTGTTTGTTGGTCTCTCTTCCCACAATAATATTATTATTTTATTATTCGTACGAGTTTTCCTTTTTGAAGGTGGGATAATAGGTCATCTACCTTATTTTTAAGGGCGTTTTAACAGCTAAGGTCATTCCACGCCCTAACTTTTAAATCTTCCATCTTGCTGAAAATCTCAGACTCCATTCACTCATATACTAATATATCCTATTGCCATCCAAAGCTTTCATTTTTCCTTTTAAAACACCAAATTTCTGCTAAATAAAACATTTTAAATTATAATTATATTTATTCCTGTTTTTTAATTAAAATTTTGAATATTTGTTACATAATTTGAACATTTCCCGTTGGCTTGTATGGCCAATAATAATGTATAGATTTTTTTACATTAGTCAATGATTACACAGAGATATCGTGAGATGCGATCTTGTGTGAGGTAGGTTTTAGAAAAACATTTTCTTTATCGTGACAACGTTTCGATTTTTATCGGGATCATCTTCAGGGCTCAAAGTGTTTCTAAGTAATTGTGTCACACGGCACACAAGAAGGACAGGATTACGCAGAAAACGAAGACTTTGAGCCCTGAAGATGATCTCAATAAAAATCGAAACGTTGTCACGATAAAGAAAATACTACAACCTACCTCACCCCAGACTGCATTTCACGATCTTCGAAAAATAATAATAATGGAGTCGGACTAGCAACAGTCTACAAATACATATAATAAAGACATCAATGCTACTTAACTTTAATAATAAAATAAAAACGCAATAACAATTTTTTTTCTTTCGTGGAGGGAGCTTGTTTTATTTATTTATTTTGTAAGTTTGGGCATGGTAGTTTATTACTCCGCAATTTGTGTTTTCTTTTATTTCATTATATATTTTCATGTTATGTTGATTACTGTTCTTGTATTTGAAAAACTAAAGTATCCTACAACTTATGCGAGTATAAAATAATTGTTGGCATATTCCAAGAGAAATATTTTCTTTTCGCATTATCATAAACCGATCCTTAAACTTAATATGCAAATTAGCCCTACCATCGCCAGCAGTTTATAAATCGACTAAATTTTAAAGTTTAGTTCACTGTTTTCGTGGTCCGTTCGACCAATTAAACTTGTAAAGTGAGGTTGAGATGGGGAGTTGATGTCCGAGAGGATCGAGTCACGATAGCTCAGGTGGTAGAGGATCTGCGTATCTAGCCGAAGGTCGTGGGTTCGAATCCCTTTCATGCCCTTAACTTTTTTTCATCTCAACTAAAAACCGCATTTGAAGTATAGCTCAAAACAGACCTCCTTTAGCGTCAGATTTAATGACTTTTTTTTATTGAAATAAGACACATTCCACGTGAGGCTATGATGTAAGAGAAACAATCAGTCTTGATAATTAACACAAGAAAAGCGGTCGGTAATTATTCCGTAATATCATTAACGGCAATTAAAAAATGATTAGTCAAATGCGTTAAAAATATACAACACTTTCGACGACTTGGTGTTATCTTGAAGAAAGGCTGCGTTGGTAATAATATTCAAACGATTCTGACTGAAGTGTAAAATAAACGAATTTTTAAATTTAAATTTTAAACTGTTTTCTTCTGACATGATGATAATCCTGAACAAATATAGTAAACCGCTCAGAAAATTCGAGTCATCTTTTAATCATCTTGTAGGGCTATTAAATACTATATATTTCAGTTGAAACAAGCTCAATAAAACTTTTCATATTATGTAAATTTCATAGAAGAAATAAAAAAGTTAAAAAAAGAAAAATTCTGTTTACCTTGAAGTCCAATATCCTGATAACGTCCAACTCGAGAATATTTACCGAGCTATTTATACGTTTTAATCAGATCTCAGTCAACAAGATAAATTAAAATGAAAATTTTTGTCAATAATACAGGAAAGGTTTCTGCATGTGACATCTGTTATTTGACTTCCGGTAGAGGAGCTTGAGTGCTTTGTAATTACTCAGCGTACGGTTTATGTATAGTAGTTTCAAAAGATTCTCCGACATGAAAGTAAACAAATTTGGATGCTTATTGAGAATCCAAATGTCCAGAAATGTTAATTAGACTTTCTCCAATTGTCCTGGGGTGGTTGCAAATCGTTTTGCCGCCTGGGAACGACGCCTTGTTTCTCTTCCTTATTTTGTCAACCAGCCTTGAAACGCGTTCCCTGAGGTCGCGATTCGACGTTACATGTTTTATACATGAGCCGATGGGACTTTGTTTTCTAGGCGGCAAGGAAGTCCAGATAATTTTGGACAGATCGATCGAACCGTCCCAAATGGCATTTTCCGTTTATCTGCTCGCCCTTTGAAAAGGGGGTATCGGGAGGTCTGGCAGGGGAAAACTGAAACGTGTCATACCTGACCCAACGGAATAATAACATACATCTATACACAAAGATACAGGGGAACATGGCTGTCTTATCGCAAGAATGAATATCATTCCTGTCTGCAAGATGATCGATTACATCCTTTCGATTTAAAAACTCTTTCTCGCACCCACTGACATACATAATAGCATTAAAAGAAGCAATAAAAAAATGAAAATGTTTGTCTTTTTTTAATGGATAATTTAGTAAATCATTAAAATCTAAAATGAAGGATGAAATTTATGGCACACACTGAGAGGCAAAAAGTGGTCACTCTTGTTTTTTATAGAAAAGAATTGCGATCTTATAATTTTTATTTTTTGCCGTATACTAGATATTTTTAATGTAAAATATAAGTAATTAAAACAATAGAAATATTAAATAAAAAATTAAACTGAGTAAAACTATTTTTACAAGAATTTTGCTATGGAAATAAAGAAAAACAAATTCAATTGAGTATGTGTGTTTGTGTTGCGTCTATGTTTGACTTTCTATTAATTTATTGGAATAAATGTAATTTATTAGCCTGAAAGGAAGAGGTGATTTAACCCCGCTCCGAGGAATATCGAGCACTCTGGGGGAGTGAATGTGACAAGACTATCATGTTTCTATCGAGTGTTGTGTTTGGGTTTATTTATTGTAATGAATGTAATTTATTAGCGTGAAAGGAAGGGGGTTGCTTTTAACGCCGCCCAGGGAATATCGAGTACTCTGTGGGAGTGTTTTGTTTATATCCGTATCGTATGTTTTGTTTCCATTTGATATTTGACAACCTGAGGTACAAACGAGAGACTATCATTCTATGATATCAACGTAGTATATATTTGAAATCACACAATCAGTAACCAAATCGAGACGCTCATATGGCCGCAGTTTAAAACAAAATATGCGCGAAAGAAGAGAATAAGAAGGAAAACACGCAGAGGACCGGCGATGATCTTCCCAATTTATTATTACTATTATTCAATCCAGTCACCGCTTGCATTCAACGTCACATCGATTTTTTATGAGGCATTTAATGTAGTGCTGTCAAACTACTCCAACAGCGCCATTGTTATTAATGCCTGCAAATTCTTTGGCATCTAACCCTGTGTGACAATTCGTCCCAAGGCATTCGATAAGGTTTAAGTGACTACATCCTGGTCACTCCAAACATTGAACAGATATCTGTCACAAGTAGTTACAACGATCCTAGTTGCGTGGGGGTCTTGTATTGTAACGCATAAAAATAAAACCGTCGCCAATTAGTATCATATAAGGAACGACATAAGATAACACATCTTCAATGTATAGTGTATCTGTTAGGGAAGCGTTGGTGCAACTTTCCATTGAAATGGCTGCCCAAACCATAACACCAATATATCCATAGCTTCACTGGCGTGAAAACGTTGCGGGGATATGTCGCTCTCCTGTACTTCTCCAAAAAGACCTCGAACATAACTTAACTCATCCTAACAAGATTTTAACCCAATCTTGCAAAGACCAATTGATGAGATTTCTTATAAAACTTCACCAAGCTGTTCTGTGCCTTGTTCTATACTAGTGGCAGATCTTATCGCACGTAATCCAGCGTTTCTTCGCTTTACACTGCTCAAATTAACACTAACATTTCTTCTGTGTGATGCGAACGGTACAATGTTGATTAGGGAATACATTCGAAACAATAATCCCCTCTCTGAGATGTGACACGATGGCGACCTGAACCCATGCCGTTTTGAGTAACCTCCAGTATTTTGGTAGCGTGGAGACCCTTTGGAAAATTGCTTCGGGGATATGAAGCATCCTGGAAACATAAAGTTGATTTTTTCCATCCTCCAAGATACTCCATCATTCTAGCCGAATTTTATCACATAAAACCATAATTCCAACAACGTTGAAATTTAAAAATGGCGCAATATAAAAAAATCAAACCATCCGACCATTAGAAATAAGTTTTACAGACAAAATAATAAAGAAGAGTGTATTTAAAGATTTATTTACACAATCCAATTATAAACAGAAATGATGGATTTTATTTATCTCTAGCCCTTTAAAACAGACCAAATATTGTTGTAAGATTATCAACGGTGGATTGAAAAGATAATTAAAAATATTAAGGATAGCCATTTTTTTGCCTCTCAATGTACATTGTACACTTATGTAAAACTAAGTCCATAATTGGCTCTGCGAATTTGAGTCAAGCAGGTGATTTTTAGTATATTGGAAGGCAACTTGCCCTTTCCGCAATTCTGCAACGCGGAACAGGCAGAAGCATAGTAGGAAGGCTGAAAGCAAGCCCGTGGAGGGAGATAATTTATCTCGTCTCCCACTTTTCGCCTTCTAGGAAGCTAGCTCGGGGGTTCAGTCGTCGCCGCGGTGTGTACCCAGGTCAACCGCGTATGTGCAGATTCCGATTTGCGCGTCATTTCACGTGGTTCACGTTTCGACACGCAGATGCAACATGAAGAGGGACAAATCGAAGCAAAAGGTTGACGACACTTCCATCCCCGCTTACTATTTGTTATTATTGTTTTTTGTTTACATCCGATCCCTAGTGTAAAATACTTTTTTATGAAATTTGTCGCTGGCAAGAAATTCTCGCGATTTAACACTTAAAAGCCGGTTTATTTTTATTTTTATTTCTATTTGTTTATTTTCTTATTTATCAGCTCATGAGCCAGACTCCACCGTCTTTAATTTTATTATTTCAATTTGTTTTATTATATTATTATTTAAACTCTCACTCCAACTCTATCAAAGAAGCCGCCAATAGGAGTAAATAAAATTTTTTCTTTGTAACTTGATGATTTTTTTGGATGGTAGCTTACCACCTCATTTAATATCTCTTCTCGAGCATTATTATATTTTTTTACATTCCAATATGATATGTCCCAGTGTTTCCTCTGCTCCACATTTACATACCTCGTCCATGGACAGGTTTATCTTTTTAAGTATTTTTTATGATTTGATCAGAGTCTGGAAATGATTTTAATGTGGTTTTTTTTGCGTATTGAACTGAAAACCAAGGAATCAACGACACCTTAAGAAATAAATTCTTGTAAAATTGTCCTTTGTTGCTCTTATTACACTTGCTGCCAAGAATCCAAACATTGCTTTTTCGATTAGCAATGTAAATCTTTAAAGTGATTTATTTATTTATTTTGACTAACATTACTAATGATCTATGCACATAATTCCTTTAAATCGCAAAAGATAAAAAGTATTTTAAAATAGGATTTTTTTTATAACAATTCGGCATTAGGCATACCTCAAGATGATATTATCAAGTTTTCTGATGTTTTCTTCTATTTTTACCAATAGTTATAAAAGAAATTTATTATATCAGTATATTATATTATTTTTCAGTAAACCAATAGAAAGCAAAACTCAAATATTACGCCTGTAATGTCGCTCTTCTTAATTTACGAGTTTTCCACTGTAAACACTAGGATGATCAGTTTAAATAATATTAAATTAATTAAGGTTTTAAGTTGAGATAAAAAAAAGTCAGTGTAAAATATACAATAAAATTGAAAAAAATTTCGAATTTATCCATTGTTAAACATGATTTAGATATACCGATTCCACAAGAAAGGAAAATTCTATTACAGTCAATTAAGGTTTTAGGTTGAGATAAAAAAGTCAGTGGCACGAGCGGGATTCGAACCCAAGACCGTCGGCTTGATACGCCGCTACTCTACCACTTGAGTTATCATGCCTTGCACTTAGCTCAAATGGTAGAGTAGCGACGTATCGAGCCAAAGGTCGTGGGTTCGAATCCCGCTTGTGACACTGACTTTTTTATCTCAACTTAAAACCTTTTAATTGAATGATATTAATTCATCAAGCGGACCACGAAAAATAATGAGTTTAAATAATACTTGCACAGATGCAAAAACGACTTTTTTCGCTAAAATTGAAATTATTATTTTAAAAAATTTATTCTAATATATGCAACCTACAAAATAAATTATTTTGTTGTTTGCATAGGTCAGATTAAAATTTCTTTTTTATATTTTCCAACGGTAAATATAAATAAAATCAATTTTAAAATCCATCAACCTTCATTATAGTATACAAGAAAACAGTAAGATGTTTTTAATGACATCATTTATCTACATAATCTCTGCATATCTGTGCATTTTTTATCAAATTGATGATAAAAATCCACGTTTTATTTTTCAGAGTTTCTTTGAGATACTAAGCTACACTGATAGTTCAGACAATATATTATTTTATTGTTGTTCGAAATTTTTTAGAAATCGAGAGATGCGGTCTGGTGTGATGTAGGTTTCAGAAAAACATTTTCTTTATCGTGCCAACGATTCGATCTTTATTGAGATCATCTTCAGGGCCTGGGATTCACAAACATTGTTTACATTTAACAAACACATTTTGGATCCGGAAAAGTAAATTAATTGAATATAAAATGCAAACTGTCTTTTTTATATATTCATATGCTCATATGTTCTAAATGTTTCAATATTTAGGTGTAAATGTGAGATTTAAAGTGGAATTTGAACAACGTGAAGCATTCTGCGTAGTACATTTTCGTTATGATTTTTATGGCCATGAAGAACGCGAAAATGCCTTTTTTTCTTTTTTTAGAGTTCCTTTCAAAAATTTGTCCTCTATGAGGGTTTAAATTATAATATAGAGTAGGATGTTTATGCTGCATATTTAAATAATATTAGAGGATATTAGTAAGGCGAAATATAATTCATGAAAAATCAAAGTGAAACCATTTATAATTAAAATAACTATTAAATTTTTAAAAAATCACTATATTTTTTAGCCTTCTTTCTTCTGATAGATTTATTTTCTCTTCCAGATAGTGAGACCTCTATAAGATTACCCTGAAATAATTTTTAAACGAAGAAAAGAAAACACGTCGGAGTCTAACGCCATAAATGGATTAGGGGTTAAAAATATTTACTGGAGAGATAATGCCCCATGGCAACGTTAAGCCATTAGAATATCTCTCTGTCTCTTAAACAAAGCTTTCAAAAACGCTTAAAACCAACAAAACAAAAAACAACGAGATTGACATTGATTTTTCTCCTTCCTTTTTTTGAATAACATCATTTATCTAACCCCAACTCATAAAATTATTTTAAGGTTGATTACACGATTCTAGTTACACTATCATTAACGTCTGATTATTTTTTTAATTAACTTTAATTTTATTTATTTTCAGTCTTACTGTTGACTAATATTACAGTACAATGAATTTTTGCTAGATAATGTTCAATTAATCTTGGTTCATCGGCCCGGACGATACAAACCGCAAATATGAAAATTAGTAAATGGAATCGACAAGATTTAACAAAAACTCTGACGTTTCTGAATAAAACTTTTCTAAGATTTTATAACCAATTTTTTTCTGTTACCGATTTACACTAAATCTATTATTAACTAGCTGATTAGATTTGAAATTTGTTATAATCTCTTAATAGAACATTCACGAGGAAATAAAAACTATTGAACTCAAAAAGATATAAAGTCTTATGAGATCGAAACCCACGATTTTTTAACGCACTTACGAGCACACTCACCAAGTCAAGCACGAAACAACAACAGTATTATATCATTATTTATGCACTTCGATCAGGATTTTTTTTTTAATATGTCAATATTCTTTTACAAATAACTTGAAATTAAAAAGATAAATATTGTTCCGGATAAGGAAAAAAATTTTTTTTGCGTTCAAAATGTATTATTTTAAATTACGTTCTCTGGAAAACTTTCGCAAATGCATTAAATTATTTACAAAAACATGAGTAGAAAATTTGAACTATTACAAAAATCTCAATTTTTTAACATTCTCAGGGGTTAAGTTATATATTTGCAAATATTCACAAATGGCAGTAATGTTTGTTGATATTGAGGTAAATTTAGTCAATATTGTCACACTGTAACTGGACGTGTTCAAGAATATGCCCGACATCGTTCAAAAATTCCTTTTTTTGTTTAATTTTGTTTTCGTATGACTTTATTTTGTACAAGTTTTCTTTCGTAAATAAATTTATAACTAAATAAGAAAATTAATGTAGTTGTTTTCTTAATTGCATTCTCACTATTGTTCAAAACTAAAATTTGTATCCACCTCAAAATATTTCGTTTTTGAATTTATTTTTTTAAAGGGAATTTTTCCTATTTATTTTGAAATTTAAATGCGTTATAAGTACAAAGAAGCCCCCCACTTTTAAATCAAAGTTCAAGGATTTCAACTCAACAAAATTATCAGCAAGGACGTATTGACATTAGTAAAGTAAATTCCTTTTAATCGATACATTTTTTATGTTATTGACGACTGTTACGTAGGCAAATCATTTAAATATTTAATTATATTTTTAATAGATCGATTTTTCTTTAAATATTGCAACATACGCTAATGATTTTTTTAATGGGGGACTATATTAATTATTTTTCACATTTTTGATAGTTTTATTTTCCTGAAAACATAAAAAAGTATTTTTTTATATCGGACATGCCTTTCACAATTTATTCTAAATTTTGTGAGAAAATAAGTTGTTCGACACCTCCACATTAAAAATGTCTCAATTCCACAATTTTAGTTTAAAAAGCCATTTTATACAATGTGTGTAATTGTGTTTAATTCGTCTGTAAGTAATGATTTAAATCCATTAGAGTTCGTGGTCCGATTGACCAATTAATTAATTTTTATGTAAGGTATGGGTTGAGATAATATAAAGTCATGGCCACGAGCGTGATTCGAACCCACGACCTTCAGCTATTCATAAGTCAAATAAACCTGTTGATCTTCCAAATTCCTATCGACCCATTAGTCTCTTTTCTAGCCTTGCCAAAATACTAGAAAAACTACTTCTCGGCCGATTACTGCCCATAATTGAAAATTCTAATATTATTCCAGATCATCAGTTTGGGTTCCGCATATTTCACTCGACAACTCAACAATTACTGACGATATGGATTCTTCCCTCGAACGACCAGCATTGCTTGGGTGCCTTTCTTGATTGAGAACAGGCCTTTGATCGAGTCTGGCACTTGCTGGGCTTGCTTTGCAAACTGAGGCACATCCTCCCTCATACGTACTATCTTATACTAATATGACTGATATATGAATAAGGGAGGGTGTTCCTCAGAGAAGTATACTTGGCCCTTTTCTATTTTCCATATACACTGCAGACATTCCTACACATGTTAACATTTCGACACACACATTCGCTGATGATACAGCGACTCTTCGGAATTCGGACCCATCAATTAACACTCAACACTTAGAACACCTGAAAGAATACATAACACAGATCAGTTTTACCTTACGTAAAAATGTCTGTCCTGCGGTTGAGTATAAATGGAATTCCATTGCCTACCGCTGACCTTGTGCGTTATCTTGAACTTTTCATGGATAAAAGACTGACTCGGAATCCCCATACAAGATTGAAAAGACTGCAAGGAAACCGACTTATAAATTGTTAAAAAGACTACTCGACTCACGATCAAAATTAGACGGTGAAAATAAACTTTTTATTAGATGAACTTATGATTAGACCGCTCGGGGCGTACGGTGGTGGAGTGTGGGGATCAATCGAGGATTCAAATTCTCAGCGTCTCCAATCAATCCGATCTAAAATTATCCATCAAATTAAAAATACTCTTTTTTATGTTTCAAATTACACTACATAAAGATCCCGTTTGTACACGAACTCATCAAAACTCGATGTAAAAATAATTTATCAATCACTGAACACACACAGTAATCTATCCGTACGAAATTTATCACTTCCAACCCTACATGAAAATCCTCCAAGTCGATTGGAGCAAAAGTGGCCCCGGGACCTTCTCATTGGGTGAAAACTGAACAAGAGAGTGTGAAAGAGTGTTACCACTGGGCAATTTCTCCTGCAAAAGCCGCAAATTATAATTCAACATATATGAACATATTTACTTAATACATCACTTGGAGTTGTAAATACCAAATAAATGTAATAAACAAAATTGAAAGAATGCTCCGTTTGGTATGCCGGGTGATGAACGCGCTAATCTAGTCGCTAACGATGAATTTGTGTCTACCTTGTTTTCGTCTTATTGCATTTTGTCAATACGATCGTTATTGATAATCTTGGTTTACCTTTTCTCGCTGAGATTTTGTAGTTTAGTCAACCCAGCAAGACCAAGATAAGATGATCGATATGGTGAAAGCATTCCGCCGACACAGGAGGAAATCTCAAAATCAATTACCTTCCTAGTCGAGATAGGCAGCCCGAAAATTAATCTCGATAATCTTTGTTTTATTATAATTATATCTTACCTATATCTGAAAATATTGCATTAAGTAAATATTTTCTATATATTCCATTCGTGTTGCAGAAGTTGCTCAGTGACAACAATCCTTCACATTGAAACATCGTCATTAGTCACTCACTGAGGAGGTTTCGGGGCCCCTTTCGCTTCATTATCGTGGAGGATTGTTGTAGGGCTGGAAACGATTACTTGTCGTACATGACAACTTTCGTATTACTATAACCAAGTATAAATCATGTATGAATCAAATTACAAAAAGTGTTATGTAGTGTAAAGATATGAAAAAATAAACCTACAGACTATATTATGATATTAACGCTCAACACAAGGCAAATAGAAACATCCTAGAGATAAAAAAAGCATAATTTTTCTAGTTCTAGTTCTAGTTTAATGTAAGAGATTCATGTAAGGTATTGGTCGAAATGAAAAAGTGAGTGTGACGTGCGGGATTCGAACCCACGACAGTAAAACGCCGCTGCTCAACCACTTGAACTATCGTGATTTCGATCCTCTCGGATACCAAATCCTCATCTAACCCCCCCCCCCCAATTTTCCCGCCTTTTAGATAGTTTTCAAATTTTTTATTTAAAACTATACCTTACATACAGATTAATTAATTGAAAGAAGCAATTTAGTCAATCGGACCTCGAAATATGATGGATTTAATAGTAGATTCATTTGAGCTTGCAACCATCCTCTCTTGTCTTAAATACTTAAAAAAGTCCTTACTTATTGTTAAATTTTTGAAGGTTTAACTTATTAAAAAATTGTGGAGTGATATTCAAGGAAACTGTAACCACTGTATCCCCTATATTTATTTTCAAAAAGTTTTCTTGATGATTTTTCTAATCTGTGAAGATACTAGAAGACTGTACGGATATTACGGAAAAATTTGTTTTTTTTCTTTTTTTTTGCTGGGGCTTCTGACATCTTGGTCATTTCAGCCCCACACTTAGTCTATATTCTATACCCGTTTAGACACATCATTCATACAAATAAATACGTTCATACACTTAAATACATTCATACAGTACACTCATTCCGTTTGGTCGGTGGAGTACTTGATATTCCTCCACCGACCTACACTTAAACTAAGCTAGGTTGGGGTCAATGAGGTACTTTTATCAATGTTCCGCCATCGACCCTGCACACACACTCACTCGCTTTCATCGTTCGAGGGGCGATGGTGACGTTCTATTCACCCTCACCCCTCGCCATTCACGCCAATAAATACATGCACACAGACAAAACACAAAGACACATAAGTTGTACTATATACAATGAAAAACCACAATTTCCCCTAGAAAGCGGAACAGGGCACTCGCTACTGTGCTCGAGGACTCTTCTTAAATCCGGCGGCATGCCTGCACGCTCTCTGTAAGGAGCCATGGCATGACACGCCTCTATTATGTGGGACACATCGAGCAACCTTTCTCTGCATAAGGGGCAATTGCGCCAAGAGCAGGTGCCCATGTGTCAACCGAGTAAGGCCAATCCTCAGTCGGGTAATAAGTATTGCAATCTCAATTCTAAAATAAGGCCAATTAAGTGTAAAGCAGTGTGTTGAGAAAAGCCTTTATTTTAATTTTTGATCAAAGTTTGAAAAACGTTTCTTGCTCCATGGTATTGTATGTCACAACTGTTTTAACTTTTAAAAATGCAAAGTATTTTGCGACCTTAAAATCGCAGTACAAACGGCTTCAACCTTGGCACGTATTTTTGCACAAAAAGCGTTTGTTCGAATATTCTTTTCGAAAGCGTTGTTTTCGAGGGTATTCAGAAAATTATCAAGCGAAGTACATATGTTTTTTTTTTCTGTTTTCATACAATTTGGTAAAATTAAAATTAAATGAAACATCTGTTCTTCTAAAATTATCAAATAAAGTTGCCTTGATAGGGTGGTATGCTGTGGTATTACAGATTATGGGACTTGCAGAAAAGCTAGATTTGGGCTAGATGATTGAATTTCCCTTTCTCCTACTATTGACAGATTGGCTAAAAAAATATATAGAATAACCACGTTAGAGACAATTTCAAAATTTGAGAGAGGAATCCAATTTTCATTTTATTATTGATCTCTATAAAGAAGAGAGCGGTCTTTATTGCGTTACAAACGCATACATTTTTATTCAAACATCGATGTGTATTTGATTTTAAACATTACATCACAATTGTCTTCTGTAAGCTCTTTTTCTCTCGCCCAGTTCAGAAAGTCTCAAATTAAGAATCTACTAGGCTTTCGCAATTTCCTATGTGATTGGATGTGAACGTATCATTTAATTTATTTTATGTTTTCTCTTGCCCCTTTGCGTAAAATTTTTATAATTAATTGTCTGACTGTCTTACACTGCATCATTAAAAACGTAATTAACGTTCATGTTTTGTTTTCTATACTAATTTGTTTACGAAAACTTATTCCTTTGCAATCAGGCTACAAAATTATATTTTTTAAAAATATTTAAAAGGAATCTAGGCGTCGGCTGTAAGACATTAGGCCGGTAATTTATAATGTTCCAAGGCAATGGGCCATGCGGGACGACACTAGATAAAGTACCAGGCGTATTTGCATACAATTATTACAGTTAAAAAGCGTATAAACAAACCCACTCATGTAAAATAAAAAAAATGGATGATGGAATTTCATCCATTAGGTTTATTATACATCGATAAGATTGATTTATGGACACCCTGTACAATCGAGCATATTTGTCAATACCCCTTTCATATTTTCCTTGTATAATCTGGTAATTTACAGTCTTCAACTAATTAGGAGCCTGCATTTCTTAACAGTATACGTGTAAAATTTACTATATAATACTAACATCAGTGGGAAAAATCGAAAAATTTATTAATTAATACTAAACTGACAACAAATTATATGGAAGCATAAAATTAATTAAAGAAATATTTTCAAGAAAAACGTTTTTTTTATATTGGAAATCAAGAACAGGTCTAATACCATTTAAACCTAATTTAATCCATTTGTTCAAATTGGCTCATTTTTCCTGCCTCCCTTTAATATCATTTTTTCAGCATAAAAGGCCATTATTTTTTCATTTTGCCATTTCAGCCAAACGAATTCGATAGAATAGGCAAAAAAGGACATAAATTGCTAGACGATTTACTTATAAAAATAGTACGCCAGACAATGTATTAACACTGTACTGATTAAAAAACCTTTCCTGTCTGCTAAGGCGATAACGTTAATTATTTACTTTTTATCTTTAATATATACCCTTGTATTAATTATGTAAATCAAATGGAAATTTGCGTCAGGAATTCTATTCCGGTAAACGTTTCCAAGCCTATAATTCGAAACGTAGAACGAATAAACGAATAGACCGGTTTTTACGTTATCCTACATCAAATATTTTAATATTCCCAAAAATTTTAATGCGTTTTTAACGCATTCGCTAATTGGGTTTTTATATAATCGTTCAAACAAACTGGGTGCGATATAGTAATAACTACTTAAATTGGGAGAAATTGCGTAAAAATAGACAAAGGGTAGGAACCGGCTTTGATAAAAATGTCTCTGATCCGACGTGAAAATAAACAAAACCATTTAAAACGAACCGAAAATAAAAGCGCGTTCCTACATATTTGGAGCTCATTAAATCAATTCTGTTAGGCGCCTCGTGGTGTCTGATAAATAAAAGGTGTGAAGGACGTCTGGCAAAATAACGATTTCTGTTTCAAACTGTTGGCAAAATATTTTCGGGTACGTTAAACTTTTTCAGTTTAGCGATTCCATCTATGGCTTCTAGAAGCTTTATATAAAATTGAAAAGGAGTTTCCTTTGATTCTTCTTAAAACAGGAATGATCCCACTCGTCTCAGGAGAGAGGAAGTGGGTCAGGGGTTTTGATCTTTATAGAAAAACATTAAACTTTCAGTCCTTTTGACCGGTGATAAACATTTTTTTTTTCATGATGTATAATTCTTGATATAAACAAAACATCACCTTTTATATATAAAAACATTCTTCTTAAAACAATCGTGTAAATTAGATAATATGCGAGCTTCCTCTAGTTTTAATTAAATATTCAAGCTGTCAGTCAGAAGAATCACGTGTTAAACGAATTTTTAACAAAGGTTTCCCGCGATTTTTCATAAAATAATCGTCTAAAAGAAAAAACTGGCGAGACAACATATAAAATATTGCATTATTTATATTACTCTCAACATGGCACGTAAGAATGGCACAATTACACAGAAGACAAACACTTTGAGCTCTGAAGATGGTCTCAATAAAGATCGAAACGTCGACACGATAAAGAAACTGTTTTTCTGAAACCTACATCACACCAGACCGCATCTCACGATATCTAAATAATTATTTATACCAAAAGATTTAAATGTTTAAATGCTAGAAAGAAGTATGTCCTGTCATATAAATTTTAAAAAGTGTTTTCAGTAATTCGTCTGTAAATAATGATTTAAATGTTCAGTAGGCTAGCACATAGATTTATAGATTTTGATTTTTAAACCAAAAATTTGGATTTACAGTAATTTTTCTTATTAAACGATCACTGGGTAAAGCAATTTTTTTTAAATGTTGCTAGTAAGTCTTCTTAAAGCAGATAGATATCTTTAGATATTTATACGTACAAAGTTTATACAAATTTTATAAAATATTTGTTCAGAAATCGTGAGATGCCGTCTGGTGTAATGTAGGTTTCAGAAAAACATTTTCTTTACCGTGCCAACGTTTCGATCTTTATTGAGATCAACTTCAGGGCGCTCTCAATGATGGACACATCTACACGAAAAACAAACACTTTGAGCTCTGAAGATGATGTCAATAAAGATCTAAACGTGGCACGCTAAATAAAGAAAATGTTTTTGTGAAACTTACATCACACCAGACCGAACCTCACGATTTTTGAATACTTATCGATTAACGGTCACTAATCACCACACATTTATAAAATATGTTTCACTTCGATTCTTCTTGAAATAACTAAATGGTGTGCTAAATCAAGCTATTCATATGTAAAATTAAAGATTTATATGCACTGCTCGGTAGAGGAAATCGTAGGCCCCGCCACTTTTCCCTCGAAGGCACATTAATAATTTTTCACTGCCCGTATACAGAAATCTGATCAATAAATCATTAAATATTTACATACAATTGTATGGGGCTTCGGTGGTCGCAACGGTTAATGCTAACGGTTGACACAGCGACTCATCACTGTAAGGTAAAGGTCCCGGGTTCGAATCCAATAGTCTTGCATTCGAGCCCAGCACGCTTACGAATAAGCTTTTTCTCAAAAAAACAAGACGGTTCGAATGACCTCGTAATTCATATACCGCGTTACATAAAAAAAATATACATGTAATTGTCTGAATACCCAGAGATATAATATTTACGCACAATGATTTTTTATTGATTTACTGTAAATTTGAGCGGAAACATCATATTTAAACAAATTTGAAAAATATGTTAGTTATTTTTTTTTAAATTAATGGTTTAAATGAGAGAGAACATCACCTTTTATTTGAAAGTATATGTTAATTTAATAGTATATGTACTCCTCAAAATCTTGTCGAAGAAATTGTTTTCCTTTGAATTCAGAAATTTTAATATAAAATTACAATACTGAAGGCTAATATTAATTACATCGAGATAATTAAATTTTTTCAGTAAGTCTTCTTAAAACAGTCGTGTAAATGGTAGAAGAAACACCTCAGATCGAAGCAATCATCAGTCTTTTTTTTTAATGAGACTATTTCATTATTAAACAAGAAGGATAATTAATGAACAAAAACACACGATTTACAAATTAATTTATTAATATATGTAAAAGTTAATTAAGGCTCTAAACAACCGGTTATTCTTTCCTGAAGAATCAGGCCAATTAATTAGTTCATTAATGTCCAAGTTTAATCAGTTAATAATTTAATTATTGTCATGTTTTCCACAGAAATAGCCGTATTAACTTTGAAAAAAATGAATGAAGTATTTTACTGGCAAAATAATTTATAACATTTTCAATTTATAGCGAAAGAGATGTAGCAATATAAAGTCTTTTTAATGTGTTTAATGACCACTTTATTATTAGTTCGATTCACAGTTTTTTTTTACCTAATTATGGGAAAATTTTGTAATAATGTGAAAGAAACGCAATGTTAAATAATTTTTAGTAATTGTCGACTTACTACATTTGTTTATTGGTTCTTTTGTCCAACGCTTTTTATATGCAGATAACACAGCATGGCATCGGTTATGGTGAAATAATAAATGGTTTAATAAACAAGGTAAATGGCTATTTTGGAACAAATCAAATTGTAGTGGGTTGTAAGATTAAAGTCGATATAATTTCAAGTAGTTGGCTTCTTTTGTCAATATATACGATATTTACACTCAAAAATATAAAGCTCCCATGAATTTGGCCACTAAAAAATACGTTAGCTTTTATAAAAAATTGTAAAAAATGTACTGTTTTGAATCTAGAGATAATCATTAGTCCTTAAAATAATATTTATCCGAGTAAATTCACGGTGGGAATACAATTTCAAAAAAGAGCTTGAATAAGAATACTAAAATTTTTTAAGCAGATTTTTTATAAATCACTGTTAAAATTATTTAATTTCTTTTGATATCCTGACATCATTCGCCCTTTTGACGAAGAGCATGACGAAACTGTCCCGTGCAGGATTGATTCTGCTCCTACATTTTTCATAACGACTGAAAAGAAAAAATTATTGCGATTCTGGCTCAATTCAATTGTCAGTCAGATTGCGCGAACGCATTCTTTTTGGCGTTTCCGCGTTCGCAATGATCTTTCCGAAACTAGTTTCAAAGGCCCCGTTGAAAAGTAGAAAGACACTGAGTCCGCGGGTCTTCTTATGTAAATAAATCCGGGGCCAGAGCTATTTTAAAAAAAAATTACTGTAAAACATAAGTATGTAGCTTTATTGAAAAATTAATTCAAACATATATTATAGAGAATATGTTATGTTGGCCCTCCCACGATACATATTCACGCTAATAGATACAATCTCGTGAAACAACAATATTAAATGAAATTGCATACATATATAGGACTAGACATAAAAAAGACAGCAGTAATGTTATTTCGTTAGTTTGAATTCCAATAATTATTTATTCGAAGCCCATTTTTAGAGGAAATGAAAAAATGGATTTGCATTCCAAGATGGAAACTATACCTGGATATATAATTGAATATTTGAATATTTATACCGTTTGAATTTTAAATCAGACAGTGTCACATACGAGAAATTCAGGATAAAACGCGGTAAACATTCATACCATTTTGCACCTGTGGCTCTCACTTTTTGTGTCTTTTTCTGTATCGGTGTTTGTAAATTTCACAAATCTCTCTCTCTCTCTCTCTCTCTCTCTCTCTCTCTCTCTCTCTCTCTCTC
>CM077106.1:11321276-11347362 GCA_039619505.1 Cimex hemipterus | reverse complement strand
AATAATTTTTGTGACGTTACACGTGACACATGTGGAGTGTGGAACCCAATTTTCGAATTTTTTTCACTTTTCCAATCGCCTTGAGGTGGTCAGCGACGGTCGTTTTACTGACTTTGAGTTGCTCTGCAAGTTCTCGAACAGTTGTTTTGGGGTTTTCTTCCACCACTGATCGCAGAACATCATCATTAAGAGAGGAAGGCCTTCCACGACCTTCTTCATCTTCAAGGCTGAAATCTCCCTCCCGAAATTTTTTAAACCACCTTTGCACAGTGCACTCATTAACACAACCCTCGCCCCAGACTTGGTTAATGTTTCTAGCCGTTTGGGCTCCGCTTCGGCCGAGTTTAAACTCGTAAAAGAAAATCGTACGAAATTCTCGCTTTGACATTATAAGGATGACTGAATTATTTCCAAGTAGCGGAATGCTACAGAGGTAAACAAACAATACCATTTGGAAGAGGATTAATAAGTGTTGACATTCATACAAATGAGTAATCCTGTAAACGTAAACAGAATATTTTATATAGATTTTTTTTTATGAAAACTTAAAATCCTGCATTATTTTCCGGACAACCCAATATAATGATTTTTTTTAATTATGGTTAATATGCAAGTGTCTAAAAAATTTTTTAAGAATTTATAACCTGCAAAGTCTTTTTAATGAAACTGTAAGTCTGGAGGAAGCTAAGCCTTTCTTTTGTGCACTTATTATCAATTACGAAAATAAAAGCCTAGTTTTTCTTTTTCCTAACACCACTTAATCAATAAAAATTCTTTATGCATAATTTAATATCGTTTTCAATGAATACTAATTTTTTCCTTATTCGGTATTATTTAAACCTTTGACGTAATTTAAAGTAGAATTATTTCAGAAATATCCGGTTTTTAATTGAAATCGAAATTGCCTTGGCTGAGTCAATTTGTTGTGTATCGGCGTAACCTGGCAGTAAAATCCTGCAAAAAGCTGATTCATCATTTTTACCCAATCGATTCATGCTAATGTGCATTTCAGTAATGCCTCAGGCGATCATATTCTCTGTCATTTCAACGTATTTATTATTAAAATAATAACAGCCGTAAAGTTGAATTTTGATGAAATTTAGGAAACCTATAGAAATGGCAAGTTCTTCTCGTCCAGATCTATTATAAACTGGCTCGTTCGAGCTTCGTTTCTGGGAGCATTTTTGTATTTTTACAAAGTTAATTTCACCCAATTTTTTCATGTACATCCCAGTAAGCGGGGGTGGCCTCAATTTTCATGGAAAGGTAAGGAACAAAATTGTTTTTTTAATTATCATTAAAACGTTTGTTTGACTGATTAAAGTCTATTTTTTAATGTATTTTAAAAGTGTTGATCGTAAAATATAGTTTTTATATTCAATTTACTTTATCAATCTACAATTACTAACAATTTTTTTTTTCATTTTTGTGTATGATGGTTCTACACAGTGATTTTTCTGTAGAGTTATGATCCGGATTTCAAGCATTAAACGCTGTTAGAATAGAATCATTATTTACAAAAATTGAATCCACATACCTCACCTTCATCATTTCTATGATTAACAATTTTACTAGTATTTATGTGCTTATAGAAAAAAAGCTTCAGTTTTTTTATATAATACGTTTATCCTTCATCATTTAAAAATTTATTTATAATTGAATTAGGTTTTTCAACTGATTATTTGTTTTCAAAAATTTGAATTTCCATCCCCCGGATTTTTGTAGGGACGAACTGCTTCTGTGTCGTGCTGACTTTGTGAGCTGTTGAAAACTTTAGTCCTTTTCTTTCGGATTGTTCTCAAGATTAGGTAGAAATATGGGAAAACTTTATATGGAAAATACACAGCACAGCTTGTTGGAGGATGTAATTCCCCCCTGGTTTTCCCCATTGTCGGATTGCATTAAAATCACGTGCGCCATAAATGTCAATTAGCTGATTACTCCTCTTCTGAATTTCAATCCAAACAGATACAACTTTTATTTATAAAATAGACATTTTCTCTACCATGCCAATGTTTCGAACTTTATTGAGATCATCTTCAGGACTCAAAGTGTTTGTGTTCACTGAACATTAAAACAAAGGGCACAAAGTGTTTGTGTTCTGAAGATGATCTCAATAAAGATCGAAACATCAACATGGTAAAAAAAATGTCAATTTTATAAATAATTCAATTTGAGAATGATAAAGAACCTAATATTGATTGATTCGGAGATTGTGAGATGCGGTCTGGTGTAGTTTTAGAAAAACATTTTCTTTATCGTGCCAACGTTTCGATCTTTAATGAGAACATCTTCAGGGCCCAAAGTGTTTGTTTTTCCTATAGATGTGTTTATAATTGAAATGGCCCTGAAGATGATCTCAATAAAGATCGAAACGTTGGCTTTTTCTAAACCCTACATCACACCAGACTCCACCTCACGATCTCCAAATAATCAGAGAAAAATGATTCCAAATAACATAAGAAAATCTTCTGTACGTATATTTTAAAAAGAATCTGGGGAATTCCATATATGTATTTTCTTCTTTCAGTCGAATCGATTTATTTAATCTGGCCGTTAAAAAATCTTCAAGTTGGGAAAAACTTTTGACATAAAATGTGTGATAAAACATTAAGCACGAGTTTTAAACGTTTTTGTTTTGAGAGTTGGATCATCGATTATCCTTGAACATTCTCGCTCGTTTTATCTTTTGTCTTTCAATGTTTCAGTCACTATACTATTTGAGTAACTTGATCCAACATGAGCCGTGAAGCTATCTATGTGCGGCAATTGACGCAGAACATTTTACAATAATGCAAACGTTCATATAAATGCAGGGACAACAAGGATTATACTGTTTTTAATTGCATTTGATTTACCACGGCTTGTCCTCGCTTTTCCTGTAAATTTCAATGTTAACCGCTATACTAAAGGTTGATATTTCGCGTTTGGCCATTTCCCGTTTTTCTTCCTTGTCCAATATGCAGTCTCCATTCATGTGGGACACAAAGCTCTCCTTGGCATATCCCGGATATATTATTGTGCGTTGTTATTTTAAGGAGACAAAATGGCAAGGCAGTCAAACCTGATAACAATTTATATTATTTTACTCTCTTTTCTTTTTAGGTGGTTAGTTTAAACAATGCTTATATTCTCACAGAATTAGTTCACAAAATTGACGTGATTAATCGTTCATCTTATAATCAATTACATTGAAATCCAAGCATAATTTTTTTTTTTTATTTATATTTTGGACTGAGTTCTTAGGTTGTGGAGGGTTGTTCAAAACCATCTTGAATAGCTTTGTTCAACTTGAACTTGATACTACTTTAAGATTTTGTGTTTCATTTACATAAATCGCTTCAATTAAAAAAAAAAAAAAAAACATTTGTCAAACTGAAGTGGTCAATATTTACTTTTTCTGTTTTACACTTTAGTGATTATCGAATAAGTCTATTTATACTCAGTGGAGCCTACATGTCAATGTTGACACGAGACTCCTTTTGTATCAACCTGGAAGAAGAAAAAATACAAAAGTTTTATCAAAAATTAGAATTTATCAAATAGAATATATTTGCAGTCTTACAGAAAGAATCTTAAGTGGTTCAGTTTATATCATAGTGTGGTGATTGTTAGTGACCGTTAATCGGTGATTATTCGAAGATTGTCAGATGGGGTCTGGTATGACAGGTTTTATAAAAACATTTACTTCGTTGTGCCAACGTTTCAATCTTTATTGAGATCATCTTCAGTGCTCAAAGTGTTTGTTTTCTGTTTGTATATGGTGTTAAGAGTGCCTGACTATATCATAATATTAACAATGTTATCCATACAGTATCCATCATACTATGTACTTTTTATATCATTTTTAAGTTTCATGCAGGTTACACTTGTAGATTGAATATTTTTGCTCTAATAGACGTGTTTAAATAAGATTTTTAATTTAAAAAAAAATTTCCAGTTGAGGGCGCCCCTTGGGATGTTCTTGAACAATGGATAACGAACAACACCACCAGGAGTTGGTGAAATGTGTCGTCGTTGGCGATACAGCAGTCGGCAAGACGAGGCTGATTTGTGCCAGGGCGTGCAACACTCAGCTAACGCTTTCTCAAGCTTTGACAACACATGTGCCAACCGTCTGGGCTATAGATCAGTATAGGATTTATAAAGATGTAAGCCTTACTCTGGTATAATTTAATCTCCGTATAATAATTCATGGATTGTTAGGTATTGGAAAGATCATGTGAGGTAGTTGATGGAGTCAATGTCTCCCTAAGGCTCTGGGACACGTTTGGTGATCATGAGAAAGACAGGAGATTTGCATACGGAAGGTATCTAGTCTTTTTAAGTTTATCTTTTTAACTGTCAATACTTATCCGTAAATTAATTCCAGATCAGATGTAGTACTCTTGTGCTTCTCCTTGGCCTCACCAAATTCTCTCAAGAACTGCAAAGCCATGTGGTATCCTGAAATTAGAAAATTCTGCCCCCACACACCTGTGATTTTAGTCGGCTGTAAGAATGATCTCAGGTTTATGTACAGAGACAAGGCGTATTTAGATTCATTTAGAGAGAGAAGTCCCTTCCTCAGGTAAATAGTCTACAAATACTAAACTTTTTTCTCTTTTTTTAAATTTTTTAATAAATTCAATGAAACAGGGCAATAAGAAAATCAGATATAGTGATGCCTGATCAAGCTAGGAGTGTAGCAAGAGAATTAGGCGTTACATACTACGAAACTAGTGTCCTCACTTATTACGGAGTAAATGAAGTTTTTGAAAATGCTATCAGATCTGCCCTAATAGCAAGGCGGCAGCAGAGGTTTTGGATGACTAATCTCAAAAAAGTCCAAAGGCCACTCTTACAGGTAAATCAATCAGGATAAAATTTGATAGAAGAACAAAAAAGTTAATATATCACTTTATGTTAAGGTTCCATTC
The DNA here is from genome assembly GCA_039619505.1 of Cimex hemipterus. Taxonomy (NCBI): domain Eukaryota; kingdom Metazoa; phylum Arthropoda; class Insecta; order Hemiptera; family Cimicidae; genus Cimex; species Cimex hemipterus. Next base: position 11,342,443 of record CM077106.1, on the reverse strand, counting down.
TGTCCGCCAAAACCAAAAGCAAGACCAGTACAAGTCTGTCCATCCACTTTTGATGACTCGATGCGCTGGCTGCTAAACAACCTGCCACATTCTGATGTTGTTTTTGTAGCAGGGTCTGTCTATCTTCCTGCACATAGGTACCAATCAACTGAGCATAAATAATTTGAAATTTATTTACTAAAAACTATTCGTGTCAGGTTTATGCTTGCTGCCGCTTCGCCATCATTGCTAAGGCTGTTATGTACAGATCTCACTGGTGAACTGAACACAAGAAGTGCCAGTGAATCAAGCATGGTATGAACATTTTATTTTTAGACAATCATTTAATTCTAACCCTCATAAACATCAGAAATTAAAAAAATTTAATTAATAATTTATATACTCATTTATGGTGGTTTTAAACAATTTGACATGAGTATATTTCAGGTATCTTCTTTTGGCGAAGCAACTTCTGGTGATTTCAATGAAGACACAGAGACCCTTATCCGAGTAGAAAAGCCATCCACCAGGTACATCATTCTTATCCTTTTTTTTTCTATAAGCATCGTTTACATCCCTATTTTTTCAGAAGTGGGGTCTGGGACCAATTGAAGAGACGGTCTAGCTGTCAAGTGCTGACGAGCGCCTGCAACAACAGCCCAGGGCAGAGGGTGTGTGCCAGCAGAGAGCTAAACCTCCCAGCATTTACTAGCATTAGGGTGCAACAGGTACATCAGCTCAAACCGGTACTTCTTTTCTGTCAAAATGTTGTTGTCATGTAGCCTGCATATAGACGAGAAGAAGAGTCTTGTTTTGCTAAGAATTTTTAGAGGTTTTAGGACATTAGGTTGCTCGCAGGTCTTATTTTCTTTCAGCTGCATAGACTTGTTAACGTATTTCAAATAATAGTGTCATCAAGCAATTGGTTTGTTTAATACTTTGCATGTAATCAAATATAGAATCATTAGTAGTTTCATTTTTAGCTGATCTGTATAGCTTAAGAGTTTAGACTATTTATCTGTGAAATGCAAAGCTGTTCAATCTGTGATCAAAATTAAGTGATTAAGCTCTAAAATCATTTAAAAGTAATGTTGTACCATAAGTAAATACTAGTGACAACATCAGTTTAGGGCTTGTTTTTATTTTGTGTTTAAAAATATAATTAATAATTTTTCAAAAATGTTTTTGGTAATGAACACTAAGGTAGAGGATTTGGACCAACAAGGAAAGCTCACTTCATCTGTTCAGACTGTGATAACGTTGAGTAAACTTGTAACTGCTCAGGCCATGCAGCAATGCCTTCTCTTCTTGTACACTGGAACAATAGACTCCAAGTTCACCCAACTCCAGGTACAGTCATTAAAAACAAAAAGTCAACACATGAACTCAATACTTAAAATAATATCTAAATACCTAAAAGGTTTGCTAACACTAAAGTTTGTTCACAGAATGCCTCTGTTGGACTTTTACAGGTGCATGATGAGGCCTATTTTACCTATAAAATTTTCTAAGAAATATTTCACGTTTGGTTTTTATCTGCAGGAAATACGGCAGGCTGCGGAGTTTATTCAGATCCCAGACTTGTTGCTTTACATCTCCAATCTGATGATGCACTCCGAGTTCCTCAATCCGGAGCTGAAAAAGCGACACAAAAATGTAAGCCAGCAGTTAATTATAGTTAATCGTGGAGATGAAATAATATCGCAATTTGTTGAAAATAACAGACGGTCCGGCTGAGGTTAAGTCGTTTCATCTTAAATCAAGGTTTATTTGCTGATGTCATGTTCCAACTCGATGATGGATGCTTGCCAGCTCACAAACCCCTTCTAATAGCTAGATGTGACATGATGAGGGCAATGTTTTCAGGAGATTTTCGTGAAGGCTCGGCCAAAGTTGTAAGTTAATTTTACCATGCAGTACTGAATTTGCTATACCTTTCAATTATTCTCGATTTTAATCATTTAATGAGCAGACCAAACTGCTAATACAAAAAAAAAATTATTCACCAGTCCAACAATTTTTTATGTATAAGTCTTAATTGTAATGTTTTTTATAGCTTAATAATTAATACAATACAGTGAATAATAATTAACTTTAGAATATACACTGATTGACAAAATTAATGCATCACTCTTTTTAATGTATTCAGTTAAAGTGTTTGTAAAAATGGTAGTAAAACAGACATGAAAAAAAATGTTTATTACCAAGCTCTAAAAAAAATTTAGTAAAGAACAAAATATTCTAAACCAAAAATGTAAAAAAAAAATTGTTTAGTTCCTTTCATTACCTCTACCATGAATACATCCGTTATACGTCGTCTGTACATTCCTTGGAAAAGGTTTCTGATAAAATCATGAGGAATTCTTTCCCTTTCATCAAGGACGGCCATTTCCACCATTTCTAGGGCGTTAGGTCCTGAGTTTCGCCGTTGTACTCATGCTGAAGTCAGTCCCCGATTTGTTCAATTGGGTTCGACCAATTTGGTTTGGGCGTCCAAAGGAAATGCCAGCCCAGAACATCAATGACCCACTGCGGATTGCCACTGCCAGAAAGGGGCGTACCTATCTCCGGATCATCTCCGTATGAAAAATTAAGCCCATCTGAAGGTTTTGCTGAGATTCGTCATCTGAAGAAGATACCTCACCTCTGCTGTACAAAATCCTCAATCTTCCAATGTCCAATTAACATATTCCTGTGCGAATTGAAGCCTGGACATTTTCTGAGCTGTGGTAAGGCGAAAAGATTCACGTGCAGGGGGCCTGTTCCTGAGAGTATTCCCTTATCAAATTTTTTTGCGATATCCTTGTCCAATTTTTAACATTTATCAATAAATATGCTGGATTTGTAAATTTGCTACCTGTAACAGCATAACCCTTTCTCTAGTGTCTGGGCAAGTTTCGGGGCTCCTACGCCCAATGCAAGTGGACAGCTGGTAATGGCCCAACCCTAACCAAGGACAGAAATGTATTTAGGATATTTAAATGAAAAAAGAAGCATACACTTGCTCTAAGTTCTTGTAGCGAAGAAAAACTTTCCAGTGGGATACAACAGACCTGAGCTTCCAGGGCTAGGAATCAGTATAAAATTTCAACAATAGTAGAGTGGATCTTTGATCTTTTAAAACCGTTGTGCCATTATTAGTTTGAACATTTATTTGGTTAAGTCAATTATAAAGTAAAATAGCTTATAGATAGTTGATCTTTTATAATAATGTTAACATGTATGAACAAACTTGCCTAATTTTGCCTTTCAGATATCATTCCCAGGTGTGAAATGCGACAGTTTCCGCATACTGTTGTACTTTCTGTACTGCGACTACTTGGAACCGTTGGCTCCAGCAAGGTGCATTGACTTGCTGGAACTTGCAAACCGTCTTTGCCTGCCCAGGCTCATCCATTTGGTAGAATTGAGTGTCGTCTCGGAATTGACGCTGCTGAGTACGGAAAACGAAGAGAGTGACGTTGTCGAGCTTTGTCTGAAACTTCTTGAGCCTTGCAAGGTAATTTTAATATGATTTTTGCTTTTACTCTAAGAAGAGCTATCATGAATCTAAGAAAATATAGACTTCTTTAAAATAAAACAAAATGTGTTAAACAGAAACACAGACTAACACTGTGGTCATTATCATAAATAATAATAGGCCTTAGTACAAATAAAGTACTCCAATCCATGTAAATAGATGTTCACACACTTCTTTTATTTATTTATTTTGTCACACTATTATATTTTTATGAATCTAACCATCCTAAACTATTAACCTAACCATCCCTTCTTTTAGGAGGAATAAATTTTTGTGGTTTAGATTTTTGTTGTAGAACCTTTTTTCAGTGTTAGGCCAAAAAATGAACAGTCTTGTTTTTCTGTTTTGAGTGTTCTTTTCAGTGAACAATTTGATAACCTGTACCTCTATTAAAATGCAACAATAAATGTAAACCATACTCTAGATATTTTCTTTTCTTTTCTTTTACATCTAGAAATTATATCCTCTTATACAGAAAGTTGCACATTTATTGACCTTTTAAATCCACCCTTGATAAAATGTTTTGGATTTTTATTTTGTTTGTTGGTTTTGTTTTTGAAAATATTCAATCACTCTAAGTTCACACAAGTTTCTTTAAGATACATTTCCTCACCTCAATGTAAATTTTTTGTTTCTCTCTATCAACTTCTATGATATGGGAGAAGTTCAACTCACCATTTTTAATCTTTTATGAGTTCTTGCTTTTCATTTAAGCAAATATTTCGTAAACTTAGTAAATTTTTCAGGTACCCTTTGTTTTCATTGCTTTTACTATTTTCAATTGTTTATTTAGCTTCACAATGCAGACCAATTGGCCGACTGGTGCATGAGCCATTTGTGCATCAATTACAACAAACTTTGCAAGATGTCGCCAAAGCTGTTGAAAAGCCTTCACCCTGAAAATCAGGAATACCTCATGGAAAACAGGTGGCCGCCCATATGGTGAGTGCCCAGACTAAACAAACGCCGGGCCCAGAATTTACCAAATTTATTCGCAGGTATCTAAAGGACTTTGACTACTATGACAAATGTTTTTCGGAGAGGGAAAGACAGGAGAGGATGGTGTTCAAGAGAGGCTCTGCTTCGGCAAGCACAGAGGAGAACAGCGGAAGCAGTTGCCTTTGCTTCGGAGGACGATCCCAGGGGGTCGTCGCTTCGTGACCCTGGCTGCTCCCCTCGGTCATAGTATTGTCTGCCCTCTCTCTCGTTCTCTCGGCTCTGCTAGTAGTTCTATTTATATAAATGCTTCCAAGTTCCTTAATAAATTACAAGTTCACATTAAAGTTTATTTTTATTTTTTAAATGTTTCTAATCTAAGCATTTTTGTATTTTTTCTATAATGGGGCCAAAGGAAAAGAAGATTGAATATTTTTAGAAGAATTAATCTTCTTTAACCAAGTATTCTATAATATATTATAATATAATTATTAAGAAGTAGGCCCTTTTTCTTATAAAACGCTAGCTAGATGCCTTTACACTGTTTACTTTCTTACATAGAGTTCTAAAGCTAAAATTTCAAACTGTTTAAAAACTCACTTTGCCACTACATTCCTTGACAAATTTTCATCATTTTGATTTTTCAAAAGAAGTGTGAACTTGTATCAGATGTAAATGTCATACGTCTAAAACAACTCTTCACTACTATTTAGAGCTGATTTTTTAAAGCAGACATTACTATTGAAAATCGAAAATGGGAATTGTCAAATTTTTGTGTTCAACCATGAACTTTTAGGAATAGCTGTATGTCTAAACCTATCGATATCACTGAAACTGCTGTTTAGGGGTATATCTATATAAGCTTACAAACTTATGACTGGTCAAATTAAACCAATTTTCCAGTGGGTTCAGTTTGTAAATATTAGATTAGACAACTGGCCTGTTTCTAGTTTACAATCTATTTTATCAGCAATAAATGAGAATTAGTTTCATTTTTAAATAGTGTCAAAACATTTTTTTATTATTATTAATTTTTTGTACTATGTATTTGACTTGCACACTGTCTTTTGCTCACCTATGCCTTTCTTTTCTAAACAATATATACATATATAACATTTAAAAAAATTACCTTGTAGAATATGAAAAATCTAGTCCTGTCACCTGTCAATTCTAAACATGCAGGGATCTGTTTGCCTCTTAGATGCTTACAATTAACATAACAAATAGCAGTTTTATAAAAAATATTTAAAAAAAAAATACAAACGAGTCAATTTGCTGAAAATTATTATTTCTTGCTATTAATTTACTTTTATTTTTTACGTAGGCTGTCCCTTCAATGTGAACAATTTTAAAATTAAATTTCAACAATTAAACTTTCTCTGTGATATGACTTTTATCGCTAAAATCTGTGATTCACTGACGTCCAAACCCTTCACCCTGAACCTTACAGTGAACATTGCCAGAAACATTTTTTTTTTTTTTTTTTTTTGGTCAAAAAGTTTAATTTATATAAAAACTAAAGTTATTGTCAACTGTTTATAATTGAACTTTTTTGAACTAATTCAATACATTTAGAACAATTATTACGCTGCTCTGATATATATGAAATAATTATGAATAGGAATTTAAATAATTAAATAAAACCTTGTTTCAAAATATTGATGAAAAACTAAATAATCGTTTCATGGCAAATGTTCAATATTGTTAAAATTACTTTGCTTACAGTTTAACTTTTAACCCAGTAGTTTTTTGTTTGTTTGTTAAATAAAATAAGACATTGTAAATCCTTGATAAACATCTCATTCATTATTGTAATCTCTTTTCATCTATTTTTGAGTGGAAAATGTAAAACTGTTTCAACTTACCACCAACTAAAATTGAATAAACAAAACCGATAACATGAGAGAAATTATTTAAAACTGCTATAAATCAATTGATTGCTGCGTACTTATACAAAGCACTCGTTATAAACGTAAACTGAAATAAATTATAAACGTTCAATCGATTTAAAATATTATAAGGCAAAAGAAGTTAAGCTTTACTTTATATAATTATATTGTAGTACAATTTATAAGACTATTTATTAAAATTATTATTATAAGCCTTACAAACTATAGCAATTTGATCAATAGGCATCTTCAATTAAATTTTAAATTGACCTGTGTTTTCTATACTCCACCGTGTGATCTTGCGAAATTTTGTAAATTGATTAGTCTTAGCTTCAATATTTAGGCTTAAAACTGATAAAAATGTACAAATGACCCCTTTGCATCGAAATAAGAACAGCTCCTCAAACTTATAAAGATTTATAAAATAACATTGTTTATGAAAGAAACAACCGAAGCTTCATTTTAGCCTTTTATACCATGCATTTTCTAGTATTTAAAAATGAAATATTGATATTGCCTTTCTGAAATGACAAACGTTTTGCCCAATTTCATCTTCTCTGGCGCGCTATATATTTTTTTAAAATCGATTTATCAAAATGAAGAAATTGTATAAAATTTAGTTGAAAAGGGGTTTTTATTAATTATGCGCTCCCCTTGTTAGATGTATATACATATATATTTTTTAAGCTTTCTGTATGTTAAAGTAATATTCTCCTTATTCAACTATTAATGTTTGATGTAAAATGTCCCTGCTCTATTTTTTTTTTTTTTTTTTCTTCTCTTATTTAGATTAGATCTTTTTATCTGTTCTTATTGGTTTGATGGCTGCAACAACATATTAATAAAACTATAATTTTCCATTATTTGTTAGAACATATTAATACATTGTCTATCAATGTAAATTAATTATTTACTATGATCAGAATTTTAGGAAAAACCTGACAAAACAGCCATTTTTATAAAGCTTTTTTTTTCAGACACACTAGTTCATAAAACCAAACATCCACATTTTAATGGTATGCTTATATTAAAAGTTTTTAAATCCAAACTCATTTTCATTCTATAATTTTCATAATAATTTGTAGACTATTTTTATTGTCAAAATGTAATAATTACTGCCAAATTTTTACTACATTTACATACTTGGGAGAATCCCTCAAATTTTTTCACCCTTAACCATTGACAATCTTTAATAAAACTATTTGTAACTTGTACGGAGGAGGAGAGGTATAGCTTAGATTTGTTGCATTTTGTGTAGGCTTAGAATTATTTCAAAAGGAAAATATATACATATTCCGGGCACTTGTTATTTTCTAATTCATTCGTAAATCGCAGACATCTCGGTTTGATTGTACAACTCTAGTTTCATTTTTCTTTTTTTTTTATATATATTTATATACTATACGGATTACCTTCACCCAAGAATTCGCCCCCACAAAATTAAAACTCTAATGTGTACAATTGGTCGAGCAGTACTGTAAGATATGTTTAGATAGAAGTAAGACGTTGATAATTAAGGGAAACAAACAATTATTGGCACATTTTATACGAATATGTTTACTAAATGTATCTTAGTGTTAGTATCTTATTTAGCCAGTCAAAATGTTTTGTTTAATATACTGTTACGTATGCATTATAATTTATCTCAACAGGGTTGAATATTAAGTTTTTGTATAATTAACTAATTGTAACAATTTTGTACAACACCCTTTTTGTAAATGCTATTGTTTTATTATGGGTTAACCCTTACTTGTTGTAGTTACTAATTTGTTGTAGGCTAAGAATTGAATCTGACGGAGACGTAGAAAAAAACAAACAAAAAACGAATGCAAATTTTGTAAAAATTATTTCAATCCAGGATGAAAATCTAAAAAAAAAAAGCAGCATAATTATCTGTAGATAACATACAACATTGTGATATTTAGATTGTGTCATAGAAAGATAGGTCTATTGAGCAGGAAGTATAAATTAATTTTAATAGAGAGAACAGAAGAAAATATTTTACATAGCCATATCTTAATTTAAAGAGTAATATAAAATAATTTTTCATTGTCGCTGTTTTAATTTTTTATAAATTTAAAACAAAAAACAGTGCACAATTAAATCTATATAATAAGTATATATGATATATGTCAAGACTTATTTTGTATTGATATAAATTAAGAATCACTAATTTGGAAATTTTATTTATAACCAATCCCTTTTACAAAGTCCTCTTTATGACATCCAAACCTACATTTTATCTTTGTTGTCATTTTTAAATTATATGAACTGTTTTAAACTTCAATATTTTAATTAATTCAATTAATTATATCGAAATTGGATTATTTTAAGACCACGGCAAGTGGTTTCAGGTTATCATTAAGCAATGGAGGCTATTATTCGGTAATTAAACCTGAATTATTTAATTAATAATAAATATGTAAATTTAAATTTCATAGCCTGTGTTTAGTACAAGGCTATTTATATTTTGCAACCTAGCACATATTTACACCGATTTATCAGCCATATGCATGGGGCATAAACCGCAGTGCATAAGTCGCAAACAATTCTGTTGAGTTCATTTGATAATTATTATTAACATTAATGATTAAATAAATAGACTTTTGCACAACTGTCTTGGCTTTTTTTTAAATAAAAATGTAACATGCGTTGCATAAAGCCAATCAATAATGACTAGATTTTGGAAATGGCATTAAACATAAAAGCTGCCATCCTGCAAAGTTGGAATGTTTGAGGTACTTACTTATTCATAGCCACTGCAGATATATTAATATAAATAATTACTTGTCATGTAAAAATAAGTTTTTTGCCAAGTTACGAAGGAATTTATTAATTTTATCAGTTTCATTAATGTTGTTCTGTGCATTTATGTTTATTATTTGTTTTACTGCAACCACAATTGACAAGGCCCTGAGGTATAGAGGAGCCAAGGAAGGACAAACTAAAGAGAGAGTGGCCACCATAGTACCATAAAATATCGTAACTTAGCTGGAGAAAGAAAATGAAATTAGTAGAATTAAAATGCGAAAAAAAGATAAGAAAAGAAATGTAACAGAAAAGAAGAGAGGGCTGGTGATGACCAATATAGTTTACCAGTCCTAAAATTAAAAACTAAAAAATAATAATAATTGGCACTTCTTCATTTTCTTGGTATGTGGATCATTTAGTTTTAAAACACAATTCATTGTTTTGAACAGTTTAATCAGAAATTTTGACATATCGACGTTTACTGAATGGCACAAATGGTCGATGGAGTCGGTTGGTATGTGGGATAAACTTGGTTTTGGCTCGGAGCGATGATTTCCGCTTGAACGACAGTCTGATGCGCTTCCTGTTCCACTCTGGTCAATTTGAGGCCAAGCTTTTCTGCACATATTTTCTGAATCGTAAGTCTCACCTGTTGTAATGGAAATATTGTCTTAATGATCAATAATTTTTAAAAACAAATTTAGTGCTTTGAACAAAATCGGATATAATTTTTTTTTTCTTCAATAATTGATTAATAATATAAACAAATACGCACATTTTCTCCAGTACGAGCTGACACAGTGTGACTCGTGAATCCGTGTTCATTTGCGAATCTGACTTGTTTTTCCACACTCACCGCCCTTTGGTGCTCCATATCACCTGAAAGAGAATTTTACTGACGATTCAACATATTTTTCTATAACTTTCAAACTCACAGTACATTTATTTGCTATAATCGCAATATTGGGGCTTGTTTCAAAGTAGATTTTCCTAATCCCGTCCAACCACTCAGATAATTTCTTAAAGCTAGCAGCATTTGTAATGTCAAAAACTATTAGTATTATCTGAAAACCAGATGAAATTATAATTAATAATTCATTATAATTTAACATTTGACAAACTTACATTGGCAGCGTATAAATAGTTCTCCATCATTGTCGACCCAAGAGCTTGGCCCCCAATGTCCCATATCACGAGCGTAACATTTTTCCCATTTCTTATTTCATGCCTCTGAAGGATGAAGTCAACGCCTAAAGTTGGATAATACTGTCTTGAAAATTCGTTGTGGCAAAATCTTGATAAAATACAGCTCTGAAATTAGTAAATAATTATCAGATCATTTTATGAAAAAATTTAATTTAAAAAATAAAAAATCCCTTGATACTTTTTTTTCCTTACAAAAGTAACATTAGAAAACATTTTTTAACAAGTTTGAGGATATTTTTAGTTTATAAAGTTGTTAAAAATTAATTCTAAACCTTCAAAAAAGTTAAACTTTGACGATTATTTAATAATATTTACAATTTGTAGCCGATATAATGCAGCACTAAACAAAAACAATCACTCTGGAAGAAAAGTAATATATATATTTTTTTTTTTTTTTTGTATATCTACAAAATCTTGACTTTGAACTCAATAAAATCAACCACAATTTCTCTATGAAGGTGAACTTAAATAACTAGTACTTATTATGCTTCAATTTAGCTGTCAAATTATGTTTGGATAATTTGTGAGCCATCGTTCTTATTGATTGTGAATAATATTTTACTTTCTACCTTGCATATAAAATTATGGCCCTCTAACAAAATGAATCTGCTAGATATTTTATAAAAGAACCTTTCTATATTTAAGGCTTTACATAAATATACATATATTTTGTGAGTTAAACTGTCTAATTATACTTTTTACTAATTTGCCTATCAATATTCTTCTGAAAGTTGTTGCGTTCAAAATTTAGTTTTCAGTGAAAGAAGTATCGACCACTTTTACACTCACGAAAACTCTGTTTCAAGGTATGGCCTTGTAGAATAAAGCAAATTCAGTTGTTACTGCCAAGCTTTCGGCCTATTTTAAGGTCATCATCAGGGCAAAACTATCATAAATAAATCTACATGTTGACATATTTAAGTTGTTTACAGGCGATCTCAAATTTCCTTGACGACCTATACAGTTCTTAACATTGCCAAGGCCTGTAACCTCATTGCCCGCATAAAAAACAATTTTTCTAATAACATAATAAATAATACAAATTATTACAACAAATCTTAATTATCATAAGTGATAAATTATTTCGAAAGTAGATAAACAAATCATAAAGGCAGACAGAATATATTTTAGTTCAAACCTGTTAACTCTGTGGTTGAATTAAAGCTGTGTTCACTACAAATAATAATTAAGTTTATCTTAATTTTTAAGTTTATGTTGTATTCAGTCTAAGTACAACATTCTGCCAGCAATAAAATAATTTGTAATGGCACATTTACTGGCTCATTTTCCCTGTATGTAAATGAAAATTATGTCCTCCATAAATCTAGTAGAGAATCTTGTGAATAGTAAAACCTTCTGTTAAGAAGAATTAAAATCATTTTGACATTATTTACTTTAAAGGTACAAATAAGGCTTTAAGCCCGCTTACAAGAACATGAGAAATAAATTTAATTTTATCAAATAGAAAAATAACAGTAATAAACCGATATCTCGAGGCTTGATACAGCCACTGCTGTTGCAATCCTTTGTTAAAAAATAAACAAATAAAATAAAAATACAAAATGAATAAAACATAATAAAATATACAAAACAATAGCGCCAATAATTTATTAATTTAAAATATGAATGAACTACATTATGAAAGAAAAGTAGAAAGAAAAAAATGTAAAAGGAAACAGGAAAAAAAGGAAGAGGGAAGGAAATGAGATGTCCTTTTTAAAACCTCAGATGCCATCAACCTGAAACAAGCCAGCAAGGAAACAGAACGTCCCTTCCTCGAATAAAAAAATATGCTCAAAAAGTTGAAAAAGTTGATAGACATTGAGGTTACTTATTTGATTTAATATAAGTTATAAATGCTTAGAATGTTAAGAAGACAAAATAGAAAGAAATATGATCTATTGGTTTAAAGTCATAAGAGCATTTAATGCAGGAATGATAAGCATTTGAAGATGATGAAGAGATTGAGAGCCAAAGGAAGATAATAGAAAAATTATTAGGGATTCAATAAGTAGAACTCTAGTTTTTTTTTTCGAGTGAAAAAGCTGAGGCATCAAAGAGAACAGAGGTCTTCTTAAAACAATAGATCCTGCTATGTAAGCTTGGAGTTAAAATTAACAGCGAGATTTTTAACTTTAGGACAAACATTAATAGGGGAAAGGTTGATATAAAGGAATAGACAGTCTGTTTTAGTGGGTTCATAGGACTGTGAATTGTTAGGGTTTAAACCAATGCCATTATTTCTTGACCATCGGTTGTGAGAGTGAACCATTGTAAGTCATGGTTATGCAGAGAGACAGCTTCAAAGAAGTCGCTTGTGGGACATTGAATGTAAAGCTGTCATCAGCAAAAAAAAATGAAATTTGGAGAACTTAAGAACTAATGCAAAATTATTTAGAAATATGGAAAAGAGTAAAGGTCCAAGACTAGAGCCTTGGGCTTTAGCAGCTAAAATTGAAAGAGAATGTTAGAAGTTATGTAGAATGAGAGTGTTGGAATATAAGGATAAAGTAATCGAACTAAATTGGGAGAATGGAAAACATTTTCTATATTTTTTAGAAAATTTTCACGCTAGGAAGGCCGCTGTACGAAGGTCCTCAGGTGCTTTTGCGACTCACCTTTCCCGTCGACGGTTCGCCGAGCACGACCATTTTCAGCTGCTTTTCGAAGTGGTCGTCGTCTGTCGGCATGCTCTCCATTTCCTGCTGGCCAGAGGCATACGAAACCAATGAGAAAAGTTCAGCTCGGCCTCGTGTTTTGAAAGCGTCGCCTTGGGAACTTACTGTTGCAGGGGCGTTACCGTGGTGTTGGGCAGGCGGAAAAGTCAAAAGTTGGCAAATACTGTAAATAGGGCCAAAGCCAGCTGGCTGCTATTTTTGGGTTGGATTAGTTTTATTTTTAAACCATTAACAAAAAACGGTTATTATATTGTGAAGCATGGTTGCGAGGGCTGCGAGGTGACCTGGTCTTCCTAGTCTGTCAATTCTCGCTGGTTTTGTTCGCCATATTCAGTCGTTTGTGTATGATGTGTATCGTGTCCATTTATGCGTTAATTGAGAAGGGGTGAAATGGTGTGTCCGCATTTTTTATTTTTTTTTTATTCTATCGGTTTCTTTAATTTATTGTTCGATATATGCAGTTTTTCGTATTTAATCTAAAATGTACCAGAAAATGGAGAGAGAAAAGAGAGAGTGAGAAAAAAAGGTAAAAAGGGGTAGGAAAGAGGTAAGAATGAGAATTAAAGACATATATAACAAATAGAATGAGACAGTGTGAGTCTATTGCCAAAAATCAGATAAAACATTGTCTTCCCAGGCAGAAAGGTGGTCATCATAAACAAAAATAAATTTTACTTTACATAAATGAGACATGTAACAAAAACAATCCTCGATCTTACAATTAGTTCCTTTAGTGGAGGACTGTGTACACTTTTTTAGTGTTTCTATAAGTTTTCTAAAAAATGAAGGGGGTTGAAATGTGTCTAAAATTGATGTCAAAATAAAATTGTCAATTGTCAAAATTTCCGCTCTTTTGTATGGAGGTTGTTCGTCCGGCAATTTTGGACATACAGGTATGGAGAGGGAGTGAAAGGGAGAGAGTTATTTTACTCAAAAGTTTTGATAAAAATTTTTGTATTATTATTATTTTTGATAGTTTACAGATATCAGAGGATCCGTTAATAACAAGTTATTAACGATCTATTCTCAAAAAAAATTTTTTTTACTTCATTGGCTTCTTGTAAGATTTTTCTCAAGAATTTGGACAAATCAAAGCAATCCCTTTACTCAGCATAATGAAAGACTGAAAATATTACGTTGACAAAAATGGTTTTAAATATAGTTTTGTATTGTTTGTATTAAAAAATATATTTCAATCAATCCACAAGTCTTCGTAAACCAAGCTTTACTGAAATTTCCCGCCCACTCAAACTACCTTTATTATATATTGTTTTGATCTATCGGTTATGCATTAAAAAATGCTCGTTATAATTTTCCTAAATGCAAGAATGAAGAGAAAAAAAATGAATAACCTTAGCGATAATAGCCGGTGGTTTACTACTAGCTCAAGTCGAACGTGGAAAGGAGGAACCCCCAGCCTCGACCTACTGCAAGGTAAGAAACTTGTTGCCCGAGGTCGTTAAACAATCAGTTGTACTAAACTGGAACGAATCTTCTATCCGGAACCGATGCAATAAAGCAGTATTACAGTAATGGAAAAGTACTAACTACATTTTTGATTTATAACAAACGGTAGCAGTATCATCTAAATTTTTCATCTCTTGTATAAAAAAATAAATTTAATAAAATGAGACTTCAAATGAAAAGACGCAACCATAAGAATAATTAATCTGTAAGTTAGGTATTGGTTGAGATAAAAAGTCAGTGTCACGAGCGAGATTCGAATCCACTACCTTCGGCTAAATACGCCGCTGCTCTACTACTTGAGCTATCGTGACTTCGATCCAAACCAGTCGTTTGGTCGTCGAAGGTCCTGGGTTCGAATGCCACTCGTGACACTGACTTTTTTATCTCAACCTTAATTAAATAATTATTCGGATATCGTGAAATGCGGCCTGGTGTGATGTAGGTATCAGAAATACATTATCTTTTTCTTATACCTACATCACACCTGACCGCATACCACGATATCTGAATAATTATCTATTAACGGTCACTAATCTCTACACACCTCACTTAAATATCAATTAATTGGGCAGAATGTATTTGGTCAATCGGACCACGAAACCTTAATCGATTTTATAAGAATAATTATTTGGTAGAAAATTTCTTTTTGGAATTTTATAAGGACTCCTGGTCAACTGGTAGTTTCAGCATCGCATCGAATTTAAATTGATTACCAGTTTCGTTCTTCTAAGAGGGGAATAGTTTAAATAATTCGTTTCGTGGTAATGAGAGTGGATTTCGAACATAATGAACGGATTCAACTTGAGATAGAAAATCTAATTATGCACGAGGAGTTCAATGGACAAAAAGAACGAATAATCTCTGCGTAATTAATGGTACGAATATTGAAAAGTTATGAAGTTTGGAATATGTAAATTTTTACGCGAGATCTGAATCCTAAGAACTTATGCAATTTTTTTTTAACATAAATTCTAAAGAATGATGGTAGAAGGGATTCCCTATGATCGTAGCTTCTTACTCTAGTACAGGCATATCTAATGACTAGAAAAGAGTTATATAAGTTATTGTATGAAGTTTTAAACATGGCCGATTTTATGCCGAAAGACAATTGCAACGACTTAGTATTATCAAATTTACAACATATAATTATTCAAATATCGTGAGATGCGGTCTGGTGTGATGTAGGTATCAGAAAAACATTTTCTTTATCGTGCCAACGTTTCGATCTTTTATTGAGCCCTGAAGATAATCTCAATAAAAGATCGAAACGTTGGCACGATAAAGAAAATGTTTTTCTGATACCTACATCACACCAAACCGCATCTCACGATATTTGAATAATTATCCGTTAACGGTCACTAATCTCTACACATTTTTACAACATATTTTTGTTTCCAATTATAATACCGTATAAAGTCAATTTACAAATAAAAATTTGAAAAAAGAACTCTTGGAAAGAGAAAGGGTACAAAGTTGATGTATTTCTTGAGGCATAAGATAAAGATAAGTCCATCCTAAGTCTAGGTAATTTGAATTTATCAAAGGTTTCGTAAATAATAAGGGAAATTTAAAAAAAAACTCATAACAGCCGAGGAAATTATTAATAAATTATTAAAAACAGACATCACCTGAGCTCCATTTTTTCCCATAGAAAAGCTAAAAATGCAGTAAAAACACGATTAATTAAGCAGCAACAGTGGGCTGGGTCAGCAGAGAAGCGCCCACGGATCGATGGGTGGCACTCGGAGGATATGAACCGTAGAAGAAAGGTATCTTCACCAGATTAAGCCAAAAGCCCGCGTATATGGCCGGAAAGTAGGGAAGGCTCGATGCGTCCCACCTAATCAAGGGTGCAATTTCTCGGCTCTTTATAGAGAGCATGTAGTATTGCCAATGGATAATCGTGGTTGGGCACGGCAGCGAGTATCTGGGTCCCCTGTTCCGATTTTTGGAGGAAACAAAAAAAAAATCATATATAGCATTGACAGTGTTGTGCCCCCAGCGTGTGTTGAGAGTAAAAATATATATTAGCTATAATTAATTAAGGTTAATTGAGGTAGTTGAGATAAAAAAACTCAATGGCACGAGCGGGATTCGAACCACGATCTTCGGCTGGATACGCCGCTACTCTACCACCTAAGCTATCGTGACTTAGATCCATTCGGACACTAACTCCTCTTCTCAACCCCACCTTTTGAATGTTCCTTCCGTTTTGCCATTTTTCAAAAGGTGGTTTGCCATTATAGTTATAAGGTGATGAGCGGTGTCGATGGAGAATTTTGAGAACTCCATCGGCCCTCAACGGGTTAGTTAGATAGCCCTAGTTACTACAGTTGTATTGCTTAGTTAAGCAGGGTGTTCGGCTACTCGTGTTACAAACTTTGCCAGTAGATTCTACATTCAAACTGGAACCAAAAAGTCCTAATTAACTTTGGTCCGAATCTCAACAGTTTTGGAGTTATCTACCTTTTTCTGATTTTTCTTTTTTTTTAGATTTTACGACCATGTTTCAAATAACCGATGATAACTCCGAAACCAAAAAGGATTTGGACAGATCCGTTGAGACCATTGAAAACTACGTTAAATTTCCAATAACATAAGTGACACAGTAATAACATAAGTGTTTTTTTAGAAACGAGAACTTTGATTTTTTTTTTTTTTTTCAAAGTTGAAAAACATGCTATGGTGATTTTAAACTACTATTTGCAAGCCTAGAGACCAGCAAATTTCAGAAAAGACCTCCATTTAAATCCTTTTTAGTGGTGTATTTGCTTTTTGAATTAATTTGTTCAGAGGAGAAGATATTGATCAAGGAAAATAAAAAATCATGGTTGTTGGAGGATTGGTAAAGTAGAAAATTTTAAAAACATATATAAAGAAATTTTGAATGAAGTTATTGAACGTTTGGGTTCGAAACTAAAATTGTGCAAGTGTTAACTGTTTTATCAACACGAATGCAACTTTGATTAAAGGATTAATGTATTATTATTCTCCGGAATACAAGAGCTATAAGATTCACAACCTTTTTAGTTATCTATTTGATATCTTCTTAACACTATGGCTACTTTTTCTAATGAAGAATACGCGGATATATATCTTATGGTCAGGTTTTCCGGGCTTATGCAACTGCAACGCGTCGAAGTAGACAGCATTTAGAATCAAAATTTTAATAAATTGATTTCTTTCAAAAAATTTTCTTAAGTTTTGTATTTTTTATTATTATTAATCTTTCCACCTTATCAATCCTTCAACCGCGGTTTTTATTTTCCTTCATCAATTTCTTCATTTTTGCTGGTCTTTAGGGGTGGAAATAGTAGTTGAGAATGACCATAGTTTTTCAACTTTGAAAAAAAAATTTGAAAGTTCTCGCTACTGAAACAGTTATTTCACTAAGGTTGACAAGTTTCGTATTGATCACAACTTTTTTGATATTTAACGTACTTTTCAATGGTCTCAACAGATTTGTTCAAAACCTTTTAGTTTTGGAGTTATTTGAAGTCAGTTGGTGAAATTGTAAAAAATCAGAAAAAGTAAAATAACTCCGAAAATGTTGAGATTCGGGCCGTAGTTAATTAGTACTTTTTGGTTCCATTTTGAATTTAGAATTTCCTGGCTAAGTTTGTAACACGAGTAGAGGGTGATGGAGGAATATCGAAAACTACCTTATTTAAGTGAATGAAATCTAAAGGAGTGAATGTATTAAAGAGCAAGAGGCTGAATGGGTTGAATAATTTAAATTTAAACGAACGACTTGATAATTTAAAAAAAAAATCATTCGTCAGGAAGTGTCCTTGGATGGAAAAATTGCCACCTTTTTATAAGAATCTTATGTTTAAAACATTGAACGTTAAATTGAAGGCGGGAAAAAAGTCATAAAATTGTATTTTTATCTTAACCCATTTTGGTCCCGATATAGGAAAAGGCCGTGAGACTGTTTTCAGCTCGAAAAGTTTTTTTTTTTTTTTAATTTGAACGCTCCGAGGCCGATGAAGATTCTTGTCCTCTCCTCCACTCGGACCCCTCTGGACTTCCGTATCCGCGCTAAGCCATTTCACCTTGAAATGTAAACAGTTCGCTAAAAGAAGAACACTTCGACGCCTATTTGCATAGGTCATTCGAGATGTAATTCTTTCTTTGCAGACTGACCTTAGTTCCTATATGTTTACCGTTAGGTTCTTCACACTTATAAAAATTTAAATATTCTTTGTATTTGACGTGCTGTTCTCGGTTCGAATCCCGATAGAGCCCATGATTCTAATTGAAACTAGTTTGAAAACTTTATTTATAAGCGGTTTGACTACTCATTCGCGTCACCCAACAGATAGCTGGACGTTAAGTCCTCCCGTAAGACAATACTTAATTTTACTTTTTTGGCAAATCTGAGGGTGTATTTATATGGTAGCGAGATCTAATGCTGTTTTATACAGTATTTTCATTCATTCATTTTCATTGCTGAAATAGTGGTAAGCATAACATGAATATGTCAAAAATATATTTCTTGACTGAAATTTTTGAATTGGTTGAAAAATCTGAGGTTCTTCATCAAACGATTGATACAATTTATGAGGTTTGAAATAGTTTTCAAGTTAATCTGTGATATTGAATTAATTTGTCGGAGATTAAGAACTCCTTTTGCATGGAAAGCCGGTAAAACACCCCGTTCTTTTGCCATGGTAGTTGCCTCATTAACTTAGGAAAGTTATTTCTGGAACTTTGAACATTCTGCAGTCATTGTTCCAACATTGAAGAAGCTTCTTAACTCCTTGTTTCAACTTGTAGTAATTGACTTGATGTAAGATATCTCTTTCTTAATTGTCTGAAATATAACTATTTTAAAAACATTATTACTATTTGTCTATTTACAATGGAAGTAGAAACTCATTTTTTTTACTGTGCCTCCTATCATAAGGCCCAATTTCAACCGACAATTTTAAAATTTAATCACTTATATTTTGTGGCCTGATTGAGCAAATAATTTCTTTCAATTAAATCTTTTAATTTAAGGTTTTGGTTTGAATGAAAAAGCTCTATGATACCAGTAGAGTTTACAAGGGGCACCGAAATTGTACAGAAAGTGTAAAAATACTTTATTTCTGTTTCAGACGTCAGTTTTCTCTTCACTTGCCAGACGGACGACTTCGAATTAATCAAGCCAATGTAACATTGCCGGAAGAAGGGTGGTTCAGTTATGGTGTCAAGCGGAATTTTCTTGCAGACACGAACAAAGTTGCACGTTTTTAAAGGACGGCACTAATCAGAAATCTACGCTACTTAAATTCTTAAACAATGCCATTTGCTCCTGTCATTGGAGAGCAATTTTTCTTTAAGCAAGATGATGCAAGACCAACTAACACCACTGTTATGCGCTACCTTCGAGCTGTCGATACTTACGCTCTAAGAAGACCAGTCCGTGGAATTTCTTCAAAAGTTAGTAAATGCTTAATTATGACCATGTTGAGAAGATGAAAATGTGTAAAAAGAGCAAGAGGAGAAAATAAGACTGTTAAATATTTTTACGTTTGTTTTATAATTATTATTATAAAGATCCTGGCACTCTCAACACGACACGCAAGAATGGCACAATTACGCAGAAAACAAGCACTTTGAATATTAAAATGTTTGTTTGCATTGTACAAATTAACTTTTTTCCACATCCTACATGTATTTGTTAAATTTAAACAATGTTTGTAAACGCCAGGCCCTGAAGATGATCTTAATAAAGGTCGAAACGATGGCACGATAAAGAAAATGTTTTCTGAAACCTACATCACACCAGACCGCATTTCATGATTTCCGAATAATTATTACAAAGAGTTTATAATCAAAAGGAATTTTTCTTTTCTTTTTTAATTATAAATTTTTGGGAGCATATTTTTATTTGCACACTAACCGAAACTTATAATAAATATGAATTATAAAAATATCGGTTACTGAAAAGGCAAGTTCATAAAAAATATCAAAATTTCAGAGTCCGCCACTTTTTTGTGGAGCATTTTTCTTTTAGAGTTCACATCTGTCCTTCTGGGGTCTGTCCTCTGATTCTTATAAGAAGATATTGTTTAAATTTGATAAATTGACGGAAGTACAACTTTAAAAGTAATGACAATTTGGAAATCGTGAGACGTAGGTTTAGAAACATGATTATCTTTACTGTGGCAACTATCTTTCATCCTGGAAAAACTCTAATTGTTCTAAAGTTATTATAAAAATATTGTTACTGTTCTACATTAAGTCAAAAAATGAAAAATTGTTTATTCAAGATAACTAAATTCATTTCCAAAGGTAGTTGTTTAACATTAAGAATAGTGAGTGGTGTTTAGTGACCGTTAGTTACTGATTATTTGAAGATCGAGAGATGCGGTCTGGTGTGACGTCGGTTTTAGAAAAACACATTTGTTTTCTTGGACCCCTTGACCATTATCATTCAATTAATTATGGTTTTTTAGTTGAGATAAAAAAACTTTTTTAGAAAAACATTTTCTTTATCTTGCCAACGTTTCGATCTTTATTTAGATCTTCTTCAGGGCCTGGGATTTACAAAGACCGTTTAAATTATACAAATACACGTAGGGTGAGAAAATAAATTTATACAATGGTGAGTTCAAAGCAGAAATTTTAGGTTTACTCAAAATATTTGTACTCACCCAAAGTGTTTGATTTCTGTGTACATGTGTCAGGGTCGTGTGTCTTGTTGGGAGTGTTAGTTGTTTAAATAAATAAATTATATATACATATATATAT
>CM077106.1:11254770-11320876 GCA_039619505.1 Cimex hemipterus | reverse complement strand
TATATATATATATATATATATTTTTTTTTTTTTTTTTTTTTTTTTTTAATTATATCTCACTAACACTCCCAACGTGACTCACAACCACCTCTGCACAGAAACCACTATTTATTTCTGATGATTTATTTCCAAATAATCATTAATTAACGATCACCAAATACTACACACATCTAAAAGTAATTTTAATAATTTTATTATGATGATTTTTTTACAACTGTACAATTTTTTTAAGAATTATCTAAAAATGTTTATGATTTTAGTGAGTTAAATTGTTCATTCAGTGAAATCTGTTTTGGTGGTATTTTTGCATGTTACTTTTGCTCATCCAAAACTGATTCTTGTAAGATGTTTTGACCATTGAAATATGCACATGATGCAAAATACGCTATTTGGTGCGTCATTTAAAGTGTTCAACCAGCGTGAAAAACAATGTTCAAGATTTGCACAACGAATCTTATTGGAAAATACCTTATTTGAGATAAATTCCAGCATGAATAAATCAGACTGAGAAAACAGTTAGCTCAGGCATCGATAACTTTCTTTAATTAATTATATATTAAAGTAAATAGCAGTGTCGCTACTATCCGACGCATAACTGGGCCATTTGTATACAGAACACATATTTCATTTCAGATCGTATTTTATCAAGCTGGTTAAGAACGATTTACGTTTATACATTCAGAATTCTCTTGTTGTCAATCTATTCGTCGTCTTAAGAACTTCTGAGGGAAAAGGTACGGAAATGAAAGTGGAATG
This sequence comes from Cimex hemipterus, assembly GCA_039619505.1. NCBI lineage: Eukaryota > Metazoa > Arthropoda > Insecta > Hemiptera > Cimicidae > Cimex > Cimex hemipterus. The sequence goes on along the minus strand of CM077106.1, from coordinate 11,320,120 downwards.
TAAGCCAAGGCTGTTGGCGAAATGCCGTGACGATAATTACGTAATCGAATATTAAATTGTACTCTGGAATCATTATAAGAATTTATCGTTTTCCTCAGTACCTTCACTCACACCATTTTCTGCTTCAGTAGAAGATGAAAACAACCTCCATTAATATACTGAATAGTAGATTCCATTAATAAATTGATTAAGCCTAGAGCAATGCAAATTAATTTAAAATTAAACTTTTTTTTTAAATATCTTCGGCCATATTTATTTACTGGGAGAGGCATTTGAACTGCAAAGCTACGAAGATTAATCGTCGAGAGTGGGTGAAGCCGACTGAGTTGAATGGAATTATTTAAATAACATTATTTCTTTTATTATTAAAGGTTAAAAAAATGTGAAACTTTCATTAACATATATAAATATAAACAAATCAAGTTATATTACAAGGAGATGGAATGTTTTTGCCTTTCAGTGTATAACGATAAAAATAATACATATAGTTTGAAATAAACAACAAAATACTAGAATTACTTTGACAATATTTCTTGGAAAATTGTGTTTTACATTTAAACATGAAAATAAGAGGTTATCAAATCAAACTATAATCAAATTGATAGGTTTTAAATGAAAAATCGTGATTGTCTTTTACAAAAATAAAAACCATGACATGTTCGTGCAATTTTATTTGCATCTGTCTTCTGAATTAATCGTAATTTAAGAATACGCTTAAGGTGCAGTTCGATCGTACTTTCCAGTGTGTATAAGGGGGGTTAAAATTAGTTTTAGAACAGTATTTTTTTTTCTTTAAAGCAAAGGTCATATAAACCCTCAGGGTGCCGGTTCGAATGCAAGGCCGCTGGATTCGAATCCGGGTCCTTTACTTTACAGTGATGAGCGCCGTGTCAAAGACGAAACCTCGCGGCCACCCCCCCTCCCCAATTTACAATTATAATTTGGTTGAGCCCTTTTTTCGCTTTTTCAAATGTATGTCTGACTGAATTAATTTACTATCTGTATAGCTTTATTTATCCAGGCAGCTAGTTAGACAAAATTAAAAATACTAATTTGAAATGTTAGTATTAAGTTATTATTGACCCATCCCTATTCAAAATTTTGCTTTTTGAGCCTTATTTCTTTTTCAGGTTTATTGGATTTATCACGTGGCAGGAACTGATGGAAATAAATATATTCAGTGACAAGACCGGGTAAGCAAGATATAAAATAATATGTTTCATCGTTCATCGTACATTTTTCTATATATGTTGTAGTTTTTGATTGTTTGCTGGGTACAAGTTATTTTCGCCGTGTTTTTACATTTAATCTCATTGTGCTTTACATTTTCCAACAATTGAACGGAGAGTATATTCTACTTTTGTGCCGGTATATATATTTTTTTTCATGGATTTCCCTTTTGAAAAGCGGACGTTGAATGTCATCAGCGGAAAATGTTAAGAGGAGATGTCAACTGTTCTTATTGTCTCGATTGAATAAAATTAATCGGCGATTGTTCTCCGTTTGAACGGCGGTTTTGTTCCTCAGTTAAAGGGGACAAAAGAATACAGGAAGACCGCTGATTAGTACGCCGAGCTTAAAAAACAGTTGTTAGCAGATTTAAATTAACAGGGAGTGCCCGGATAGAAGTACGAGACTTGCTTCCGTTTATCCTTCCGATCTGACTCAAGCAAGGGGCTTCACACCTGTTTCAACACGTTCCTGCAAATATTCAAAAAAGTAAAGCAAATATATGTTGATATATAAACAAATTTTGTCGCTTGTGACAAGAAAAACACTAAATTCCTAGAATAAGAAAACAGTAATTTAGTGGGCATGGGGTCTCAATAATTTTTTAAAATAGAAAAGGCCCAAAATCATCAGGCTTATTAGTTTTGCAAAAGAGGCTTGCTGCCTAATAAAACTTAAATTTTAAATTAATCTTTTGATGTAAGGTATTGTTTGAAATGAGGGTCACGACCGGGATTCGAACTCACTCAACGCTCAATACGCCGCTCTAATCACTTGAGCTATTGTGACACCGATCCATTGGGACACCAACAACCCTTCGCATTTTCCCTCCTTTTTGCCATTTGGTATTCAAGATTCGATTCTCGGCGACATGATTGGGATGGGTTCGAATCCTGCTCGTGACACTGACTTTTCATTTCTATTGGGTTGTCCGGAAAATAATGCAGGATTTTAAGTTTTCATTAAAAAAAATCTATATAAAATATTCTGTTTACGTTTACAGGATTACTCATTTGTATGAATGTCAACACTTATTAATCCTCTTCCAAATGATATTGTTTGTTTACCTCTGTAGCATTCCGCTACTTGGAAATAATTCAGTCATCCTTATAATGTCAAAGCGAGAATTTCGTACGATTTTCTTTTACGAGTTTAAACTCGGCCGAAGCGGAGCCCAAACGGCTAGAAACATTAACCAAGTCTGGGGCGAGGGTTGTGTTAATGAGTGCACTGTGCAAAGGTGGTTTAAAAAATTTCGGGAGGGAGATTTCAGCCTTGAAGATGAAGAAGGTCGTGGAAGGCCTTCCTCTCTTAATGATGATGTTCTGCGATCAGTGGTGGAGGAAAACCCCAAAACAACTGTTCGAGAACTTGCAGAGCAACTCAAAGTCAGTAAAACGACCGTCGCTGACCACCTCAAGGCGATTGGAAAAGTGAAAAAACTCGAAAATTGGGTTCCACACTCATTAAACGATCGCCAAAAAAATCAGCGCTTTGATGTTTGTGCATCACGTGGATTCTCTACGATAACATTAGACGTTCTGGACAGTGGCTCGACAAAGGAAAGCTCCAATACATTTTCCAAAGCCCCCAACTCATCAAAAAAAGGTAATGGTTACGGTATGGTGGGCTTCATTTGGTTTAATACACTACAGCTTCTTAAATCCTGGCGAAACCATCAATGCTGAATCATACTGTAACCAAATTAATACCATGCATCAGAAATTGGCAGTAATGAAGCCCTCTTTGGTCAATCGGAAAGGGCCCATTTTGTTGCATGACAACGCTCGACCACATGTGTCACGTGTAACGTCACAAAAATTATTGGAGCTTGGCTATGAAACTTTGCCTCACCCACCCTACTCTCCGGACCTCTCGCCTACTGACTACCATTTTTTTAGACACCTGGACCACTACTTACAACACATAATATTCAAAAATCAAACGGAACTGGAAAATGCATTTATTGACTTTATCAATTCTAAAAATTCTGAATTCTACTCAGACGGAATTAATAAGTTACCAACTCGTTGGGAGAAATGTATTGAGAGTATGGGAAATTATTTTGATTAAAGAACATTGCTTTAAAGTAACTAGTTTCTTTTTTTTTTTTTTTTTTTTTTTTTAATACCAAAATCCTGCATTATTTTCCGGACAACCCAATACCTTACATAAAATTGTAAGAAGTTATTTGGTTAATCAGACGACGAAATTTTACCATTTAATAAGTAAAACTAACTGCTCTCCGTGGCCACTTCATATATCGCCGAGAACCATACCATGGTACCTGGTAAGGTTGCCGTTGCTTCCCTTCTGGGACGTAGACTCATTTCTGCGTTTCCTTCTTACTGTATCACCGCTCCGGACACATCCCGCACAACTCGAAGTACAAAGAGGTTTCCGAATCAGTGGAAAAGCGATGTCCCAGAGTGTGAAATCTGATCGGTCGTAAGCTGGCCCCCGTGGCAACCGAGTGCACTTACTACATGCAGTTTCCTCGTAACGGTGAATGCCCGACAGCCATATGCAAATCCTAAACCGTCGCAGCGTGACTGATAAAGCTGATTTCTCCCATCCTCAACGAGTGCAGTAGCGCTGAAAACCTCCTCGCTGATAATCATTTTCATAATTGTTTTGTTTTGTGCCAACAAGACAATAGTAAATAAAGGCAATTTTTAAAGGATTTTCTTGTTGATGATTTACATATATTTTAAATGAAATTAGAAATTAAAATTAATTGATCATAGAAACTACTTTCCGTTCAGTGTTGTACAGAGAGCAATAAATAAAATAAATTATTTAAATAATAATAATACGTTTTTAAAGTATACATACATGTGTCCTCATATTCAAATTTTTGTCAATGCTACTCAAATTGCTACAATCTTTTTTTCGGAGAAGCGTTGGCCTCAAAATAGAGACTGCAATTTTGAAACTTTCTTCTTACACAAGAAAAATTAGAGGTAGTATATGTTGTACAGATAGCAATAAATAAAATAAATTATTTTAAAAAATAATAATAATTTTTCAAATAGTAAAACAAAAAATATGTCCAAATCGTTGTCATTGTAGTAAAGAAATCAAAATTTGAAAGTGCATCATTTTTTTTTTTTTTTTTGTGGAGGACCAAATTTTCCTTACAATTTCACTAATATACCAGCCTAATGTTGTATGACTTTGCATTTTTATTATTATTATTATTTAATGGGTGTTTTATCATAATTTAATCAATACCGGTTTATAGGAATTCATTCCCTGTGTCAAAATTGTATTTATATGTGTACATCCTCGAAATTTTATCATCGTTCTGCCTGTGAACTAAATCTCCTCATGTGCCAATCAAAACTACACGTACGTGTCTCCATAAATTCAAATTTTTATCTAAGCAACTCAAATGTTTTTTAGGAGAGGTGTTAGCTTCCAAATATGACTACAATTTTTAAAATATTTCAAAAATTAGAGATCTATCAACTGAAAAGAAAAACATAAAGACGAATTAATAGGTTTTATAAAAATGACACCTTTGAAAATATGAAATCCCAAGAAAAATTTTGAATAAGACCAATCCTGGTGCAGTTACTATAATAATTATTTTTAACAAAATTGCACAGAGCTTTCAAATTCCTTTTCTAACTATGGAAATAGTACGTAATTTACTTTCTCTTAACTATGCGACCGATGAAAAAGGCAGCCATGTGTTGTCATAAACATTAGGGTTAATTATCGTTAAACTGCTGTCCATCTAGCTTATTTTGAGATCAAGGTAAATTTTAGTTATTTATTACGTACAGATTAAAGGTGAGCGGTGGCCTCAATAATATCAATTTGAATTATTATAATCTGCGATGCTATAACGAGCCCATGTTCCGTTTTTTATCAGTCCGCGTGGTCCGATGACACACGGTCGTCCCACGCGCGGGAAAAACGTCTTTACAGGAAAAATGACCTGTTAAAAACACTGTGAAGCCTGGAAGCCCGGTTGGAGTAAGGTCACGACTTGTTCTTGGGCGAGGTATTTACCAATTTTTCATTCCCCACCAATACGGCTTGCGGGCAGGCCAAGTACAATCCACCGCACAGTCATCGCAGTTCCTCACCCGACCTAAGACTGTTGTCGGAAGTTGAACGATTTTTCAACCTATTCAAAATAATTCGAATATAAATCAGGTAAGCCTGTCAGAAATTTACAAACTTCTAGGGCGCAGATTACAAACTTCATTTTTGCCTGATGCTTGCAGAACGTTTACCCATCGAAAATCAACAAACCATGTTTTAAAATTTTTTAAACTGCTTAACTAATCGTCGAATAGAAACAAATAACACAACTTCATACACTATTAAATTTTGAAATGCATTTTATATTGCAATGCATTGCTCGTTTTTACGCTTTTCCCACCGTAATAAAATTGTAGTTATGGAGCATCACTTTTATGTTTTTATATATCTCATAATTTACAATTAATAGTGTATAATTAATATGTTTAACATTATATGACTGCTTCAACCCGCAAGGTTAGAAAACCCTACTCAATCCATTCCTTGAAAGTGCTAGCATTTGACTTAATTATTGAGCAAGGACGTGTTCTCAATATTTTTTTAATGCGAAGCACACTGTATTGGTAGGCCATTTTCTAAACATTATTTCATACTTTACTATTCAAATAAAACTTAACGTAAGCATGCTGTATCATTGCCTAGTATGGACTCAATTTAGAATCCGTGTTTTATAAAATGCCATTGGATTGGTAAACGAGCATCTTTTAAATTATTAAAATCTTATTCGTATGACGTTTTAACGGTAGTCTTTACAAAACTCAAATTCGAAAATGAAAATCTTTTAAAATTTTACCCTTTGTTTTCTTCCTTTTTTTTTCTTCTTTTTTTTTGCTCTGTTAATTTCTCATTATAAAAGCTTATCTGCTTATGAATGAAATGAATTTCTTTACGCACATAAAGGAAAAAGTGAAGTGACAGAAGGGAGTACAAATAGAAATACAAGCAAAGTGAGGGTGAGAGAGAAAAAGACAGGCAAGCAAATAAACTAATAAACTAAAGGAAAGAAATAAACAGACATAGAGAAAAAACAGATAAATCGTAATATTTGAGAACTCCACGAAAATAACGGAGAAAAATTTAACTTAACAAAAAATTTAACTCTTAATACTATTAAATAAATGATAAATCTTTTGTATAATTGGAATTCTGTTACTATTGACTATTGGCACTTTCCTTTCTACTTTATATGTTCATATTATTATTTACACATTTCTACATGATTTCGTAAAGTACTTGATTTTCTACATTGGGATATATTTCCCGGTATTTCCGGTTAAATTAGAGATTGTATTTATGCCAAACAAGTGAATTCATTGAATTTATTTTTTATTGACTGAATTAACTGATCTGAGATGAACTGAGTTTAAATATTAAAACGTATGTTTAATTTTCATATATATATCCATACTTCGACCAGGTAAACAATTAATCAAAAAAAGTACTAATTTGTGGCTGCCAATGAAAGTCGAGTACCACAAGTCAGATACTTAAATATTGACTTTGAATATTTTACTTTACATCTAATTTTAAGTTGATATTTATTTATGAACCGTTGATTATACTGTTTTAAAAAAATTAAAAGGAAAACGTATAAGAACCAGTTTATGGTCAAATCAGTTTGTTTAGATATACAGGGTGTCCTTTGGCTGAAATTCTCTTAAACCAATGACGTTATAGATTTTTTTTAAAAGTGTGTAATATTTTCTATTAGCATTATACAGAGTATTTCAGGCCTGACACATCATTTTAAAGGGTTTTTATGCTGAAAAGTGAAACAATGATGTCAGGATGTATAGGGTCGTATTTGAAATTTTGAAGTTGTACTGGGCCTGAAGTACCCTGTATAACTTTTCTTCGAAAAAGCTAAAAATTTGTAACTAGTCTCAAAAAACACGTTTTTGTTTTTATGATAGTTTCTATTTTTCGACTGAAATTCAGCCGGACCAATGAAAAAGGGCACCCTGTATAGTATTATTTTAAAAAATCATCAATCTCGGAAGAAGCAAAATTTTTTTTTACATTGAGATCTTCATGAAAATCCTTTGGTTTCCTGCTAAGGAACCAATCCCGAGGAAGTGTCGTGTGTCGACCTTAAACCGATCCTGGTTTCTAAATCACCACCGGAACAAGATCAGTAATAATTGATATCCTTGGCCGAAGGAAAAAAATCTATTCCTTACAACCATTTCCGATCCTTGCAAATACATATTACCATAGTTCCGAATCGGCCCCAATTATCTTTATAGCCATTCACTTTCATTGATTTAATTTAATGCCTTTCCTCCTGTTATTTATGCCCTAGTTACCATACGATCTGACAGATTGTAACCTGTTAAATTACTTTATAAAATTTATTTATAGAATCGATATTCTTAATTTCAAAAGATTACAATCAAAATCCTGGTAAAAACAGCTTGCAACTTGATTTTATTATGAGATTTCTTGCAAAAAAATACCCCTTTGGAAAATCTCGTTCAACCTCATTGTCATAAGACAAAACAATCTTTCACCCAAAAAAAGACAGGAAGAAAAAATGCAGAATCTGATATTCAATTTCCAGTTTCAAATAACCAAGTTACAGAATCTATAGTGTTTTACATCAATATCATACCAATATAAACAATGGTTTGAATAATACATTATTATTCACTCAGAATAATTACAAAATCTTTTCCCTCCTAGGGGCGCAGGAATTTCTTGTATCCAATTTTTTATATAACTTAGAAAATAATCAAAAATGTGTGGTGATTAGTGACCGTTAATCGATAATTACTCAGGAATCGTGAGATGCGGTCTGGTGTGATGTAGGTTTCAGAAAAACATTTTCTTTACCGTGCCAACGTTTCGATTTACAAACATTGTTTACATTTAACAAAGGCATGTAAAATGTGGAAAAAAGTGAATATATACGATGCAAAATATATTTTTTATTTGCGTATATGTTATGTGTATGTTTGTATATGTTGATATTTGTAAATATATTCTTTGATTGAATAAAAAAAATTCAAAATATATAAATATATAAATTCACTTTTTTCCACATCCTACATGTATTTGTAAAATGTAAACAGTATTTGTAAATTCCAGGCCCTGAAGCTGATCTCAATAAAGATCGAAACGTTGACACGATAAAGAAAATGTTTTTCTGAAACCTACATCACACCAGACCCCATATTACGTGTCCTGAGTAATAATCAAAAAGTTAAAAACAAAAATTGTGACGTTTCTTTAATAGTAGGAAGATCTCAGAAAATTCAACTAAACGTTAGAACAAAACTAAAGTAAAAATCAAGTGTTTTTCGTTAGGAGGACGAATTCTTGATTGTGCCTACATTGCCTTGATTTTAGAACTAAAATTCAAATGACTACAGAGCCTGAAATCATTTCTTTTAAATTTTGACAAAGAGAAAAAAACCCTTTACTCCCAACAAGAACTGGTTCGCTGGACTAGCATCCATTGATAGGGTCAGTTTATTGGGATATCTTGAAGGAATGGACTTACAACAAAAACTACTTAAAACAAAAAGAAATTTGACCACCAATAACATCGCTTTAAGGTGCTAGTATCGATAATTCAATTGGAAATTGGGCTTAATCGTCATCGGATCTTAAATATCTAAAAGACATCCAGAAGGATTAACCGACATTGTCCATTCTATCTCGACTGTTAAAATTAAATATAAAAAATCATCACCTATGGTTTTTAAATAATTGGCACAACTGAACACTACAAGGATAAAAATAGATTTGTAGTATGTGATAGTAATGTCGACACAACATCTAGATGTCCTTCGGTCAAAGGCTTTCTTCGGGTTTCGCAAGATAAACAAGGTGGAGTCAGTAACCTATCTTACTATACAGCTATTTTAAATGTTCCCCGAATGGCATTTGCATATAAAATAATATAAAATGCCACATATTATATAAGTAAATTGACAATAATTGAGGTACAGAGTAAAGTTCTTATTTTAAAAGTTGATTTCTTTCTTAGTATGCAATATTTTATAGAATTTGTCTTATCCTTTTCCTGAATTATAACTTAGATTGTCATATGCAATCGCGACGCTTATTTTTTTAAGTTTTCCTTCAAGGTCATGAGCCTTTCACCATCACGCTATCGTCTGTTCTCTTCAGCTGTGAGAGCATTCTTTTTTGAAATGTGTGGAAATTTTCCCTTTTATTTTGTTAGTCAAACAGTTCAAGCAGTTTGGCTTTTCTTGATAATCCTGGTATGCTTTACTAGCCGTGGCCAGCGAAATTTTGCGTGTATAATAAAACTTATCCAAGTTTTCCAAAACAAAAAAACCAAAGTAAACATCAGACGATCATCATTGAAAGACTTTTTAAAAATTTAATAAGAAGAATAAAGATTCGTACTTCCCATATGAAAAATTAATGATTAAACCTTTATTACTTAGAACTGATCAAAAGAATTGCAATTTTTTCTGAAGCATGAGTAAAGCATCATGCCAAAAGGGAACAGGTTTATGACGAAGTAGTAGCAATATGTAACTAGCATTTCCACTGTATTTATCCATCATTTTTTATTTTTAAAACCCTCTATTTTGTTTATATTAAAAAAAGATTAAATTTCGATATTAACATAATTCTGGTGAATTTGAATTGAGAAGAATCAGTTGGTAAAACCGGTTTATAATCTCAATGGATAGTACGTGATTGTAAGGGCGTTTCTATCCTGTCACAATAAGGAAAAACCCAAAGTTAAGGAACAGTAAAAAGAAAGAACAAAACTTGTTTCTGAGTCATATTAAGCTATTTCACATCGATAATTCACTGCTAAGTTTGAACTTTGTTAAGTTCTATATTTGAAAGTTAAATAATTGTTACATTGTCGTAGAATTTCCATTTCAATTATTATTTATAAGCACCAATAGTCAAGGTTTACCAAAACGACCATTCTTTTGTGCTTTATCTTTCGAAGCTTGTAAAATATTGAAATATATTGTGATTTTTTATTGAATAGGGATTTGTTTTAAAATTCTAAAAATTCCAAGTGAACATATATCGTTTTATTTACAAAATCAATTGATTTTCAGTGGTAAAAGATTATATGAAAATGAATAGTTTAATTTCCAGAATGTGCAGAATTTTTACCAATTTTACAATGAAATACAGTGAGTTTTGACTTTATTTTTATTAATACGAAGCTTAACAAAAATAAATATTTAACCAGATTTTTTTCTAAGTTGGTCAAATTTTAATAAAATTTACCGTAAAAAAACAAACAAAATTCACGTTGTATTAAATTGTAATTTCTCGTTGTTACTATTGAATATCGAATAAGATTTTACGTCGAAATAATTGTTCTAAAAAAATCCTATTACGATTGGCCAAAACGTAAAAGGTTTTATGCTGTTAGAAAGTTTTGGTTTTTATTGGCTTTGGTGGTTTTTATTGGTTGGTACTTTTTCTCCATTTGAGTAAAAATCTTTAGCACTAACTAATTATTTAGAAATCGTGAGATGCGGTCTGGCGTGGTGTAGGTTTCAGAAAAACATTTTCTTTATCGTCCCAATGTTTCGATCTTCATTGAGATCATCTTCAGGGCTCAAAGTGTTTTTCTTCTGTGTAATCATGCCATTTAGCAAGCAGGCAGCTCAGAACAATGAAAGTTAAATGACAAAGTAAAATACCGATAATAATAATACTAAAAAGAATAACTTAAAGTGTAGATGAATTGATGAAGGATGTGGTCTCTCTGCTCAGCCGGGACTTCAGTCAAGATATTTGGGTTAAAACAGCGACCAAGGCGATGTTCAACTTTTGTTAACAGGAGGCCCACCGGTCCTTTTTGTAACGGTGATCGTTGATGCAAAGATGAGTTCCTAGCCAAGGTTCAACCCGGATTGATTTTATTAATGCTGTCGCCAGTGCGTGTCCAGTCCCCGCAGGGATAATCCCCTCAAAGAGTTTGTTGTCATATGGTTTAAGAAAAATGTAAAAATTAATTACCAAGCCTTGCAATTTGGGTGATTATGCCAGTTGGTTTCAAAATCCTGTGAAAAAGACGTTAGAAAATAAAGACAGATTTCATCAAGCAAGTTCGTCAGCATCCTGTGCAACAGATTTTGTTAGATTTGAGTTGATTGCTAATTTTGAGGAATGATATCAGTTCCTGTTTTAATAGCTATTAAATAATGGCAAAATCGGTTCAAACATAGAGCTGACAATTGTGTTCACGATTTAGAACAGGACTTTGATCGCGATCAAGCACTTTGGCTTGCTTTGAGATACTGAGATCTTATCCGACGGAACGATTTGCTTTGTCGTCGGCGAATTGAATTTTCTCTTTATATACGCATTAGGTCGAGTGTTCCTTAGGGAAGCATACTTGGTCCATTTCTATTTTCTATATACATTCCAGATGGCAGATGTTAACATTTCAACACATCATTCGCTGATGATAGAGCTATTGTTACACGCAATTCGGACCCATCAATTAACACTCAACACTTACAACACTTGAATGAATTAACAGTATGGTTCAACAAGTGGAGAATGAAGATAACCTTGACCAAAAATGTCCAGATAAATTTTACCTTATAAAAAAAATAATCTGTCTGACAGAGAGTAAAAATGTAATCCGCGTTGCCTACCACATTGTGCATAGACAAACAACTGACTTGGAATCCCCACACAAGGCTGAAAAGACTGCAAACAAACCGACGTTATAAATTATTAAAAAGACTACTTGACTCACGATCAAAATTAGACAGAAACTTTTAATTGACGAGACAATGATTAGACCTGTCTACCTACGGTACCTGGGCGTACGATTGTGAGACGTGGGGCTCTACCAAGGATTCCAATTCGTTTCAAATTAGTCTATTCAAAAAAACCTGCATATCCCGTTTTTAATGAACCCACTATAAAAAATTTCATCAATCACTGAACACACACATAATCTATTAGGGGCGTCGGTGACCGCAACGGTTTAGGCGTTGACTCGGCGTTCATCACTGTAAGGTAAATGTCCCGAACCGGACATACTTTTTTTTTCAAAAACACCAGCACACTGAGGGTTGATATGACTTCTGCTTTGCGAACACTCGTTCAACTATAAATAAATAATTTATTAGTACGACATTGATCACTTCCAAACCTACCTGAAAATCGTCCATGACGACTGAAGCGAGTGACCCCTTGACCTTCTTGTTGGGTGAGAATTGAAAAGATTTCAGTGTGAAGGAGGGTTACCACTGGGTAACTTCTTGTGTAAAAGACTCAAACGACGAATTCAAACATGTATGGAAATTTTCAATTAATCGTACATTGTTGTAAACAACAAATAAATGTAATCAAAAAAGCATTTCGAAATTCATCCTGTTCAATTGATATTTACACAATTCCTCAGTGAAGATGGTATATGAATGGAACAATAACCAGCGAGAATATGTAGACCCAGTGAAATGGTCAGTGTAAACTAGTTCAATATGCTAACATTATTAATTTACCAGTTTTTAGTTAGTTTATTTATCTGGTTTTTAAAGTGAGTTTTTAAAGAGAATATTTTCAAAGAGAGAAAAAAACAAAAAATTGGCTAGTATTAAAAATTTATTAATCGAAGTCTTCTAAGTCGGTAAGCATCAAACCTTTCTTCTTCGAGGATGACTCTTGAGTTTCGACAGGTAGGGATTCGACTCCCCACTGCCCGCGGGCCATCCTGAAGAGTGGGAGTCCATCCTCTTGTCCCGATTTATTATAGCACGGGGTCGCGCTGTACGACGCTGAAATACGCTATACGTGATGACTGTTGTTTCAGAAATGGGTAGCGTCCCTCAAGTGTCCGTCCTGAAGGGGCCGGTCGTCGGCAACGTTGACAAGCCGAGACTCCACAAGCTCTTTTCAGCGAATGCGGCAAAGCATCCGGAAAAGACAGCTTTGATCTGCGAAGAAGGTAAGCCGTTTATTATATAAAAATTTGACGAGCGTTTGGCACAAGACTAGCCGGAAATTAAGTCCGGACCACTTCTGTAAAATTCTGAAGGTTTCTCGTACTTCTTCTCTTTAATTTCCTCACTCCTCATAACTAACACCCTTCCAAAAAAAATCAACATTAAAATTGGTACAAAATTGTTTCAGTTGAAAATAAAATAAAAATTTGGATTTTTAAGATTTTTTACGATTATGACAATACAATGTCTTGATCTTTTTTGATACAAGTTATTAAACTATTTAATAAATACATGATGACTACTCTGATACTGTTAAATCATTATAAAACAAGTTTTTTTCTTCTTGATCTGCCTATCTTCCCTACGTTTATCAGTCAGACTCGCCTTTCCCAATCTTCAGTCTTGGGTGTGCGTTTTTGTGGAGTGCATTCATGTCCGTACTTTGCTTTCAAGACGGCTACAACTCTCCACATAAATCACCCTTACTCAACACTGAAGATGTTGAAATGCCGAAACACGTCTGAGGTCAAAATCGTCGGGTGTAGGCAGACCAATTTGACAGGATCAAGCAATAGGTTCATCAAACCACCAGACAACTAGAGGAAATCTCACTCAATGTTTTTAATTGTACAGTATTAAACATATATTAAATGATTTAATACACATACTTTTCTCGACTTGTTGGAAAGTATATAGAAAAGAATTTACGTGTCTTCTACCAATTAACTTAATTTGGTGTTCATTATTATTTGTTAGTTGCATTGCAAATATCAAAAACAAAAACAATGATCGTTTTATACTTTTATGGTCAGGAGTGAAAAGAATGCAATTCGTCTTTATTACTTATTAATTAAATAAAACAGCTAAGCCACACTTTTATGCCGTCAATTAATTACAAAAATATTAAAAGCCTTTAAAAAATATGAACGATGTGTTTTATGAACTGTGTGATGTTTGTAGTTTTAATAACATTTGAATAACAACCTATAGACAAAAAGGTCAGCAATAATATTATCAATATAAGATAATATAGTTTTTATGTTATGTTGATATTAAATTAATGTCGTGTAATTACTAACGATATGAGAGCGCAAAAATGTATCTTCATTAAACTTACTTTTGGGCTATATTTTTGATTTTGTTACGAAAAAAGTGTATTGATTTTTTAAAGCGTTCTTCCATGGATAAGTAAAACAAAAAGGATAAGAAAGGGTAAATTTGTTATAGGAATCCCTGTTAAGTGGCAATTTTGGTTGCATTTGGTTTTGTTATAATATATTTTATTTAAATTTCGTACGGTTTCTATATCACGCCGTGAGAAAATTTAAAAAATTATATTTCCATTAACCTAAAATAAAACTAATTCCATCAAACTAAACTCTTTTGATTTCCATTTTTATCTTAAAAATTGATCTATTAGCATACAAATGATAAACAATGCAAATATTTTACGGTTACTTTTTGTTATTTATTATCATAAGGGAAATTTAACGTCGGTAATTTTTCTTTTTCGTAGATTTTTGTTTAAAACAAGCATTAATCAAAATTAAAATTTTATGCAAAGTTATTTATTACAATTTAACATCACCAACTGGCATATAACTATGTTTCGCTGTTCGTTTAAAGTGTAATTTATTTAACATTTTGCATCAATAATTAATTACGCGTGATTGTAAATCAATTTTTGGAAAACTGATTAACTCCTTTGGTGGGTTTTTTCTTTTTTTTTTTTTTTTTTTTTTTTGCGCCAAATATATTTTATAACTTTAGGACAGATTACAAGTACAAAAGAATTTTTTTAAGCTCACAATAATTTATACAAGATTTCAAATTGAAAACATTTCGATGTAATAATAAAACAATTTTTATTTATTTTTTTCATGTGAAATAATAATATTAGTGACAATATTCAAGCGAATTGAATTAGTCATAATCCTGCATATTTATTCACATCTTACAGTGAAATCGCAATAATTTGTAACAGCGAATTTGGAAATTGAATAAAGATTTATTTCAACAAAATATAAAAATTAGAATACTTCATTTTCATGAAGTTCTTTAATTTTTCTAAACATGTTTTATTTTCTGATCAATCCCTATCAACAATCAATCGTACGAAATAGTGAAATTTTGTTGATGTACGTTTTTATTGATTCAATGGGTCGTAAATGATCAGTTTTTATTGATAATTTAAAAAAATAAATAAGTAATTTTAAAAAAAGCAATTCGATTGTTGTAAACTTTAAAACGCTTTTTATCAATTTTAGTCTGCTTTTGTCAAATAAAATTATTCAAATTGTAAACGTTTATTAAGTTCCATAAATTTTGGACCTGCCTTACCTACTTAAAGTTTCAACTAGCTAAGTCGTAAATTATAACTATATTTTTTTTAAATATTATTCAACCGCATAATTAAATGTTTAATAATATCCTTGATTTTGACGTTATGGTCTTTAACAAATGAATAAAGCAAATCCCATGAAAAATAACATACCTGAACAATTAGAATGGAAACTAAAATTGATCAATTAGAAGTAATTTTCGCAATATTGCAATAACATGTCCATTTTTTCCTCCCGATCTGCTGGTTGTGTATAATTCGTATTCAGTTGTAGAAATAAATAAAGAAAAAATGGTCTTTTTTTTAAATTCGATTAAGCCAAATATTTGACATAGGCCTAATAAATACGAACGTACACCTTTTTTTGTGGTAAAAATTTTACTCTTTCACCAATGGATTAGGTATTTAATTTGTTGTAATAATTATTAATCTGTTGTAACAATTTTTAATATTCTATATACTGAGAGATAGGGCATAGAAACAGAGTAAGAAAATGGCTAGTCTAGACGTTTGTATTTACAAAAATAAATTTAAACGAGCCTAAATCGTACTTTTTCTAACTATAATTAATTAAAAATTAAAACATCAGCCATTGTGCCAACAATATATTTTTGCAATAGTAGAACATCATAGGGAATAATAGACTTGTCTTGCTAAAGTTTTTATTTTAAAAGTTTAATTCTGGGAAAAAAAGTCCCCCCCAAAAAAACACAGGATGGTCACTTAGACCTTTCCTTTTCGTCTAATCTCCCTAGTAAAAGTAACCCCTTACAGTAAGTTAGAATGCATGCAATAAAATATTATTATTATGGATTATTTACATCGAGACAGAAAATCATAAAGGTTGTACATTGGTTTGTACGTAAAGAAATTTGGAGGATACAGTCCAAGGTTAAAATCTAGAACGTGACAAGGATCTTAAAATTATAGCCAGGTTTATAGTCATAATTAAATTAAACAAGCTCTAAAGTGCATAGCTTAATCATAATTTTTAATTGGTGTAATATTTGATTTTTCAATCGTGATTTGTCATTAGAATAATCAAATCAAAACCAAAATCAAATCATAAAATCAAAACCCAAAATCAAATTAATTTCATTCAGAATACGTTCCACTAAATCATTTTAGATTGTTATGATCCTTAAGTGAGTAATGTGTTGACGGTTCGCAACAATTTTATTGTCATTACCGCAACAAAGATATGAAAAATTTTCATCTGCAGACTGCAGAAAGAAGAAGTTTATCAGCCCATAAATAATATACACATAAAACTACATCTTCGGGAAACTGCACAATTCCTCAACAAATTTCAATAAGAACGATCTATCTCGACAACTTTCATCTTCGTTACGTAAAAGTACAATTCGAAACGACCCTTCGCGTTATAATCAAATTCTATTTTGAGGGTTTCACATGTTGTTGACAGGAGATGATTGCAAATAGCCTGCGAATATGTGTTCCTTTCTAAAACCAAAATCCATAAGTAAATAAAATTATTATTTGAATTGATTATTTCAACGTAACCGTCTCAGTAACATACTTGGAAACAATAAATTAAATCATAAACAGCTATTTCAATAGGTCAGTATCTGTTTTTGGATCGATTCGTTTCAACTTTGTAATCTGAACGTACGTCTGTTTCACATTAGTATTCGGCTCAAGGGTAAATTATGCAAATTTATGATACAATACGCTAATTGGACGTTTCGGCTGTTTAGACAATTTTCGCCACATTCAACAGTCGAAATTTGACGAGCATTAAAATACTTAAAATAGTTGTCAAGATTAAAAACGAAAATAGTAATATCAAAAGTCAATTTATCCGCTACTCTTAGTTTCTTCAATTAGAAAATATAAAAAATGTGTACGACCACTATCATTCTCTTTTTTTTTTTTTTTAAATGCTGTCATTAATCAATTGTCGTCATTTATTTAATTAGTAATTTGTTCGTAGGTAGGCCCAGTTTTAAGCAGGCCAATTTGAGATAGCGTACATTGTCTTCTCGTAACAAAAGCTATTGTCGAATTTGTATTGTATTGTCTACAATATGACCATATCTGCTGTTCTACATACAATGTTTTATTTTTGGTACAAGAACGAATATTAAAAATTATCTAGTATTGAGCCGAAGGTCATGGGTTCGAATCCCGCTCGTGACACTAATTGTTTTCATCTCAACCAAGATCTCATGTAAAAAGAATAATTAATTTAGAAAAGTACGTTGAGCAACGCTGTCATGTTTTCAAAGAAAACAGAATGTTTTTATATGTTTTTTCTCAAATTTTCTCTTTAATCTAAAAGATCATTTTTGATAAGTATTGAAATTCACCCACTGCTGGAATAGAAAATTAGAAATTAGAAAATAAAAGTAAAAAACCTACATATCGTAATAAGTATGCGAAGTAGTTCACCCTTTCCGATTGTTTCAAATTAACTCTCAGCTTTATAACGAAGCGTGTGAAGTTTTCAACGCTTTGACAATCACAAGAAAGAAATGTCATAAGCTATAGATACGGGCAAAATTCTCGGATATTGAATGAATCCGCTAGCGATAGAGATCCCTGATTATACCCTGACGTCAGCATTTTGACTACGGTGATAAGCAGAGACCGGATTTTTATGCAGTAAAAAAAATTACCAAAATATGCCATAAAATATACACTTGAAATCCCTGAAATATGTAATAATATGCCTTAGTAATACGTTAAATTATGCAATGATATGCAGTAAACCTTTTGTTTCTTTTTTTTTTTTTTTTGCTCTATATTATATCTTTTTTAACGAGGGTATTTCTCTCGCTATTGAAATCCTCGGAGTTCCGGTCAAAAAAGCCCATACTTACAAACATCGGGTTCGACCGCGGGACCTTTACTTTACACTCATGAGCGCCGTATCAACGCCAACGTTTCGGCCCCCGTCGGCCAACAAAAATATATTGTTACTTGCATAATTAAATTATATATTTTATACAAATTGAGTATAATATTAATGTAATAAACAAATACTCTAAATTGTCTTTCGTGAAAGAGTGACCGGTCACTAAATATTTGTGAGGTTTTTCGTAAAAATCCTTCAAATGTGCGATATTATTCAAATATGCAATTGTACGCGCTATTCATCAAATCTGCAAAAATGTGCTCTATAAAATTAAACCCAAAGCTTCCCAGATACATCCGGATATATAATTGATTTCCTAGGTCGTATGTGGTGGCAAACAGAAGATACAACTGCATAAAAATCCGGTTCTAGTTATGAGAAATAGAATATCCTTTCTAAATTCAAATTCTTGCTTGAATTTAGTAACGGTGGTCACAATTTGTTTAAAGTATTCAGTATTGGTTATAAATTGTTTATCTTGTATATAAATCACCCAAGTAACTTTTTTTTATTGACGAATTTTATTGAAAGGAAGGATATTGTGATAGTTCTAACAGCCGGATGTCTTTGATGAAAAAATTTCAATAGAAATAGCCCTTTATTACCAATTCAAAAACATTTAGCACTTGCACCTACTTTAGATCGAATTTTGACAGGTTTAATTTTCATAAAATATGCATTACAATATTTTTGTCTCGTGGTGTGAAAGTAAATTTATTGCACCGCCATAATTTCAATGCGACTCCTTTGTCACATCCTTCGATCGTCCTTTAGTCAGAAGACCCCCGGTTGCAAAAGAGCATCGTTAAAGATTACCCCGATAGTTCAAAACAATGGAAGACAGTGTCCTCCAAAAAAAAAAAAAAAAACATTGTTTTGCAACACGTTGCACTCGCGTACAGTCGACTGATTCACGCAGGAATTGAAGCAGATTTGTTTTCGTCTCGCCGGAATTTTGAACGAGCTCAACTGGTTGGATGACGTCCGTTTCTCGACCCCTGTCCATAAGACGTCCCATTGAATCAATTGAAGCCACGGTTGATACAAACGGGAATCAATTGACCCTGTCAATGTCATTTCTCATTGACTCGTAGCTTAAAAAAACAGCAACTTTAAAGATGATTACAGTCACCTTGCATCCACCAAACTGGATGAACCTTCATGCTTAATAACTTTTAATTGTAAAATATAAAATGCAAGTTAAAATGAGTAAATTATAAGAAACTTCGTTATACAGATTTGTCATAAAGATTTTAGAAAGTACGTTTATAAATTGCTTCATTAAAAAATGTCTTGTAGGTAACATAATAAATTAGGTCAAACTTCTAAAAGCTCCAAGAACAAGAATATCTTGATATTTTTTATCATTTAAGTTGAGAGGTTTATGACCAGTTAAAAAAGGTGATGACGTTTGGTTCATAGCTTTTCTTGTAAAGACTTAACAATGCCAAAAACGAAACTTTTTTATGTGGTATCATATTAACATGTTTTAAAACCTAAAACTTATCTGTTTATGTGTTATTACAATATAATTATATTTAATGGTTCATTGGTCTTTTTTTTATTGATTTGGAACATGGCAAAATTGAAACAATTTTTATGACAGTATGTTACATTAGCATGAATAACTAGCGAAACAGTATGGTTTTGAGTTTTTTTTTTCTCCCTATTATATGTAAATTTGTTCTGAAATAACGAAATCGTGTCAATCAGAGATAGTTTTACTCGACGTGCCACAAGCACCAAGGACGTCGGCTCGAATTTCCACGTCGGCACCGAAACGGGTAAATTGGAAACGGTTATCCACTCAGGATGTACACAATTTCCAGCGTACGGCTTAATAAATATTTTAAACAATAATTTCCAACAAATGGGCAGGACGTGATGGTTGTTCGAATGTGTCCCGACGCATCACAAGCATAGAAATCGACGAATTGTATAAATTGTGAGATTACGCAGAAATTGCATAGCTGGGGGTGAGTCTCGACTGAATACAGCGATAAAAGAAAAATTATTGTTGTAGCAACAGTATCACCAAAAGGAAAGAAATCTGCAAAATACGGTTATTATGCTGAACATTCTTCTCAACTTGGCTTTCTTTAAATATTACAAAATCTGACATGTAAAGAACACCTAAATGATTTAGCTAAAATTATTTTTCGCATATCACCAAGCTTTGCCCTATTGGACAGGAAAATTTAAATTAAAAAGCCAAAAATTAAATTCGTTATTTACTAAAGACAATTTTCGTGTAGTTACTCAAGTAGTTATTCAAGGCTCGATTTTTGAGCCCACTCTTTTCTCTGCATTAATAGTTTCCCCAAATCGAACGGTTGTCGAATGATTAAAAACTCAAAAATCTCGATCCATTATTTCTAATGGAAACGACATGTACTATTAAAATATATAGATATTTTACTCTAAATTAAAAATATATTACGTACGTATAAAATGTATGAAGTCTATTTTTTTAATTTCAGTTGCGGGTGAAGTAAATAAAGTTATAGTTTTATTTACTTTTTTCCTTTTTGTTAGTCCTGTTTAAGAAATAAATTCAATTGCTTTAAATTTTCAATCAAAAACTGGCTTTTTGGTTGCTGTACATTAGTGAAATAGTGGAGTCTAAATAAATATTTAGTACACACTCCACCACCAAGTTTCAAAAAGGCATTGACAACGACAGTACAAATCAACAATTCTGATCAACCTAATATTAACTAAAACTTCTTTCAGTCGATAAATCTTTGACGTTAACTAATTACTGTCGGAAAAATTGAAAAGTAAGAAATTCTCATGGTCGTCCTTGTCTTTTTAACGACATAGCTCGACCTAGAAAAGTAAAACGTTCAGAAAGTTCGACGCCTAAATATCGCTATTAAAATACCACATTCAGTATTATACTATTTCATTTATATTATAATATTTATAATTATTATATTGTAGGTTAGTACTGCATTTTATCTTGCGCTACGAGGAGGTAGATTTAAAAATCTATACACTTTCATCCTGTGTTTAACCCCATTTTATTTTGTGAACTATTGACCAAATTACTTCTTTCGATTAATTAATCTTTTTATGTAAGGTTTTGGTTGAAATGAAACTGAATTATATCCAATCGCATTTGTAAAAATAATAAAATTATATTAATTTTCAGTTTGTGTTCACACAGCTGTAATAAGAACACTGTAGTTTCAAAAATTCTAAATAAACTGAGGGTTAATTTAACGGTCCCATCGCGTATAGTTTGGGAATATTTAATGTCAAATGGATATTTATAATTTTAGTACATAAAAAACGAAAATATTATTGGCTGTGGAGATTTTAATCTAAAATATTTAGCTCAACTTAAATTTTTTCGTATAGGGCGAATCTTTCGATGCTTTATCAAACATATAATTTGTTCTGTATATTTTCAGATGGCAAGTATCCGGCCAAGAGCTTGACGTACAGAGAGGTCGAGGAGAGGTCCAACAGGGTGGCGAGGGCATTACTCCTTGCGACAAAAGATAAAAGTCCCAATGATGATGGAGACAGGGTCGTCGGGCTGTGCATGGAGCCGTCTCCGGAGCTCATCATCGCGATCCTCGCCGTTTGGAAGTCCGGATGTTCTTACCTCACGTTCGCTCCGAACGCCCCGATCAACCGGACCAGACACATCGTCCAGGAAGCCCGACCTGTATTGGTCGTGACAGACAAAAGTATGAAACTTACAAAGAATTTCTATGTGAACCGGGCAGATCAAATGTGTCTTGCGTAGGTGGCACAGGTGATCTATACGCGCCGACGGAATGCGTGGAGTTTTCCGGACTTGAGGCCGTTTCTGTAGACCTGTCCGCATCGACCCTGGAAGAAGACGAATCCTACCCGACGAAGCAGGACGCCATAATCATCATCCTGTACACGTCTGGCAGTACGGGAATCAGCAAGGGTGTCCGATTGAGGAATTCAAGCGCTCTCAACCGACTCCGCTGGCAATGGCGGGTTGTACCTTTCGCCGAGACCGAAGACCACTCCGTTTTCAAGACTTCTTTGACTTTTGTCGATTCTGTCTGTGAAATCTGGGCACCACTTCTTGAGCCTACAAGAGGAAGGACACTCGTCGTCATCCCTTCTGCCACGACGACAAACCCTCAGAAATTGGTCGCTCTGCTGAACAAATATAAAGTAAATTTTATTCATATATTATACAATTGAGAACGTTCTACATCGTTTCTACTGCTTGTTTTTTAGGTCGAGAGATTCCTCCTTGTGCCGTCCCTCCTCAAAAGCATTCTTCTCTACCTTGGTCTTTCTAATGAGAATGCAGTAAGTTCGAAAATATATTTACCATACCCTAGTCATCGCTAATCATCATTGAATCATTGATATTCATGACATATTCTTATCAGTTTGTAATGCCAAATCTGACATCACTTATTCAAAGCAGTGGTTTAAAAAAAATAGGATTTATTATTGTAAAATTTAGACTTTCCATTTTGCCTCGGATTATCAGTCAGTAGTATGTAACAGCAAAAAAGTTTTTGTAAAAAAATTTATGATAAATGTAATGAATTCGTTTGCTAAATCTTTTAGAATTTTATCATAAGCATGACTTCCTTAGGAATCTCCAACTTATAGTTTTATTGTAGAAGAAATGGAAATTGCCTTATTCCCAATTGTAAATTAAGACGTTTGCCATCGATCTATCTTTGGATCAAAAGTTGCCAATATTTATGATTTATGAACACCGCGGCCTTATGACGACGTGACTTAAAATATAAAATTTGGGTGATAACCATTACAGCGTTAAATTACACAATTTGAGATATGTTAATTAACTTTTTATTTTCTTTTAAGAAATTACTCGACAGTGTGAAAACTTGGGTGTGCAGTGGTGAGACACTTTCGGTTCCACTGGCCCTCGAGTTCTTCGACAATTTCCCTTCCGGCAATCAATCCCTGTACAACTTTTACGGGAGCACAGAAATAATGGGCGATGTAACTTATCATAAAATGAGCTCTTTTGAGGAAGTGAGCATTAACGGAAAAGTACCGATAGGTAAGAAGCCCTTAAATCGTTTTTATTGCGATTTTAATCGAACATCTAATCCAACCAGGAATTCCTTTGGACAATACAATCATCTACCTCCTCGATGAGAGCATGAAAGTCGTGGACCTGGGCCAAATGGGCGAGCTGTATGTAGCCGGAAACCACCTCGCCGACGGGTACGTCAATAAAAGAGACACCTATCGTTTTATCGACAACCCCAACACCGTCGACCCAGGTATCTGCGAAAACCTCATATCCACAAATTACAAAATCTAACGATTGGGATTTTCCAGTGTACAAAACCGTGTATAAAACCGGCGATTTTGGACGCGTCGTCAAAGGGACTTTGGTCTTCGAAGGAAGGACCGATTCCCAGATCAAAGTGCGAGGAAACAGGGTCGACCTCGCCGAAGTGGAAACGGCCCTTAACAAAATTTCGGGGGTGCAAAAGGGTGTCGTTTTGTGTCATCGCCTCGGAGAGTCTGGCCAGGTATATTTCCACTTTTTTGTCTCTAGCTATTTAAAATAACTATAAAATTGTTTAAAGCAAATAGTAGCGTTCGTCCTTCTTGAAACCGAGTCGAAGCTCGATCAAAAAACAATCGAAGAAGAACTTTTAAAATCTGTCGCAGAATACGCCAAACCGCAGGTACTGACTAAAAATTTAAACAGAAATGAACAATTTAAAAACGAAGTTTTCCATTAGGTCTTAATTATTAAAAAAATGCCTTATTTGGTTAATGGAAAAGTAGACAGGCAGGGTTTACTTGCATACTACCGTGATGTTGAAAGTAAGTAACTATCAACTTTTAACTTTAAACATTTAAAATTTAAAAAAAAAACAATTTATACTAATTTTTAATGCTAAAGCGCAAAATTAATTTGGATAAGAAGGTAAGTTTTCAAATTAAATAAATAAATTTTTTTAACATGTAATGATTTTTAGGTGCTCATTCGGTTGAAGTTAATGTAAACTTCGACTACAGTTTAGTCCCCAAAGATAAAATGGACGCTGCCGAATGCCTGTTTTCCACTGTAGCCGAGGTGCTTGGTCATTTGGCAAGAGGCGATATCAGCTGCAAAACAAATTTCTACGAACTCGGGGGAAACTCGCTCAACTCTGTTGTGACCATATCGAAACTCAAAGAAAATGGATTTTTGATCAGTGAGTCGATTTAACATTTTTGAGAAGTGAGGCACTCAAACTATTGCAAGAAAATTCATCAGATATTCACTAGTTTCGTGGTCCGCTTGACCAGTTAATATCTTACAATTAATTAAGATTTTTAGTTGAGATAAAAAAGGAGGGAAACTCAAAAGGTGAGTTGAGATGGGAAGTTAGTGTCCGAGTGGATCGAGGTTACGATAGGTCAAGTGGCAGGGTTCTAGCCGAAGATTGTGGGTTCAAATCCCACTCATGGCATTGAATTTTACCACAAAACCTTAATTAATTGTAATTCATCAGAAAGTTTATCCTACCACTGACAAAATTTATTTTTCATAAACACAGAAAAATCAATCAGAATAGACTTGAGTTTCATTTGGAAATTCCTCATTTTATGCATGAACATAAATTAATTAAACAAAGATCTATGATTCCCAACATATTAATATTATGTTCTATCTCTATTGTCCTTACATCAATGTTTCACAATGAAAATTGAGTGCCTGCCAACATTTAACGAAGGAGTGTAACAATCCTTGACAATGTTGGGACTGAGCCTATCTTATTGAGTTAGTTTCCAACATAATAATTTAACGGCTACTTAACTAAGCTCTACCTAGATAAAAATACAAATAATCTATCTGCAGGGGGTGATGTCTAAAAAATTAATTAATTAAAAAATCTCTTTCTTATCACAGATAAAAAAATAACTGCCTATTATATTCACAATATGTGTACCTAATAACAAATAATATTACCAAAAAATATGTTTTACAATTAATTCTTACAAGTAAAAAAGTAATAATAAAAAAATAATGAGAATACATATAGCTAGTAATAATAGTATATTTAATAACAATAACTTCGAGCCCAGCATGCATGCAGATAAAGGTTTGTTGTGTTCCACTTAATTGAAGGGTGCAATTCCTTGGCTCCTTATAGAGAGCGTGCATGTAGTTCGGAGATCCAAATCCATTCAGACTCCCTCACATTCTTAAATACGTTATTTCCTATTTACATACGGTTCACTCAATTCCTCCATCACCCTCTGCACATATTGTGTAACGAGTAATTGAGGGTCAATGTGGTACTCAGTAGCCCACCTCACACCATAGATTCATGCTAATAAATACATTTACTTTCAACACAAGTTATGATACAAAACTTATATATACAATGTAGACAACCGCTTCCATGCTCAAGAACAATTCTTATATCAGCTGACTATCCTACACATTCTCTATACGGATCCAATGAATGGCACCCTTCAATTAAGTGGAATACATCATGCAAATTCTCTCAACAAGCAGTATGTAAATGCAGGATTTGGTTAAGAATTAAGATTCTGTGTGCCACTTTGCATGCAAGGGGAGGTGGGGGGCGTCGGTAGTCGAATGGTTAAGGCGTCAGACTCTCGGCTAGTAGACCTCACGGTCGTGGGTTCGATCCCCACCGTCGCCTCTGGAATTTTTCTGACGCCTAAGGGGACCCCCTTCAAAAATGAGTTTCTTCGATGGAAGAACACCGGTAGAACAGGGGCTCAAGTTCACTTTGTGTTGCGAGCCCTCCCCCAAAAATATGGAGCCAGGGTATAGTACAATAAGCTGAACAGCTGCAGTGCTCAGGAGGGAACTCCTCCAGTCCCTGATATCCATCCATCGCTTTGCATGACCTATTGTTAATAAGATGAGGATGATCCCTTTTCTACGATTCTGACTGTACTGTTGGCATGTAGGCGCTTTTCTGCCAATCCAACCCATGGTGCCATTTCCTTTTGGTCATTTTTATATCTTCTTTTGACTGGAATATAAGAATTTTCATTTTATATATTTTTTTTTTAATTAAGTTTATTGAAAATAAAAGTTTATATTTATTTAAAGTTATAAATTTTATAATCTTTTTTGTTTTTTGTTCAGGTATTACGGATTTCATAACAGCAGACAACCTGGGTGTCGTCATAAGAAAGATGTACAGGAAGGAGGAAAAGGAAAATTTCCAGAATGGGTCTCAATCCCTTAACAAATACACTCTCAGGATATTAGAGGAAAAAGACAAGGAAGTTGTAATCGGAATAGTGGCTGACAGCTTTTACAGAAAATCTGATATAGAGACGCACATGGCCCCTCCTGTCAAACGAGCGGACTACATCGCCCTCCTTGAAGCTGTTTGGCCCTGTCTTGTCAAACACAGAGTCAGGTGAATTTTTTCATCCCTGTATATATAAACACATTTTAATTTTAAAAATTTAAATCAATTTTCAGTATTGTCGCACTGAATGACAGTCAAGAGATAATGGGTGCAAGTCTCGTTTTCCAAATGGACGACGAACCCGGTGAAATTGACTTACACTGCCAACTTCAGTATGTTCTTGAATTTCTCGATTATGTAGAAGTTCCAATAAGGTATTTTCCTTTTAAAAAGAACCCTAATAGGAAAACAAAAAGTAAAATTATTGTTTAAAGGGATACGATGCTACCAAAAAGCAAAGTGTTGCACTCATTCATGTTGGGTACGGATCAACGCCTGACACCACAGGAAAATGTTGAAATAACAGAAATCCTCGAGAGTGACATTGTGCAAATGGGAAAAGAAAGAGGATTCGTAGGTGTTTTCACCACTAACACAAGCCCTCTTACTCAGGTTAGTTTAAATCTAGCCAAATTTACAACACATTTATTACTAAATGTGCATTTTATTTCACAGCAACTGGCAGTCATAAACGGCTTCCAGCCTCTTAACAAATACCAAATAAATCAGTATGTTGCACCAGACGGTACCAGGCCTTTTAAAAATGTTCCTGACGACAGTTTTGCCATCTGCGCTTGGAAACCTTTTTAAAATATGTGATCCCGTGATATGATTTATTTATGTATCTGTTTTACCACTGTTATTTGTACCAAAAAGAATTATTTATTTTCTTGTAATATCCAAAGTGATAACTTCTAGACTAGCCTGTAACATTAGGATAGGATAGTTATTATTATCATTATGTATTATAAAATTTATCAGACTTGCTTGTATATAGTTTTAAAACATGATGTTTATTATGTAAAGTTATGAGGGAGATGAAAAATACATTTAAAAAATATTAATTTAAAAGCCTAATATTCACCTTCTCTATATTTATTCAGAATTCCAAGCAAATAAGCATCAACTTTATATGTTTATTTTAGCTTAATAATAAGGTGTAAGTATGTCTATAACTTTATTTGTTTAATGATCTGTTAATTTATTTTAATAATGAAGCAATTCACAAATTAAAATGCTGTCTAATATTTATGCGAGAAAGTTATTAAGCATAAGTTTTTGAAATCTATGCTTTGCTCTGATATAATATAGTGAAATTTTTTACTATATTTGTTGATTATTATTTCGTTTTTTTTTTTTTGTTTGTTTTTTTAAATTATGAGTTTTAATCTACTCACTGGGGGTATTCATGGTCACAACAGTTCAGGCATTGACATGGCACTGTCATAGCTGTACGGTAAAGGTCCTGGGTTCAAATCCAGCAGCCCTGCATTACTTACAAATGTTTTGGTGGTTTTTTTTCCACAAACACCAACAGGCACCCCGACTCCCAATGGTTGATAAAAAAACCTACTCACCGCACATTCAACACTCAAGACATGCTATATTCGCTAAACGCCGATTGCTACCTAAAATGTTCAAAGTCTCGAGATGCTCGTCTTGGCATTTGCTTATTAATACATACATGCGGGGTTTGTACAACCAACCATTTTATGTAGAAACAGCAAATACATATTTGCCAAGTGTCGTGCGAGTCCTCAACACACTACCAGTCATGAACAACGGTGAAACTGTCGTTGTTGCAGCTGTGGTTACTGTTTTGTGTAGTGACTACAAGCTTAGTCATAGAGTAGTTTCCTCATCTTATTTTCAATTTGTTTCCTTGCATCAAAAACCTCATTCTGATTTTCATGTTTTGGAATAGAAGCATACCAAATTAATGGTTCAGCTTGGTCAGATCGAGGAACTCCAAGACTGTTATGTTCAGCTAATCTATTCCAACATTCCAAACCAATAGAAACAACGCTAATTGTTCTTTCATTAATACATCTATACTAGTAAAGAATCTTTTATTATTGAAAAATAAATAGCAGTACTGTTGATTCCTAAATGTGTGGTTATTTCCAATACTTCCGAGTTCAACTACTTCACGAATATTTGTGGACTTTAATGTGGGGAAGGAAGTGATGATTAGCCAAGTAAAGCAAGTGGTGAATATTGTTTCTCAGAGAATAACTGAGCACCTGTCCCCACTAGTCAGGATTCGGTGAACCTTTGCTCATTCGACAAATCCCGCAAGTCTGGAGCCACCAGACTGTGCTATTTGTAATGGAATAGAACTTATGATAAACCAACCCTCACCAAGACTGGCAATCCCACTGCTACAGCTATAGAAGGCGACTCAAGAGGAGTAATACGACTATTAACCGGTCACTGGCATCTGAGAAAACATGTTCACAGCACGCGCACATAATGATCATCCTATCTGCTGATTATGTAATGAGGAGGAATTAGCCACCCATATCATTTCGAATGCAAAGGCTCAATGGAGATCCCCCCCCCCCAAAAAAAAAAACACTCAGGGAATGAAATTGTAGCAACAGATCAATACATGCCTTCTGAGGAGTGAGTGAATTGCATTGAACTAGGAAACTAGGAAGGTAGAATAAGCTAGAAGGCTGCAGAGCCCGGGGAGCACAAACCCCACCTGCCTCCTAGTATCTTTGCCCAGATCACCAGTTCAGCTTTGTCCACAACTCACAGCTCATAGCTTTGTGGACCACATATCCTCACTCCTTGAGTGTAAACAATACTGCATGGAAGCCTTTCTTTACATGACACAAACGTTGATCGTTTATGGCATGAGAGTGTTTCTTATATTAATATCTTACATGACCATAATTTTAGTTTTATATAATTTGTTTCAATTAATATTTTTAATTCTACACATTATCATAATTTTTTGTACATATCAAAATTTTCATTTCATTTTTAAAAAATTATCCTTAAAAATAAACATTTAAAACTTGAGATTTACGCGTATTACAGAGGAAGTAAAATTACATCTAACTTTGTTGGTTTTTCGAAGTTTATGATGACAAATATGATTATCAATCAAGGATTTACAGAGGATAGGAAGTTCCTATTCAAAATAAAAAAATAAAATTCCTATCAATCATATCATATATGATTGATTGAAACTTATTCTAAATAAGTTTCAAAAAATATATAACGGGGGTTTCCAGCAAAACCAGCTTTGAAAGTCTAAAAAAGACACTTCAGCTCCTCACAAACTAGAAAAGTGATTTTATGTAATAGAAAATGTATAATATAGAAAAATATAGTGTATTATTTTTTCTACAAGTAGAGAAAACAAATTTGTGATAAAGGATTTCATAAAGAAATGAAAAATAGCCCAAATCCAAATTTCAAAATGTATTAAACAACTCAATTTTACTTTCAACGCAATTCCATGATTATACAATACATTAACCAACAAACTGTAATTAATGTAAAACCAAATATTCCCAGGAAAAAAAAGAGAAAAAATGACTGATGTTGAAATTGTATCGAGCCCAACGAAGAATCAAGTTGCTAAGTTAACGACGTGAGACTTTCTTCCAATCGCTGTCGTCACCTTTGTCCTCACCTTAAAAATATTATAAACTTACATTTAAAATATTTCTACAACAAAACAAAACATGCAAACAGGAAAATGTATTTTTTCTAAAACTATCCCATGCATTATATTTTTTTTTTTTTTTCAGTTCTAAAACAAATATTAACCTTTGTCCATTTGCTTCTGTGGAGCTCTATCTTCAGGAGGAGGACCTCTTCTGTAAACAAACAGCCCAAGTTATATTAACCAAATGTTATATTAACTACTCTTATTTAAAGATAAAAAATAAAAATTATATTCACCTCATCATTGGTTCTTGAGGCTCTGGATCATTTCTTGCACTTCGCCAACTACCGACACCAGCCTAAGAAAAGAATTTTTTTTTTAAATGATTCAAATATTTAAAAAAAGAAACTTACAGTATCAGATCTTCTAAAGTCGCGGTCTCTATCTCTTTCTCTATCGCCACCTCTCCTGAAATCGTCTCTATCGCCTATCCTTCTTCCAAAGCCCCTATCATCCTCACCCCTCTCTCTCCTTCCAAATCCACGATCGCGATCGTCATCTCTGTCCCTGCGCCCAAATCCACGATCATCATCTCTATCCCTGCGCGAAAATCCACGATCGTCATCTCGCTCTCTTCTTGTGAAACCTCCTCTCTCTCTGTCATCGTCCCTTCGTGAAAAACTACCGCGATCTGTGTCGTCCTTGTCTCGCCAAGAAGTCTCCCCTCTTGACGCCTCTTCCCTCTCGCGCATGCGGCTTGATCTCCACGGAGTAAGCTTATCGTCCTTCTTGTCCTTCTTATCACCGGGACCCGACTTGAAGCCCAAAGAAATTTCTATTTCTTCAAGCCTCTTTATTGCCTCCTCCTCACGCTTTTTCTGTATCTCTGCTTGTCTCTTGAGAACTTCCATACGTTTTCTTAAAAGTAAAAATAAACAAATGTATTTCCTCTTAATTTTACATAAATTTACATAAATAAATACCTTTCTTCTTCAGCCTTTTCTTTCTTTTTCAATTCCTCTTCTTTCTCCTTTCTGATTCTCTCCTCCTCAGCTCTTTGCCTCTCTTCTTCTTCAATCTTTCTCTTTCTTTCTTCTTCTTTAGCCTTCCTCCAATTGGCCTCTCTCTCCTTCTTTCTATCTTCCTTCCTCTTAGCCAACCTCTTCTTTCTTTCCTCATTCAATTTCTTCTCATAAATTGCGAATTTTTCCTGTTGGTAACAATAAATTAGTAAGTATTAAATAAAATCAAGTAAAACATTGATAAGCTTACCTGATAAACCTTGTCCCGAGCAGCTTGCAGTTTATTCATAAACTCTTGCCTATCTTTGGCCATTCTAGCTAGACGCTCTCTCGTCAGGACAGCCCTTTCTCTTTCTTTAACTAAATCAGCAATTCTCCTAGCTTCCTGCTCATCCCATAGTTTTTTCTCTTCGATCTATAAAAATTTTCCTGACTCTTTAACAAATCTTTCTTTACAATTTGAATGTACAAACATTATTCTATATTTACCAATTTTTCTTTAAAACTCTGCTCCAAAAGTGGAATTTCTTCCTGCCTCTTTGCCCTCTCGAAGTAATCGATCTTTTTCTCTTGCGATTTCAATTTCTGCAGCATTTCCTTTCTTTCTTTCTGCAGCTCCTCAGCTTCACGTTGGGCAATCTGCTCAGCGTCGAGAGCCTTGAGTTTCTCCTCGTCCAACTTCTTGAGAATCTTTTGCCCATGCGGCGTTTGTGAAATTTGATGCATTTTCTCTTTCAAATGTCTATCCTGATGGAAAAAAACAATGGTAAATTATCTAAAACATAATAGGATAGCGTGAGTACATACTTTGATTTGTTGGATTTCATTTTCTTGCCTCTTCCTTTCTCTTTCTTCTCGCTCCTGTTCCAAGCGCCTTTGTTCGTCCAAGTGGAATTTTCGTATCAATTCCCCTTGCCTCTTAGCCTCTTCTTCTTCCTTTAAAAATATATTTTACTACAAAAAGAAAACTTTACAATATACAGAACACCTACTCTGACAGAGTTGAGCTTTTCAAGATATTCCTTCCTGTCTTCAATGATTTTGTGCCTTGCCAAAATCCTTTCATGCTCTTTGGCCATATTTTCTTTGTAATAATGTACTAAGTCGAGCCTGACTTTATCTTTCTCTTCCTTGTTCGCATTCGGGTTGATTATGCGAAGTGCTTCGTTCAGAACATTCGCCATATTTATCAATTGTGTCCTGAGTTGATCACTAGGCATACTCTGGAGGACAGGGCCGTCTCTCGTATCTTCACGAGGAGATTCCGAAAGGTCCATACCGAAATGAACACATCCGGCACCGTGATCAATGCGAATCTGAACCAAAAATATTTGATGTGCGATTTGCGTCAAACAACAAAATAATTGGCAACAATACCTGCATATCATTGTGTCGCACACAGTCGACAAGTAATCGCTCCAAGTGAAAAGGTGTTGTGAAAACTGCAAGCTCAAGAAGACGTTTGAAATCGATTGTCTGATAGACTTGAGACACTTGTCTTATGAGCTTGACAAGTGTCACATCTTGTAATGGAGCGATGTACTGTTCATCTTGAGTAAGCTCCATTGTCACTGCTTTCACTCTCTTACAGAGTGTAAGAGGATTGAATTCCACTTCAAGGCATTGGTACAACTCCTGGAGCTGCGGAGATGCCAACTGGACGACGTTCATCCTCACCTATTATTTTGTAAAAATTATGAACTCCTTTAGAAACCGAGTAGAAAAACAAAATCAACTTACAAGATCACGAATCAAAGAAGCCCTCGTGGGTGGCTGCTGCAGGGTCAGGAGTACTGCAAGCCTTTGCGCTTTCTCCAACGGAGATTTGTCCGTTTCGATGAATCTATCGAACTCTGGATGGGCCGATGGAAGCGGGATGGACAGTGTCGCCAACAGGACACAGCATGCCATCCTAGTATATTAGGATTGAAATCAGGTTTTATTATTTACTATTTTTTGTTAAATTATAACACCGCACACCTCTGAAGTTCATCCGGGGTGATATTCTTTTTCATGTCTTTGTTCAGCTGGAAAAGTTTAAATAAAGCAGCAGCATGGAAAAGATAGTAGCCAGCCTTCCAGAACACCATAGCCAACTTCTGGTAATAGTTAGCCATTGTTTTAGTCACTGGTGGCTTCTTGGAAAGGTTCATCAAGCCATGTATATCTTCTATTGCTTTATATGCTTCCTACAATTTAAATTTAAATTACAATTAAGCCTCAAACCAACAAATCAAAATTTGTCTTTAATTATTAAACCCTTAAATATCAACAGGACAATAATTATGAGATGTAAATCATGTAAGCTACTAATTTTAAGACCACAATCAAAAAAATGTATCCCAATTAGAGATTTAACACTGAATTATAAACTTAAGAAATCACTGAAATGATTAAAAGCTATTTATCTATAGAAAATTCTATACCTGCCATAATTCCATTTGTATAGCTGAGTCCAGTTGGACAAGCCTTGTTTCCAAATTATACTGCTGCGTTTCTGCTTTGTTCAGAGAAACGTTGGCAACTTGAGTAGGAAGTTTACTAATATCTTCTAAATGTTTCCTAAGTTTATCACAAAGTTTGCGAAATTCTGTTTTCCTATTGTATTTCAGGCAGAAGTTAAAGGCCTGGAGAAGAGGGAAAAATCCGATTATTTCGTGATTGATATGAGGATTTCAGAGAAACGGTTGTTAACAAACCATGCGAGCGATGTCGTGGTATAGGGTTTCACAATGTGCGTTAGTCCTCAAAAGCTCGAGGCACTGACAGTATGATTCCCACAAGAATTTCACCCATGGAGTTAAGATGGTCCTATCACTTCTATCATGTGCATCCTCACCGCTCACAGCTCTACACGTTGAATAAAATTGTTAAAACAAATTTTTAAAAAAAATTTTTTTTAGTTGTTTTCTCTTTTATTTTCTGGTAGTGGCGAGGATAATGAACTGAGCAAGCTTTTTTTTTCTAGTCCTTTTATTTGTATAACATATAGCCCAAAGCCATGAAGAAAAGAACCAGGAAGTTGGCATGAAATATACGTTATCCTCGCCGTGTCCAGAAAATGGAATTTTTTTTTTTTTAATACCTGAGCAAAAGGCTCTCTGGGGTTGCTACATTATCCAAGTCGTCAATATCTATCACTGCTTGGTGTGACTGTTCCCTGGCAGATTCAGTCTTCTCCTCAGCCATCCGTAAATAGCCTCTGATCACATTTTCCAATGAGCCGACATTCACCGATTGGAACATGTTCCTGTATTGAAACAAGCCTTCCTTCGCGATGAGGGACTTCTTGAGTTCGACACAGAGGTCCAAATATTTGAACATGATCGGCTCCAAAAGGCTCTCGCTCCAGTTGTAGGCCCATTTTTTATTTCGAAATACTTCATAAAGAGTATCGAGTGCTCTGGCAGGCTTGCCGACATCAATAAACTCTAAAACAATCAATTTTTTTTATTAAGCATTTATATTTCATGAATACAATAATACATTATTTATACAACTGTAAATTATAAGTACAAATTGGCTATTTTTACGTTTTTTTAACAGACCTAAGTAACAATTGAAATTATTAAGATTTTCTTCAAAAAAAATAAATTTAACTAATAACAACATGATACTGTCGCAATTTGATTAGATATATAAATTACTGATTATAGATATCATATGAAACTATACTTTCCTTAAATATCAGTGCTCTAATTAAATTTATTTTGCATATACAGAATTTTATTAATTATCAATGAAATTATGTCAATGTGAAAAAATTTAAGAGCACTATTGCATCTGTAAAGCTGATTTCTTAAAATTCAAATGAAGGTTCAAGAGGATGTGATTTAAAAACATGGATGAGCACTTGAAAAAATAAGCCTATTGTTCAATTAGTATTACAAATTTTTCTAACGCTATAATAATTAAGGTTCAAACCAGAGGTCAGACCATTCTATTTAGCAACATGTAATCATTTCAATCTGCAAAAAATGTCTAAAATGTTATTTGTGTGGTTTATTTTTATTTTCTATGCGCTCTACAATACTGCAGACTACACCTTATTGGTTTTCCATATTTCCTACTGATCCAAAGTCAATACAGTTCAACCGCTCAGAAACATGTTAAAAGAAAAATATAAGTAATTATTAATTTTGAGAAGCTATCAGTAGGACGCTCTACATCAGTATCCTATTGATTTTGGGCTGATGAGTGATAAGATTCAATTTCAATTCAGAATACAAGTAATTTATTTATTAAAATAATTATTAATTTATTTAAAACAAGATAGAAATTATTATTAATGTGAATGACTGTCAATCCAGTTAAGGGCACTGCACTATGATCCAAAAGGATTTGATATGATAAGCTGTTTAAACTGTTGAAATAAGCTTCTTGAAAAAGAATGAAAAATTATATAATATAGAGGAACAACATCGGTGATTTTTCTACGAGTGAAATTTTAAATCTGGAGCAATTTTTATTGAGCAATAAAGTAGACTTCAACGTTAGAGTAAATGCCAAAAATTTATAAAACGTTTGTGTTTTGGGGTTTTCTATACTCTCTATAGCGCTACCGTAGAGCAAACCTTAATTTACAATTTTGCCAATTGATCGAAATTTGTATTGAATGAGTGAATACAGTTCAGTTGTAACAAAAAATAAATAAATAAGAAAGCTCAATGTAGAATCAGGTTAAAAGAAAATTGAAGTGAGATGTGATAATTTTGGCAGCCTGCAGTATCCGATTCTTTTTTTATTGATTTTGAGTTTCAATGTTTAGTGCTGACAATTGATTTTAAGAAAATTTAATTTGTAATTTATCTGGAAAAAAGTTTGAGCGGCTGTCAGTCATATTACAGACGCTGCAATATGATCCAAAAGAATATTTATATGATAAGATGCGTCAATTATTGAAATAACCATCTTGAAAAAGAAAGAAAAATTCATTAATTTAACGAACAGATAGATTTGAAGAAGTGGTCGTAAACATATTAAATGTCAAAAAATATATACAAGATTATTTGTGAGTAGGTAGTAGTACTGAAGAGCTCACTATTTTGGCTATTCATTATAGATTGATTAATTTCGAGATTATTGGGACTAAATTTCCATTAAGATTGAGGACAATCGATTTGAAAAACTTGAAAACTCATTTTCAAGAATAAAAGTTGCTAATTTTAAACTTACCTTGAGGTGGGCAGCCCGAGAAGAAAAGTCCCGATGCTTCATTCAAAACATTTGTTGATGTTGTTGTCTTTCCGGAATCCCAGGCCAACCAGGTTGGTAGTCAAACTGAGAAATGTTTTGACTGAAACATTGGGACTTTTCTTCTAAGTCTGCTCACACCTCAACATAAATTTAAAATTAGCAATTGACTATCCAACGACCGACTAAAACAAGGACTAGAATAAAAGTGATTATTCGTGTGAGGTGTTTAGTGACCGTTAGTTAATGATTATTTGATGTATTTGTATAATTTAAAGAATATTTATAAATCCCAGGCCCTAAAGATGATCTCAATAAAGATAGATACATTAGTATGACAAAAAAAAAGTTTTTCTAAAACCTACGTCACACCAGACACATATCACGATCTTCAAAATAGTGATTATTAGTCTGAGTGGCTATCAGTCAAATCGATATCACAAGGATTTTGAATTGAGGAACTGAAGTAAGCATCTTGAAAAAAAGGGGGGAAAATCAGTAATTTAAAGAAAAATTTAACAGATTTTCCTTCTGCTCATTATGAGCACAGAGCTTCTATTGAGCAATAAATAGCCCTCAACACATTAAACATAAAAAATTTATAAAACATTGTAAGCTGTTTTTTTTTACACTCTTCTGTAACAGACGAAGTACACCTTACCACCTACTGATTTTGGAATGGGTGAAATTCAGTTTTACTCAAGATCACTGACAATTGATTTAAAATGAAAATTAAAAAGTGAATTTGACATTTGTGTAAAAGAAAATAAAAGTGATTATTGGTGAGGTGAAGGTTAATCGACCTAATGACACTGCATTACGGTCCAAGAAGAAAGTTGAAAGTTAAACTGGAACACAGGCTAGTCTATTCAGCAGACTTCACAGCGTGTTAAATGTCATATGTATATTTTAAATTAAGGTTAAAAATCGTTCAAAGGAGCTTTTCAGTTTGGATGGTTGTCAGTAAAGGCATTTCAGTATGTAAGATAAATGAACTATTGAAATAAGCATCTTGAAAAAAAAGGAAAAAAAGAAAAAAGCCTACTGGCAAAATTGTGTATCAATCAGGAGCACCAAACTTCTATTGAGCAATAAATACCCTTTAATTATTAAATTTCAATAACTTATTAAAATAATCCATACTTGCTTAGTGGTCATAATTGACTTTATTAATTATTCTAATAAATTATCCTTTTTATCTAAGATTTTTGATCGTGATGAAAAATTGCATCCATCTTCTTCTATTTGCACTTCTAACCTTTTGAATTTTCCTTTTTCAAATAGTTTTCAAAATATAGAAAATTCAAATGGTTGTAAGTTGAGATGAGGAGTTGTCCAAGGAGATTGATATCAGGATAGCTCAGGTAGTCTGAGCAGAGGGGGGTAGCGAGCTCAAGGCCATGGGTTCAAATCCCACTCGTGCCTCTAATTTTTCATCTCGACCATAAACAATATACAAAAAGAATAATGGATTGGAATTTATAAAACGTGTGGAGATTAGTGACTGTTAATCAATAATTATTCAGAAGTCGTTAGATGAGGTTTGGTGTGATGTAGGTATCATAAAAACATTTTCTTTATCGTGCCAGCAAAATCCTACAGCGCTCTCTACTCACCATTTAGAACACCAACACAATTTCGACTTCAAAAATCCAAAAGTATTACATAGAACACAGAACAAAACAACAAACATAAACGTAATTTTTTAGAAATTGTTTACATCAACAGGGATAAACACAGCATCAATTACAGAACATATACTTGTAAACTCAGTAGCAACTACACCAATACCATTAATCAAATTCTACATAGAAAGCATACATATATCATCATATCACATTCCACACAGCAAATATTTTTCACATAGTCTATTGTCCAACAATTTAGCTTTCCTTATTTATCCCTTTTCTATATCATCCTGAAATGATAATCTGGCTAAACCATTACCAACACATTTTTTCCCTTCGTCGGCTCTTTTCACCTCAAAGAAGCCGACGTCTTACACAAAAATGTCTTTTCTATCCAGACTTCCTTCCCCACCCCTTCGAAGCCAGTATATAAACATAAAACAGCAAAATCTCACTGTCGTTCTTAACACGACATGCAAGTATGGCAATTGAATATAAAAAAATATATTTTGCATTGAATAAATTCACCTTTTTCCACATCCTACATGTATTTGTAAAATGTAAACAGTATTTGTAAATCCCTGGCACTGAAGATGATCTCAATAAAGATCGAAACATTGGCACAATAAAGAAAATGTTTTTCTGAAACCTACATCACACCAGACCGCTCACACGATTTCTGAATAATTATTTTATAAAACTTTTTTTTTGCAGTCCCTGCAGTATTAGCGTGAAGCACACCTTACCACCTACTGATTTTCTATTGACTTTGGGATAGTTGAAAATGAGTTTCAGTGAAAACATTTAAAAAACTAGAGAAAATCGATTTGACACTTGTATAAAAGAAAATAAGAGTTTGAGAGAATGTCAATCAAATTAATGGCACTGCAGTATGGTCCAAAAAGAAGGTGTAATCTGGAGCACAGGCCATACTATTGAGCAATTTGACTCTACAGCATGTTAAATGTCACAAACGTATAAAATATGAGATAATAAATGAAAAATTATATTTTATATTAAGGTTAAAAGTCGCTCAAAGGAGATTTTTTTCAGTTGTCCGGACCAGTACGAGAACTGCATTATGTTCCAGGTTATTGACCAATGCCGATGAACTTTCATCACATCAATGTGTCAAAAAGAGGTTGAAGATTTAAATGGATTTAAGTTAATAAAACCGAAAAAAAAAAATATTTAATTTTTTTTCTTTTTTTAAATAACGTCCCCCCCCGCAGTCAAAATTACGATTACAGGAAGGTTAATGGATTCGGAAAGTTGTCAACCTTATCGGCGAAGGAATGTCAAAATAGAAGTCTGTTATCGGGGATGAAGAAAGTTGCAGCGAAATTTGCCGGGGATGGATCTGCGCGGAGCCGGGGGGCGGCAAACCCCTCGAAAACCGCTTTGTCCCATCCGGGCGACACGTGAGTCGTCTGTCACTTACCGTTGGCCCTTTTCAGGGCATTTTCCGGCCTCTGGCTGTATCTGGCCATTGTCCGAGATGCGCCTCTTCAAACCGATGTGGCCGTTGGATGGGCGGAAAAGAGCTCGAGCCTGGTCACCGTTAAAAAACAACAGAAAACTATCCAAAGAAAATGGGACAGAAAGCCACGAGTCCGACGGACACCAATGGTACGGAAGTGGATTTCCAATATGGCCGCGCCTCTCTAACCAAATGCGCTACGAACGTCTCATTTCCGTCCAACCTAATCGAGATTTTTAACTCGTGCCAAATACGTAAAAACGACAAAAAGACACCGCTTTAAATTGAATTTTAAGAATTAGCAAACGAATTTGTTATTATTTCTTATAAAAATTGAAAAACCGACACGTCATATAGTGTTTTCCCGCTGGATTCAATTATGCCGCAAACCACATTCCTTAGTTCGACAAAGATGAACAATTTAATTTTTTTGTTTTTATTTTTATTTTAATACACTAGACCAATTTAGTACATGTTATACGATTTGATATATATGATTTATTGATTACAAGTTACAGGATGAACAATAGAATAGAATCTTTCATAATACACTGATGGACAAAATTAACCTCCCTTAAATTTGACTGTATTTAAGTTGTTTGTATTTTTCATACCAAAAATAGGTTTGCTTGTAAAAATAAGACATTTTAAATTAAAATGTTGTTACCTAATTATGGGTTCCTGAGCACTTTGGACATAGAGGCAGCGAAAAGGTTGACATATTGGCCAATGAGGCGGCCAATATGGGACTCTCTGGGTCCTGAACACTATTACGGCTTATTATCCTGCATCAAAAGAGGATTCATCTAAAAATGGATCCTCAATGAGTGTAAAACCTGGTGAAGCAATACCACAGGCATGAAGATCGCGAAGAGATTCATAGAAGGACCATCCATAAAACGTATAAAAGTATTACTGGAATGTAACTGCATGAGGATTCTGGTTGTACTCCCCATCCCTAATATCTAATTTTTTTTAAAAATCCTCCTGAAATACATATCCAACAAAAATAAAAGTCACGATGATAAATATCTTTTTGGGTCACCTTGGAATAACCCTTTTGCTAAATTATTGCATAAACCATATAAAAATTTTGATATTTGTTTGCTATTTTGCCAGTAAAAGTATTTCTTTTTTTTTGTGATCAAAAGCAAACATACTAGGCAATTCTTCTACAGGTGGCATTTGGGTCCGGCCCTAAAAGGACAATACGAACCAGGAAAAGAGTGAAGACAATTCAACATAAATTCACTATCTCGATTTGAAAAAAGTCAGTCAAAAAAGTAACATCAGCCAAACACACATTTACATCACCTAGTAGGTCGAGCTTGGGCAAAGAAACATCATTTCTGGGCTTCCAGGCAACAAGGATCACATTTTGAATGAAAGTAAATTCATATTTTAAAACATATTAATAAGAGGACTGCTGGACTCAGCTAGCTTTTTTTTTTAATACACTATCTAACAATTTCCTTATTTTGAGTGGTAATATGTTAATATCCTAAGATGAATAGATCATGATTATCAGAATAGATTACAGTTGGATTTTTTATTATTTAGTAGATCATTGTTATCATTTTGGGTACGTATATAAATTTATATGGGTATTTTCATGAAGTACCGACATGATTTTTCAATTTTAAATGATCTCTCCATTCTGTTCCAAAAACTTTCTTGTAGAATTAAAATTTTTTTCATAGTAGTGTTCATCATCTTAAAACTATACACTATAATACTTTAAAATAGTATGTATAACTTTTTTAGTTGTACATATAAATTATAGATAATAGCATAACTTATATAATTATCATCCAATATTTCTGTAAATAAATTCTTAACACAATTGGTCACAAGACATATCAGCAAGTTAATAGAGTCTAACGTTATTAAAGCTATTCAATTTAACAAAAATCCAGGTCATTCATAAACACAACCAACAATATCGGGCACAGAGTTGATCCTTGCGATACTCACACATTTTCTCAACAAGAAATATTGTCGTTTATTTGCACTATTTGTTTTTTTGTCTAGGAGAAAGCTGAAAATGAATCTGACGAAATCCTGGCTATAGCTCTTTTTGTTATTTTCAAGATAGTTCCAATTATTAAGTTCTGCGTTGTCAAGTACTGACGTGCCTACAGTGCAAACTGCAAACTAGCATCAGATATATGCTTATCAGCACGATAACAGACGCCAGGCAGCGCGATTTGCCGGATTCCTTATCGGCCAATTGACATTTGACATCAATGTGGTCCAGTTGACTCAAATATCAAAAACAATGACTTGTTTACTTGCCTATAACATAATTGGTAAGTCGTTTATCTGGTCGTTTTTGAATATTCACAAATCTTGAAGAAGAACTTACTGTTTAAATTTTTACTGTAATTAATGTCTTATATAAAAATACTTTCAGAGAAGGGTAACGATGGAGATGTTCTTTGGTCATGGGCCTTCCCCAGCTTAAAAGATGAACAGAGGAAATACATAGAGGATAAGTGTCATTTGAGTGATCTGAAATCTTCGCTTTACGGCAAGTTCAAGAACTGGTTTTACATCCATGTTACGGAATGCAATCAGGCGATCCTGCCGAATGTAAGCTATTAGCAATAAGCAATCAACGTCCTGTACATTGCAGCCTTGATTTCAGATTGAGAACATCGGCATTGTAATCTGGGCGAAGGATTTCAAGCCGGATCAGTACCTGAAACTTGCGTCTTTGTTAAGCAGGGTCTACAACGAATCAGGTAATTCTAACTTCTATAATACAGCACATAAAGAAACCTATTTGATCTGGTTGTCTCTGACAAAAAACAGTATGCTTAGAAATGATGGTGGGGTGAGTATTTAAAAGAGATTAAAGATATTTTAAAAATATTAAAATTATATCCTGTACAGTTACCCCAGTGCATCATTGGCTGTCACCAAATGACCTTAAATCACCAATGGTCTACCAGTGATTCATTTTCCCAGATCCTCTTTTGTGCAGTGCACTTATTATTTTTTCATACCGAATGCAGTGCAAATACGAGCCTCGTTGCCCAAGTGCATAAATTCGTACAATAAGCATGCACAAATTATGGCTTCTAAAGCCACGCTGGAGAAAATATTTTACTATTTTCGGTGAACTATTCAAAACACTTTTTTTTTTGTTATGAACTGACGCATTATTAGGCTGATATTTCATTATGTAAACACCTAATTTTTGTATGTAAGGAGAAAAAGAAATTATAATAATTTTTTTTTTCCTATTAAAGTTTCAGTTTATTCCCTATCAGATCAACCTAATTATATTAGCATGGGCTCATCACTGTAAAGCTGAGTTTCCGTTTTGCGGAAAAAAATCTCTCGCAATTAAATGTAAATTACTCATGAAATACTGTATCAGGTTAACAATCTCCATGAGGCAAAACATGGTGAGCCATCAGTTTGCTTGAACCAAGCATGCCATCACTACACCATCTGCTGCATCAGGGTTTGCTATCGTGGTGATACTTTTTGTCTTTGTTCCACTTTGATGCTCATTTTCCACTCCTCCTATCCTCTCTCTTGATCTTGTTATGATTTTTATCTTTACCATCCCGCAAAAGTCAGTGATAGGTTTGGTTAATTTGAATGCAGTCCTTTGGTTCATTTTCATACCGAAGCCAAGTACGTTTTCACAGGGAGAAACACTTTGATGCACACTAAAAAACTGACAACTGGTTGGCTCACCGTGAAATATCCTCATGCCAACAGTTTAGCAGTCCCAGCTAGGCATATACATCGTGAGATGTTTCGCGAATGATTTGTGTGCAGTATTAACCATAAGGTCCCAGGTTCGAATCCAGCAGTTGTGCACTCAGTCCCAACATATTTATAAATAGGTTGTTTTTTTTTTAATAAATCAGGATACCAGTGGTTGATATGACCTCTTCTGTAGTGAACTCCCATAAAAAATAATAATAATAATAATAATAAATAAATATTCTGTTTAAGTTGTGAGGAGCACTCGAGAATGAGGCAGTTTGAAAAAACACATTTTTCATTTTTTTTTTTTTTTTTGATGTTTCAACCTTTATTCAGGTCATCTTCAGGGTTG
The DNA here is from genome assembly GCA_039619505.1 of Cimex hemipterus. Classification (NCBI taxonomy): domain Eukaryota; kingdom Metazoa; phylum Arthropoda; class Insecta; order Hemiptera; family Cimicidae; genus Cimex; species Cimex hemipterus. Next base: position 11,276,451 of record CM077106.1, on the reverse strand, counting down.
TTGACAACACTTAAACACCAATATACCACTAGAATAGCACCACACTTTATGTCCTGAAGATGCCCGAACGAAGGTTGAAACGTTGGCAAAAAAATATTTTTCCAAACTACCTCATTATTGACCACTCCTCACGACTTCAACAAATTGTGAAAAATCAGGTCACTAATAAACACACAAATAAATCAATTAACATGTTTAAAAATATAACATTTAGTTTGTTTGTAAAATTGAATTCTGGAATTGCAGGTGATCCGACTAAAGTGCTTCAATTCTATTTAAGCGTAGTGACAAAAGACATCACTCCAAACAATAACGGGTCACTGTTATTTAAAGAATTTTGTTCCCAGATACCTTCTAAGTCTTCAAGAGTCAAAGGTCTGTTTTATTACAGCAAATTTTGCTTCTGTCATTAATTATTTTAATTTTTCAGAGCTTATTAAAATGTTTGGTTTAGAAGTAATTTTGATTTACAATACTCTTTTACTTGAGAAAAGGCTGATCGTTTACCACCATTCACTCCCAGTATTGTTGGAGGTAGAATAAAACCAATTTTTCAATTTCTGTGAACAAGTTTTGTTATTTATCATTGATATCTCTCAGTGGTTGAAGTCATTCCCTTATTTTATCGCACATCGTAAAATAGATGACCACTTGATCCCTTGGTTTGAAGTAAATGATCAAGACATTTCAGAACTAAGGGTAATTCTTTAGAAATTGAAAAATTATAAATCCCCCATTTGAAAGTAAATTCGATTTAATTTTACAGTCTCGGAGAAATTACATCGCTGGGTGTTGTGATAACTCAGTATTCTTGAGGAGTGATCTGTATGATGTACTCGTCAATTTGCCGGCCAAGGAAATCACAATATCCCCTCAATCAAAAGGTACAATTTGAAATATTAAAAAAAAAAAAATTATATATCTTAAACCATGCTTTTTTTTTATAAGATAAATTACCCGTGACAAAAACCCATAAAGATATTGCTCTTTTCATGGAGCAATTAGCAGATAGTGAAATGGACGAGGAGAAGGTTGTTAGCTCGATAGCAGCTAAAACTAAGGAGCTTATTAGTCTTATCAGGTATTCACGACTTTTTTTTCCCCTCTATGTTTCAACAATTAAAAACAACAAAAATTAACTTGCAGATCCATGTCTGTCAAAGGCGAAGACATGAGGGATTACATTTCACTTGAAAAGATCAAAGAAAGGAACTTTTCTCCCGTAATGGAAAACTTCATAGTCCAACTAGCTTCCACAGAGAATATTTATTTTTCAAACAATTGAAATAAAACATTTATACAACTCGTATTGTAAATTAAATTCTCACTATTTATAATATATTATATATTAATACTCTTTCAATATATACAATTATTTCCATATTTACAATTTTTACACATTTTTAAAAATCTTACACCAAACACGACTTAAGAAATATTGCCAATTATGAAAATTCCGTATAAATCTCGTCCCCTGAAATCTCTTCCTCTTTGATCACAGTGGTATCAGTCTCTAGGTCATTAAACCTTTCCAACTAAAACATAAACAGATAAATAAATATTGGTAGAATGATAAAAACAGCACTGGGTAAAATAAAAAACAGACCAGAGGTTCATTTCTTCTGAAGAGAAGCTTAACATCATCAGTTGTTATTACTGATCGACCAGCATGGCTGCAAAAGGAAAAGATACATTGTTATATAATAATATCGTAGTTTTTACACTAAAATTACTTGAGAATATTGTTTTTTATGTATGGGATGAGTGATAAGAAAAAGTGAGACAAAATAATTACAACAATTATATATTTTCCTTTTTTAACTCAGAAGAATAAAGAACAACTTTATATTGTTAACATGATTTGATAAATAAATATAAACATAAAAGGTAATTCGATCTGACATTAAAAACCGTTAAAAAATAAACGAAATCTGCAGAGTGAACATTAGACTGATCTCAAATAGTTTTCCTAAAGATTTCACTGTCAAATTGTTTTTTTTTTCTTTGATGAAGCAATAAATTTGATTAACCTGAATCATGATAACCTCACTCAAGAGAGTGGTCGATCAGATCACAATGTACAATGGCTAGAGATAATTCTGTTACTACTCTTGCCATACTAAGGACCCGTCATTTAACGGCTTTCTTGATAACAGAACGTAATGAAAGGGTGAGCTCTAAAACAATCGTCAGAACACCTTCTGAGAATTGTTCCTTGTTCTTGTCTCTAGATGTCTCGCATAGAGTACTCTACGGGAAGTTTATCGAGTAGAAATATACCGGGGACCGTGGAGAAGACGTTGAGAATGCTTTGCTTCATGCGCTCTATGTGAGACAATCTTTTTAAAGAGAGCCAGTTATGGTATGGTATTATCAAACAGATCTTTCACTGCACTAAGGCACATTGAGGAAGTCTTCTGGAAGCTGTGGTCCATTTCGCTTCACTTATTAGGGAAAACAGTGATAATACATAATGCTAGATCGCAAGTAGTTCAAATTATCACCTATTACTTGGAGGGTGGCAGCATGTTTTCCTTTATGGATGAATTACGAGGTATGATAAAGAGATGGTTAGACATCGTTCGTGTACTACAGTAAGCATTGAACAGCTTCAAACAGCTCTTGTTGAACGATGCACTTTCACAGGAAGATACCAGTCGGACTCGATGTTATGGAGCTTAAGCCCCTCCAAGAGCAAAACAAGATTATAAAGCGTAAATGTAAATTTTGCCACTAAATGATTTTCTGATGTTTTGGTGAATTTTCTTTCAAAATAATTACATATTTTTTAGTAACACTCATCAATTTCTGATCTCGTTTAATTTGGTTTATATTAAAATATATGTTGAAATTAATATAATGTAATAATATATAGTGTGTAATATTTAGTGATTGTTAATTGATTAGAGATCATGAAATGGTGGTGACCGGACTGCATCTCACAATCTCTAAATAATCAATATGTATAGTTGAAATAAATAGGGGGAAATGATTTTTTTATTGTCATTTTTTTATATTCCAAAAAATTTGTTTGGAATGAGTTCATCTCATCTCATTTTCTCTAACCATGACCACTCCGTCCCAGATATAAACTAATAATATATACATATATATTAATTGTGTGAATCATTGGCCAATTTTAATTTCAAGGTATTTTCATTTTAAATGTAACCAATTTGAAAATTTCAGATAATCTATACTTTTGAAAAAAATTTAAAGCATGGTTAATAGAGTAAACAGGCTGTACATTTTTATTTCAGATTTTGACTTTACTTTTATGTTCTACATTTTAAAATTAAATTATTTATTTATTTATTGGTGCGGCAGACAGAATTTTCCATGCTGTATGGTGCTTACATTATATTGTAGAGTTATAATTTTAAATATTGAATTGAAACAAATAAAGTACCATTAATGTTATTTTATGAGAGTAAAAGTAATTAGTTCTTACTTTGCAAATGCTTCTACATCCTCAGCATAATTTTCCATCTTTTTCCATATAAATTCTGCCATTAACTCTTTGGCATCATCAGACACTGTGAATTTTCCAAACAGACTGTTGTCGCTCGAGAGGTCGGTACAAGCTTCATTAATTGCCATGAGTGTCATAAGTCTGACGTTCTGAAAAGAAAACAGCCATTGTAATTACAGACATGCAAAGTTAAACGCATTTATTTACATTTTCTGCAACTGACATCCGTTTCATTTTTGGCCTATCGTCAGGAGCAGGATAGGTTATTCTTTTTGGAGGCACGATGTTCCTCTTCGGCAGAATTTTCCTCTCGACTGAAGGTTTAGGTTTCTCTTCTTTACAGTAACTGTAATCAGTGCTGGTAGGTTGGGCAGCCAAAGCCCTTTTTCTGTTTCCAAGAGGTAGCGAAGCATGAGGTGGATGGTGATGAGTGCCCGTCAACTCGAGGACGGCTTTGTCATCAGGGGCCATGAACAAGTATGCACGGCATAGCTTCTTTGTGCAGGCATACCTTATCCCGTTCTTCGACATGGCACTTCTGCAGTATTTGTAATCATCTACGACAACCAGCCTACGTCCTCGCTGGCTTGTCATGAATGTGAACTCTTTATTCAAACCAAAACTAGGACTAGGGCTAAATTCCAAAAAAAAGTTTATTGAATTATATCACTACCCTGGTAAATACAAATAAATACCTTTCTTCTGACATGATTAGAGAATTTCTCCTTCAAATAAAAACAATACCAGAGTTGAGATGTTTTAGTTAAAAACCAAATCACTTTTCGCCATTAAATGACGGGGATCGATTTTTTAAAAAATAAATTTTATCTTTTCTTCTTTGCTTAGAAATCCTACAACTTTCTATTATGTTCCTTTTATAAAATACAATCCGTATAATTGTAACATACAGGCCTAAAACAAAAACATGCATAATAATTTTTCTTGTTATAATTATCACTTATCATATTTAATACATAAGTAGGTAAAGTCGTACAGGCAGGCTTAAGAGTTGCAGGACAAGATGAGAGGTCAAACCACTTTACAAAGCGTTTTTCACATCATCATCCATTACAAAGCCACGGGTTCTGCCAGGATTTGAACCTGGTACGCTAGCAATGCGACTAAGACAACCAATCTGCGCAAAATACCGCGGTTCCCTTCACTTATCGTGCTATTATATTTATGATAAACAACAGATTATTTTAAATGAAAAGTCTGCTTTTACATTGTATCCCTAAAATGAAAAAGTTATACAAGTTTCATAAGCCACATAAGGTATAAGTTTCATACAATTCATTCCTCAATATATCAACAAATCATTTTTCTACGCTATCGGTAATGTATATGGATAATATACATATATTAAAAGTATTTCTTTTAAAGCAGAGGTATGTTATCAAGTTTGACCAGCCATTCAGCATGTTCGAGTTACGGGAATCAATGATTTGGTCAATAGTTTGAATAAATTTTTACACGCTTGGAATACAACTGGTCAAATTTTGGCAAAATGAGATAATTGTTTATGCTAGTAAGTTTCAGGCTTGACAGAATCTATAATTGAAGTTTAAAAAAAAAAAAAAAAAAAAAAGATATACGGTATTCTTTTAAATGTAATGTGCTCTTTAGTCTTCTTAAGAAGAAACAACTTCTTTTTTTTTTTTTTTTTTAATTTTACTAGTATATTAATAAACTCAACTCGTAAATCTATTTACAGCTACTTTGAAATCGATGAAATGTGAGTACAATAAAACAAATTAAAACAATTGAATCTATACCAAATGTCTAAATGATAAATTAGACAGCCTGGAAAGCTTTTTTGACTTATCCAGTTTTGACTCAATGGTTCAGTTACTGCTATTCTTAAGGCAATTCACAACATCAATAAAACACAGTAGACTCTTCAGGAGATACGTACCAAACAGCACCAAGCATAATAGGAAACTCCTCAAGTTTCAAAGCATTTTCTTCTATACGCATACTAATTTGTCTTTCTGTATTCATCATTGCTATGTACACATATGTCAGGTTTTGGTTTTTAATAAGAAAAATATGATGTATGGTAGCATGCATACAGTTTATTCACACAGAAAACCCAGTGAGCGAACCTATGTACATACATCAACTGGTACGCACTTATGCAAGACATTAAAACAATCGAGAAAAAAAAAAAAAGATAAAACTCAACAAGAGGGATGAATGAAAGAGTGGATAATAATATACTGTATGTAATTGAAGACATCTTGAACGAATTTAGCAGTAGCTGGCCATCCAAGCAGCTTGTCAAAGATTCGACACTATTTCAACTTAGTTAACCAGAATACATTGGCTAGTCAACATTTTAATCTTTCTATCGCAGAAGTTTCCTAAAGTCAATATTGACTTCATATAAAATATAGCCTTATGAAAACAACTCTTGAATATTCAAGGTGATAAATAAGCTGGTCAATGGATCTAATCTGAACATAAACTTTAATAACTAAAAGTTAAATCAAGTTGAATAAATTAGACCTGTTTACACTTACATGAATTGTTAAAATCAAAACTAACTTTTTACAATATGTGTAGATTCATGTTATGGTGATCAATAAGCTTGTTGAATCGCGTTCTATCTCAATAAAAATGACGTGTTTTACATAAATAATAAGGTAAAACTGAAGGACCTACGACTATAAAAAGCCAAGAATAATAATGTTGCTATTTAAACACACATTGTTTCGTTGTTCTTTCATTGTATTAATCTTGTTAAACACGTTAAATGGTAATAGTTTCTTTTCGAACACAATATCAGAATACAAATAAGGCAAAGAGCTTGTATTTATAGGCACCCAAAGGTCAATCTGGTTGATGATCACTTACCAGTCAATTGGCCCAGAAAGCAAGGCGATATCGTCGGCCCGTTCTTACGATATTTTTCGGTTCTGGACAACTCGTAAATGAAGAAGGTGTTGGGGGAAAAAGGACAGAGGTCCGTTTTTAAAACTGCTCCGAACAAAATAAAACAGGAATGATAATGGATGAACTGGAGGAGGAACAGTGCATGGGTGGATGCCCCTTCTGGCCACCTACCAAAGTACCAACTACAAGTTATACCAGTCCCCACCACTGTCACCCGTCATCGACGTATCGCCGATTTTGGACAATTTGACTTCCTTCTCAAGTTCTTAACTTCTTACTAACATTATACGCCGATTTTGGACAATATGTCTTCTTTCTCAAGTTCTTAACTTCTCACTAACATTATAATAGTTCCTGGCAACAACTTGACTTTTTTGTCCATAGCTGATTTGGCAATGACATTTAAAGGCAAAATGGATGCATAAGTAATAAACTTGAACCAAAGATTGTCCAAAATAATCATAAAAAAGTTCCATTAGGGATTGTTAGTTATTAGCATTTATTTGTCTTATGTATACATAATTACTTACGACCATCTTGATAAAAATATGCACTTTTGAACTTTTAAAAATGGTTATTCACAAAGGATAACTTAGCACCCTCCATTCTTAGCACTATTACAAAACAACATGTCTTCACCAAAGAAAAATCCACCATCTTTTCCTGAACTTTACTTTATATTTCTTTGCTGAAAATTGGCAAGTTGATGCCATCTACGCTGATCTTTCCAAGGAACTTGATGATCACCCGTTTCCTTTAATTCCCTCTTGACCTGGGACCCACCTTAATGTTAGGTTATTTGTAAATCTTTTTTTTTACAAGTTTTAAGTTGACCTCATAGGCTCGGAGAGCCTTTAGAACTGCCTGGCAGTTAGATAGTATTATTATTATTATTATTGCATTTATTTGTTATTACTTTCATGTTCACACACATCTATGGCTAGCGATTCAGCTTGATGAATAGTTTTGTTTATAGATTTTTCAAAGTCTAGTCTTTTCTCTGATGTCCATGTCACATCAAGGCACATCGAAGATTGTCTGTGTGTACAATGAAAGATTAAATGTCTCTGTGTTTATTCAGCATGACCTATCCTTAATCTACTAAACACTACTTCTGAGAACCTAGTGTTTTGTACCGAAGATTGCCGTTTTGTTACTGAAATGAAAAAAATATAAAATGACAATTATAAAAAGGCACTGTTTATTAACATGTACAAAATTATAATTATTACATTAAATTATTAATAACAAAATTAACACCAGGAATATGTAAATGTGAGTTAAGACTCAATAATAAAAAAGGCAATTTATCACAGATTAGGATCACACATTTTGATAAAAACAATTCGCTAAGAATGGTTAATTTAAATCCTAATGTGAAAGATATTGGTCTATCTGTTTATTGTCACTGTTAATTAATTATTTTGATTGAGCAGTATTGCTTGTATTTTTTTTTCTTTTTAAGTTAATATTTTCTCAACAGCAATGTGGTTATTTTGTTATATGTAAGCTGGAATAAAAGGACTATTTAATAAAATTTCACTTATTTACAAAAATAAATTAGGGTGCAAACTTTCTTCACATTATTCTGTTGTGTTTTCTGTTTCTCTTTTTCGTTTCCCCGGCTTTTGCGCTGCAGATTTTTCCTTCTCAAGTACCGTCATCGCTTCAAGCTTATAAAATAGAAAGCAAAATAAATTAATAATTACCAAACATTAAATCCTGCAAAAATCTTTTTCTGCTCACAATTTTTTCATTGTATCTGAAAAGGAGTTTGATATCGTCGTAGTTTATTTTCGACCTTTTAGCATGCCTGCAAAATTTGTCAGATTGTTCATATTGGCTGAAAAACGGTTTCAAACAATCAATGAATCTCACCGAGCGAAATGCTCAAGGTCGGTGGCGTAGCACTGCATCTTCTTCCATATGAACTCGGTGATGAGCTGTTTGGCATCCTTGTCGACGGTGAACCTGCCGAAAATAGCGTTGTTCATCCCAACATCGTCACACGTTTTACTGACAGCCAGATATGTTGTTAATTTCAATTTCTATTACAGAACAATTGCAATAAATAAATATTTTAAAAAATGGCACGTATTAATTTTGGATGTATCAACCACTTTTTTACTCAATAATATTGGTATGGTCTGCATGAAAAGCAATTTCAATTCTTACTGCCAAACTTTTGACTTATTTTAGTGTCAAAACATCTTAAATGTACTAATAAAGTGATCGAGATTGTGGTCAAGGTTGGTAGTTTTTTTTATATATATTTTTTTTAAATGTTCTGCCAAGATTTTAACTTATTTTGGATTGTACTTTTTTTTCCCACAAACTGCTTTTTTGAGGGATTCCCATTCTCTAATTGTTGGTGTAGCGATTCCTTATGATTGAGTAAAATCTCGCAGGGTGTTGTTGTTAAAACCTAGTATTCATTTGGTAAAGGAATTATCTTTTGGAGATGGTGTAAAAAAAAGAATGTCTTTCCAAATTGTTATCTTGGGTAAGAAGTCACTAACAAATTATTATTATTATTAAATTCATTAGTTTCGTGGTCCACTTGTCCAATTAATAAATATTATTATTAGTGTCCGAGTGGATGAGGTCACAATAGCTGAAATGGTAGAGCAGCGGCGTATCTAGCCAAAGATCATGGGCTCGAATCCCGCTCGTGCCACTGACTTTTTTCTCAACTAAAAACCATAATTATTTGTAAATTATTATTATTATTATTTCTTATTTGCTATGGATAAATATTAATATTAATTATAATAAATTTGAATTACAAGTTAAGAACCAGGAGTTTTGATTGCAAAACTCTTCATTCCGAGATCTTTCAAATATTCCAGCTTATACCAAACAAATTCTTATAAATGTAAAAAAAGTCACAAGATGAAAAAAAAAAGCAATTAACGGTCTTAAACTTTTTAACAACCAATATACAATTATTTTAATGCATTATTTATGTTAACACATAGTACATTAATTTATCGGTGCAAAGGTGTATTTATTTTGCAGATCAGAAATAGAAGATATTAAAATTCCTTGTCTTTCTTCTTGGGATATTAATTTTTATCTCTTCCAATAATTTAGGGCAGTTTACACAGTTATATAATAAATTAAATATAAAATTTACATTACAGATAGTTTTTTTATTTTGAAGCATATCGATAGAACTATATTAAATATACTAACATAAACTGTAAAATGTTCTTAAACTATTACTGTACTTATTTTATTTTTAAAAAATTGTATATAGTTGAGTATATTTAAGATTGTTTTGCCTTGATGATGATCTTAAAATAGGTCAAAAGCTTAGCAGTAAAAACAGAATTCATTTTCTCATCCACACCATTCCGAGATCCAGATTATTCCTGATGTTGATTTTTTTCAATGTTGGGAATGTTGGGTTGAGAAATCGTATGTTGTGGCTTAACTGTTTATGTAGGAGGATGTGAATGTAAATGGATTTAAAAAAATCAAAAACCGTTGTAAAAAAAAGCTTAGCTTTGTCACCAAAGCCCAATACAAAATAGACAAAAAAAATTCTTTTGACGCTTCTACAACAGATAATTCATCTAAGTACCTCGTCGGTGGATAATGATTTCCAATCCATGGCGTTAAAAGTATTACATAAATAAACATACACTTGCTTAAACTGAGGAAGATGTTTCAAGCCATTGTTGACATTTTAAAAGCATCAGAGGATAACAGCTGTGTAATGTATAGTTTTTAAAGCTTTAACCTCCAATGACTGGAAGTTAAAGAGATGGAAATTTAAGTATTTTTACTCAGCACTTCAGGGGATTTTAACTTGTTCAGTTAAAAAAAAAAAAAAAAGAATTCTTAACAAACTTCACATTCCTTCTCATTCAATTCTTTTAAACTACCATGTCCGATTGACTGTTCACGAGTATAAAAGAGTGTAAAATGATCAGAAAATTAAAATAAATTAAATCCGCGAAATAAGTTAGCGATGAACGGGGTAATCCGTATCAAAGGGAGCGAAAAGTTTTTTTCTTTTTAAAAATCTTTTCGTAAGGAATTCAAAGGCGTTTAATGGTCGTGAATCGTGCCAGAGGTGCATATACTCAGTATTAATAAGGACAAAAAGTTTGTTTTTTAAATATATTTTTTTTCAGTTTTTTTCTGCTTTTAAAATCTTTTCCAAGAAATAAAAAAGCGTTTAACACGGCACCTTGATTCGTGCCAGAGGTGACAATAAACAGTATTAATGAGGATAAAATTTTTAAAAATATTTTTTTAAACTCAGTTTTTCTTGTTTTTAAAAATCTTTTTCGAGAAATAAATAGGCGTGTAATGGACGTTAATCGTGCCAGATATATATACTCATTATTAATGAGGACAAAAAGTTTTTTTAAAAAATTTTTTTAATATATTTTTTTCCGTTTTTTTGTTTTTGAAAATCTTGTCCAAGAAATAAAAAGGCGTTTAATGGGCGTGAATCGTGTCAGAGGTGGAAATACTCACTATTATTATTACTTAAGTTAATGGGGACAAACGGCTTTTTTAAATTTCCTTTTAATTTTAAAGTTTTAAATTCATGTTTTTAAATATCTTTTACAAGGATCTTACAATCTTTAACAGAAGTGATTCGGCCTAGAGGTGGAAATACTGTGTTACAGGAGACATAGATTTTTTAAATTAGTTTTTTAACTCGATAATTGTTTGTTTAGAATTAGTTAATAAACATTTACTTTTTAAAGATTTATTTTTACAACAAACCTAGTTTTGGTATGCAAAATATCAACCTAACTTCACGAAAGTTTAAGGGTGCTCCATCAGTGCAGTTGTAATTTACATATTGTAATAAAAAATTGCAGATTGTAATAAAATCTTAAAATAAAAAATAAATAAATGATGAAATATTAATATCAAAATTGTTAGTTAAATTTTAATTTATAAGTAAATGATTTTCCAGTATTTTGTTGAGTTTTCTTTCAAACCATCAAAATTAAATAATTTTTATTACAACTCATAAAGTTTTGACCTTGTTTAATTTGGTTTATAACAAAATAAGTATGTTGTAATTAATATAATGATAAAAATATAGAGTTTGAGATAAATATACAAAATACGAGTGTTATTTTTTAAATTTAAAATTGTTTGTTATAAAGAAGAGAATTTCTCAGATGAGGTCTGACGATGAGGATGGGAGGACGTACTGAGGTTCAGAGAGTTTTCAGGTTCAGCTATAGAGGTCATTTTAAAGGTTAGGGATTAAACGTCAGTGCTGAAAGCTATAACCTTTCTGATGTGTAACCGTTAATTTTTAGTGCGGCTTCAGCAAAACGTGTCCAATATTTACTTTTTCATAGAATATTTCCCTTATGAAAATGGTATTCGTTGGACAGGGGTTTTCCACGGAAATTATATGAAGTGGACAATATCGGCCAAATGAGGTATTTATTTCAAGGGATATAATAGAAACAAGGTAAACCGGGCAGTATTATTTTAAAATGTGTTACTTAACTATGCTCGTCTCGCTTTAACGCAACTCGAAGCGATAATTTTCTCGCTCTGACGCGGCCGATAGGTAGATTCGGGGTTTCACGCTTCATTTCAACCGGCGGTCGGTTTTTCCTTCTTTCTGCCTATTATAAACGCAAAGTGAAAGTTAAAATGCTATTGGGTTGGTAAACTAAGCTTTTAAAAGTAAGTACATTGACTGCTGTCGGAAGAAAGTTCCTAGTGTTTCTGGATGTCAGGTTGACGATATATTACATTACTTAGCCTACTGTGACACATTTCACTTTCAAAGATAACATTTGAATCTAAATAAAACTAATTTAGCAGTGTGTGATGTATAATATACAGTTGAATAGTAAGTTTAATATAGATTGTGTATATGGAAGGTTTTGTGAGATTTCCTTCTGGGGTCTGCAGGATGAGGAACCTATAATTCGACATTTGTCTATCATCTTGGTCTACCTATGCCTATTTTGTCAGACCAAGAGTCACGCTCTGATAGATATATCTCTGAATGTATTGAATACTTTATTTACCAACAAAGTGGAACTGTCTTCCCAGCCGCAGTGTGTGGCAGCTAGAATCTTTCAGTTAATATCAAAAGTCAAAATGGTAGTCTTTTGGAGGGATGGCAGGCTTGCTGTACACGAGTGTTTCATATCAGTGGTTTCTCATCAAAATTTGCTATATTTTGAATTAATTCTCACCCCTAAACTTGCTATTAACCCCCACCTTTAATGAAATATTTAAATTCTGATTACTGATATAAATTCACTAATTTCGTGATCCGCTTGACCAATTAATACAATTAATTAAGGTTTTTAGTTGAGATAAAAAAGTCGATGGCACTAGCAAGATTCAAACACACGATCTTCTGCTTGATACACGCTGCTGTACCACTTGAGCAATCGTGACCTCGTGAAGTGGTAGGGCAACAGCGTATCATGCCGAAGATGCTGGGTTCGAATCCTGCTCATGCCATTGACTTTTTTATCTCAACCAAAAACCTTAATTAATTAGTGATATAAGCTGAATTATACACATGGATCATACACATACACACAGAGGTGAGCGTATTACTTCTTGCAGTCTGCTGGTAATTCCAGCTTTTGTACAATTTGCAGTTAATTATTGGCAAGTCGTGATAATTGATGAACTGTGGTGTTAGCAGTCTGGGTGAAAACTTGGTCTTATCCATCCAGCCACTGAGGTTTTTCTCCAGGGGCTTTTGGCAATTAGGCCAATTTAATGCAATCGACTGATTCCAGATCTAAACCCAATCTCACTCACTATTAAATACATTATTTCCTTTTTACATGCCATTCATTCAGGGTGGTGGGGTACTCAATATTCAGCCATCGACCCAGTTAACTATGCAGTCATGCTAATAAATATAATCTCTCTCAACACTCAAAAATATCCGTGATACAATAAAATAACTCTGTTTCTTCCAAGAAACAGAAGAGAGATCCAAATACTTGCTGCTATTCTCAAGCACAAGTCGCATATTCGGTGGATTTGCAAAGTTGCACTATTCAATTTTGTGTGTTTACTTTTAGCTTGGATAGAATCCTGTCCATCCTAGTATTTGTTGCGTTTTTTTTAATTTTTAAATTTTTTTTTTGTTAAATATTATATATATGGCTACAGTTTATGCTGGTCAATAGATTTGATGGTATGAGTTGTTCTGTTCCTTCTATGTCTACTGCCTCATTGTCTGAAATTCCTTCATGACCTGGGGCCTACCTTAGCATTAAGCTGTTCTTACATTCCAATCCTCCCTTTCTAAGGATATTCAGACAATTCCAGACAAGTTTGGAGTTGTCCTCATAGACTTGGGGAGCCTTTAAAACTGCCTGGCTATCAGATAGTATTATTGTTGCATTGTTGAGCTGTTTGTTATTTATTTAATGTTCACATCTTTCTAAGGCTAGAAATTCTGCTTGATAGACATTTTTGAAAGGGCCTAGAGGCACGTGCTGCCCATATTTAGTGCTTATTTATGTTCCAGTTTTTTCTTTTTAATCATCTTTCTATATTGTTCTCTTCAGTTTACACTTTAGTTTATAAGTATGCTAAATCATTTATCTGCTAAAGCAATGTTTCTGGCATATGCTCCCCACGGGGACAATTAGAGTTTTAAGGTAGGCAATTTTGAAAAGAAGTTTAGATTTTTAGTTAACTATGTGCCGATTTTCATTTATCATTTAGTTGAAAAATATTCAAATATAGTAGCTTCTGTTCGCCATGAAATAGCTGAATTTTTTTTTGTCAGACCTTGGGTTATTCCAACTCGCAAGCATTTTGTGATATTTTTCATTATCCCATTATAATTTGTCGGTATCTTATTTCTCCGCATTTCAAGTATGGCTTATCGTCATTGATGCAGTCATTTACATTATGGTTCATTAAAATCGTTATAGCCTTGCTTCATAATTGAGTATTTTTTATTGAAGCGTCATATAAATTGTATGTGTGTTACATCGTCACATTAATTTAGTTTTTAAAGATCCTAATTCTAGAACAATGACAAACAATTTTTTTTTCAATCTTTGGGGAAATTTAGCTTGAATATTAAATATGCAAAAAGATACAAGCTTTTCTTGTTTTTCTTTTTAAAAAGGAAGAAACAAACTTAAAACTAAAATTTTAATAAATTTAAATGTAATCTTACAGGCTTATAAAATTTGCTACCAATACTGGCTTTTGCATACCAATACCTCCACAGTTAACTCTAAATCTATAAAGCATTGAATTGAAAATAAGACTTGGCATTTTTATTTTTATATACAAACACCACTGTACAATTTATAATCTATACGTTTTTGTATCATAATTTCAATGTTAAATGAAATTTATGAGCCTGAACCCCATAAATTGTAAAACAAACCTATTTAATTGCACCAAACTTAATAATTGAGATCAATGCAAGTGATGATTTTTTACTGAACAAAAAATTGCAATATTTCACAAGAATTAATATTAATTAGTATTTTGCTCCTGTGTATAACTGATTTATCATGTGAAGGAAAATAAATAGATTGAAATACATCCCAAGAATCATATTACTTTATAAGAGTGTAATTCACAGGGAGAAAGCTGTCAGATATTTGATTAAATTTGAAAATTTCAATCAAATCAATGCGTTTTTACTCTTTTCGAGAAAATAAGGTTTATTAAGGATATTAATTATTATCCAGCAAATATGTTTCAATGATGCATGTGTTAAAATGTAACAAGTCAACAATTTTGCTATGAAGTATAATTTGGGTATACAAGATGCCCTTTTTAAAAGTACTTTGGACTTGAATCTCAGGTGTTGTGCCCCAACAAACTTTTCAGCGTCCACCAGTGACTGCTTTTTTTTTTTTAATTTTTAAGATAGATTCTTACTGATGCGATCCTATCAAGTTTGATCACAGCCTCTTTATATTGGTGCGTTAAAGGAGTATAACTCAATTTAAAAATAGACAAACATCACAAAATGAGTTCCAGATCAAATAATGTTTGTGCCATTGCTGTATATGTGAAATATGGCTTTTAGGGTTTTAAACTTTTTTATCTATTCTCTTTTATCAATTATTCTATAGTGATTTTCACAATGATTTTTAACTTTAAAAAGTCCAAATGGGACATTGCACAAAAATGGTTGAGAAACACTGTTCTAAAATAATCTTTAAAAAAAATCTCTTCAATTTGTTAAATTCACTAATGTCATGGTCCGCTTGACCAATTAAACATTACAATTAATTAAGGTTTTTAGTTGAGATAAAAAAGTCACTGGCACACTTTTTAATTACCTTATGATCAACTGATTGAGATCAAATTGTTTGAGAAGATATTTTGTGTGATATTCATTGGTTTTATTTATTTAGCGAAAAAAAAGTAATTGTTTGCTCATTTATGTGAACAGGTTACACTTTAAATGCTGAAGTTTACTTACTAAAGGGAATTAAAGTGAGATGCATCTACTTACGCTGATTACGATTGTTTCCTCTTTTACCCTCTCATCGGTAAAATGTTGGGACCAAGAAGACATAGAAGTTTTTGATGCCGTTGAGGAGATAAGAGAGAACTTTTATGAACTACTTGGGGTGTCTCATGTAAGCTAAAAATAAATATTTAAAAATGTGTTGATTCGATTATTTTGACTATTTGCAAATGTGAATTTAGACTGCAGAGCCAGATGAGATCAGGAAAGCTTTCAGGCAGCTTTCACTGAAGGTACACCCTGACAAGAGCAACCACCCAGATGCTGAAACCCAATTCAGAAACTTAGTGACCGTCTTTGAAATCCTCAAGGACCAATCCAAACGTTCCAAATATAACGACGTACTAAAAAATGGCTTGCCAGACTGGAAGCACCCTGTATACTACTACAGGCGCTATAAAAAAATGGGTCTTTTGGAGTTAATGCTAATTTTATTTGGAATTATCACCATCGGACAGTATCTCGTTGCTTGGGCATCATATTTAGAAAAGAAATATGTATTGGTAAGTAATAATTTTAAATTTTAATCAGAATTTTGTTATTAATTTTGGACTGTTTTAAAGGAAGAGTTTGTTAGTATTAAGAGTAAAAAACTTCAAAAAAGGCAGAAAAAAGGAAAAACGGTTGACATGGAAGCCATCAAAGTGCTTCCTGAACTGGTCACAAATCTTCCAAAACCAAGGTTTGGTTAATAAATACTATTCCCTGGTGAAATTAAATAACCTTTACTTATTTTATTTTCAGTGTTTATTGCACACTTCCAGTTCAGATATGCCGGCTGTGCTGGTTTTTGATTGTCAAGGCTCCTCCATTAGTCATACAGTGGATTAAAGAATATTTCCAAAGAAAAGAGAAGGAAGAAGAAAAAGAGTGGGTGTCTGCTTCTCCACTTAAAAATTATGATGTATTTAACTTCAAAAATAATAATTTTTATAAACAAGTTTTTTTTTGTTAATTTAGTAAGTTACTACATAGTTGTTTTATTTTTGCAGAGAATCGAGTTCTGAAGAGGAAGTGTATATCCCAAGAGAAAGAGGTCCGAGGAGGCGAAAAGCGTTCCAAATTCCTGAGATGAAAGGTATGTTTGTTTTTTAAAATTCAGATTAATATATAATATAAAAGAATTGATGTAAACGTTTTAATTAGACTCTAACAATGAAATAAAAATCAAAGATGAGCCCAAAGCTGCTCCTACCAAACCCACACCTGTGGTATCTGGTGGGCTGTGGACTGATGATGACCTTTTAGATTTGATTCGCCTAATGAAAAAATACCCAACGGGTACTCAGGAACGGTAAGGATCATGGAACGACTTAATGAAATATTGAAACTAATAAGGAAAATTTCCTAGGTGGGAAAAAATAGGCGAATCGATGAAAAGGGCACCTTTTGAAGTCGCACACATGGCACACAAAATGAAAGACGATGGTTTCAAACCTCCCAAAAAGGTTGTTGTTTGTTCAGGTTTTATTTTATTTTTTCTTCATAACAATAAATGTTTAGGACGACGAGGAGAACCCTGTTGTAGAAGAACCGCGTAAGAAAATGAAGACAAAAGGTGGTAAAATGGCGGAAGACGTAGAGGAAGGTACCTGGACGCAAGTACAGCAAAAATCCTTGGAGCAAGCTCTGGCAATTTATCGTAAAGGGACACCAGGAGATAGATGGGAAAATATAGCCAAAGCTGTCCCTGGAAAAACCAAAGTATGTATTACACTTAAATTTGAGGCATATTTTTGTTTTACTTTATTATTATTAATATTTTATAGGAAGAGTGTATGCAAAGGTATAAATACTTAGCAGATTTAGTGAAAAAAAGAAAACAGAATGCTGAAGAGTCGTCCTGATTATTTAAGCTGTTTGACTTAAGTGATACAGAAGAGAACAGTTACATTTTTGGCCCATAATTTCTACTGTTGATAACAAAAGTTTTATTGTAAATATTTGTAATTTTTATAAATATAGTATGAATATTTATGAAAGTTTTGTCTGAGTGAGCCCAATGGTTGTGCTTTTAAAATAAAAATCATGGGTTGGTTTTTTAAAAAAAGTCTCTTTTTATAGTTTTGTTGCGTATCTATTAAAAATATGTTCTTATGTGTTGGCAGGATAAGTTTTGAAACAAATGTAATATTTTCTATAAATTATTTATGCTAATATAAGTTAAAACAAATATATTTCTTTTTGTTTGTTTGATCACAACCTATTTGTCTAACTGAAGTTTTTTATTTTATTTTTTAAAATGTCATATTATTCTATAACAAACAGTAGTAAATCATAATGGTTGAACTGTAATTTTAAACCACCAAAAAGAAAAAAAACATTTGGGAGGTGCCTTTATGCTTTCTACTTTACCTGAGAGTTGCCTTTCTGTTCTCTACTTTGACTTAAAAAGGTTATACTTGGAGAAAAAAAACTATCTTGGTTTGTTTATTTATATATTTTATATATTGTAATCTATGAGTAGAGTATTCGCATGCATCAGATGCTCTTTTTTGCCTATCGATCTAATTACAAAGTTATTCTAGGTTTATATCAAACATAGCTTTCTCAGAATTGCATTTTCCCCAAGTATATGCTGGGCTGCGCATAGGAATTCAGCACAGGAATATTTCTCAACGACCGAGTTGAATTGTTTTGATGAGTCGATGACATTCAAAGCCATCTTTGATATGACTGGTCTTATATCTTGATATGAGTAAGTCGTGTATACGATTAAATTGTCCGACCAGAACTGCGGGCTGATGTTTGTCTTGGAGATGCACATCGATATAAACACAGCCGTTGCTGCTATCAAGGATGGTTTGACATGGCAGAACGAAGAATCCAGGAGACATAGGTCTACCAAAAACTTAGAGAATGTATACTGTAACGTTGTTGCCCTCAAGACCATGTTGAACCTCCTCAGGAAGTAGACTGTAGAAGGCCTGGCGAGATCAAAAGCGATAGTTTCAAGAATTTCTCTCTCTGTTTGCAAAAAATCGCTTGTCTTGATGTTTTCATCGATCGTAGGTAAGAGGTGTGTCAGCGATACTTGTGAAATTTCTTCATACTTCACAGCGATTGATAGACAACAGAGTGCTATCAGCTTGAGATTTTTCTCTTTTGGTAGGTTATTGGAGGATAAACATCTATCAAGGAGTGAGACAGCCAAATGGATTGTCTCTTGAAGCAAGTTGTAATGATTGTTAATGCTAGTAAGCCAATTGATAACATTTTTCCTCATCAACTTGCTCACATTGGCATTTAACGGCCACTTTTTAAGTGTGTACCTCTCCTCCATTTGAAATAAATATTTAAAAACATCGGAAGCGTATTCTGGGATGTAAAAAATGTTGCCTTTGTTTATTTCATCTATGTCTTCAACATTGGCCAACTTTGGAAGATTCTTTTCATTGTTTGGAACGACTTTTATCGGTTCATTTTTATTCGTGTTGACTGACTTTTTTCTGACAGGCAGTAAAGATCGTTGTTTGTTTTGATGAATGAGACCTGGTTTTTTAATACATACAGCTTTAGTCTCCTTTTGATTTGTACCGTGGGTCAAGTTGCTGATGTTGCTAAGAGCCTTTCTTTTCAGGACGCCTGCAGCGAGTGTTTTACCCACTGTTCCCTTTGGCTGGGAGTTCTCATCAAAACAAAAGTTCTGAACTTTTCTCTTCTTAATTGCGTTGGACGGCGCTGGCATCATGATTGTCGAATGCAGGACTTTTTGTTTGTTATTGAAAGATTCTTTTAAAATGACATATGCTTTACATATGTTTTACATTATAACATGAAAACATTTCATTTAATGTGTAATATTTAGTGTCTGTTAATTACTGATTATTTAAAGATCATGGGATACAATTTGTGTGATATAGGTTAAAAAAAGATTTTCTAACCTATATCACACCAGACCTTGTTTCATGTTCTTGAAATAATTTAATGCCATAGCATTCCTAATGAGCTATGGTGGGCAATTACACAGTATAACAATATGAAATTTTTATGTACCATATAATTTTATTTATTATTATTTTATGAGGGTTCACAACTGAGCAGAGGTCGGTCATATCAACCCTTGGTGTTTTTGAAAAATGCCAATTTGTAAGTTTGTCAGGGTCAAATGAAGGTCTGCTGGATTTGCACCTGGGACCTCTAAATTACAGCGGGAGTGCCATAAATACCAGAACTGTTTTGGCCACTACCATTAATTTAGTCATGATTTGATCTATTTTAATGAATATCTGTATATTTTGAATGACAGTTATTAAAAATCCATGATAGAAAAGTTCCATAGGCCAATAAGATTTTGGTTTTAAAGAAGCACATATATTTTTGTGTGCTGTTGGTTTTTAGTAAAATAATATGCTATGTTACAATAGAACCTGAATTTTGTAGCTGTCAATCATAAACTATCGAGAAGACATCATTAACAGAATGATGACTTGAAAATGAATGATAAATGGCTGAAGTAATGGATGAACTGCTGATCTCTGAGATATGAACTTTGTCAATTCTCTTTTGTAACAATGTAATTAATATTCTCTCTTATGTAACACCTGTGGAAAATATCTATATGAAATTGTTTCCTTTTTGAAACTTATAAACATTTTAATAATTCCTTATAATTAAATATATTTGTACAATATCCCCTATTTATTTATCAGTCAGTCCATATGTATATTCTTGCAGTTATCTCTATATAACCTCATCTAATTCCTTACTAATTTACCTAATGATCTACCACTTATCTGCCCATCTGATGACTTATCTTTCTACAAATCTGTCAACAAATCTATTTATGAATAGAGCTATCATCATCTACTTTCGTGACAAATTATTTTTATGAAAACAAATTATATGTAAACTATAAATCTAAATATGTATCTCTCTATCTGTGTATGTGTCTATTCATCAAGCATTTTGTATTTTATCGATTTGACAACATGTCTATTTTTTAAAACGTTTATTCACTCATTCATTTTCTTTCTCATCGTCTCTTTCACTGTCACCCTCTCTTTGACTATATCATGCGAAAATAATTAATTATGCATCAATCATTCATTCAATCAACTAACCAGTCAAACAATCATTGGCTAAAACATTGCGGTGATATATCAATCAATCCCTCTCTCTCACTCACTGACCAAACCAATGTGTCTATGTATAAAGCATTAATTTCTCTCCCTCTGTCTCACACACTGACCAAACCAATAAGTCTGTGTATAAAGCATTAATCTCTCATCTCTCTCTCTCCCTCGCTCCCCTCTCTTCTTCTCTATCACACACACATTTTCTCTCATCTCTCTCTCTCTCTCTCTCTCTCTCTCTCTCTCTCTCTCTCCAAATCACTGTGACTATAAATAAAGCGTCAATCAATCAATCTTTTACTCTCATTCACTCACTCTCCCTTTGACCATTTCTATCTGTACGTACGTCTATTTATACAGAATTTTGTATTTTGTTGATACATTTCTATTCTTCCTATTTATTCACTTTCACTCCCATGGACTCCCTTCGGCTAAGTCACTGCGACTATAAAGCATCAATCAATCAATCCCTCACTTTCTGACCAAACCAATACGACTGTAAATAAAGCGTCAATGTATAAATAAATCTTAAATCTCACTCACTCATTATCACTCTCTTTGTGACCAAATCACTGAGACTGTAAATAAATCATCAGTCAACTGACCAGCCAATCAATCAATCATTTAATTTCTCT
Source organism: Cimex hemipterus (assembly GCA_039619505.1). Taxonomy (NCBI): domain Eukaryota; kingdom Metazoa; phylum Arthropoda; class Insecta; order Hemiptera; family Cimicidae; genus Cimex; species Cimex hemipterus. The sequence continues at coordinate 11,254,893 of CM077106.1, read as the reverse complement.
CTCTCTCTCTTTCTCTTTGACTAAATCCCTGCGACTATAACTAAAGAATTAATTAATCATTAATCATTTTCTCTCTCACTCTCACCCATTCTCTCCACTTTCTTTCGGGTTCTCAGGTTTTTT